>CM055117.1:1020784075-1021174075 GCA_029206835.1 Rana muscosa
ATGACGTCACACGCATTCACGCTCGGGCTGGCAAGATCCCATTCGGAAACCCGTCAAGAAGCCAGGCCCGATAGTGCGCCTGCGCCGTTGTCTACGGCACGCATGTGCCGTAGACATTGGTGCAGTGTTTTCAGCAAATATCTCCTTAACTGTGTAGGTTAAGGAGATATTTCTTGCACCTACAGGTAAGCCTTAATCTAGGCTTACCTGTAGGTGCAAGTTGTCAAAGTGGGTTTACAACCACTTTAAAGTGGTTGTAAACTCTCCCTCACAACTTTATCGCATTGTAATCATCATAAAAAAAACACTCATGATCGCTGTCAATAATTGTCTCCTTACTTGATTTTTTTTGCTGCAATCTGTCCCGTTTTGATTAATGACATCAACAGCGCATGCGCTTCCCTTTCCTTGATTTACGGCACGCTCTGTGTACATTCTATCCACTGACATGGTGCCGTGATTGGGATCTCCTCTCCCAGCGGCACAGCCATTTAAGCTCGCAAGACTGTGGGTGTTTTCTAGTGCCTGGTACTCTCCATGTGACCGTGTGATGTCACATGGGGGGATAAATCTTAGTAATCATGCTGCATTCTAGAGCGGCGATCAGCTGCAGCAGGACCGCCAGGCATACATATGCAATCGTGCTTAGCTATTATATAAGTAATTTGGAAAACTCGGCGGTTGTCGTGGGAACATCGGATTGACAACGAGGCTTGGCTATAACACGATTGCGCATGCACGAGATTGCCGCAAATGGAAACATAAAAGGGCGGAAATCGGACTCGGATAACAGTACTGAAGATGGTGCCGCTTTACTTAGGAAGAAAAAATAATTAAATCTTAAAAAAAAAAGTAAGTAATAGGCGATTGTGGCTGTATTAGGTTATGTGATGCTTGCTAACATGTGATTAGAACAAAACAGATGAAAAACACCATAGGGATTGCAGGGCGTACTTCCTCTTTAAGTTGGGTGGAAATGTTTGTGTGGGGGGTAGAACCATGGAAAAACCCTGGGGCCACACTGGTATAAACAAGGCCTTACTGGATAAACTTAAGCAAAGAAACCTATATATTCAATCTTTGTCTAATAGTATCTCTTATTATCATAGTTTCCCACCCTCAGGTTATAAAATATAGAAAATATTAATTATATATGAAGAGGAATGATAACAATAATGAAATAAACTCTGATCTGAATTAATTATTTTGTATATAAGTGTCACATGCAGCTCAGCAGAGGCCACTTCAGCTATTGTAGTGGTGTGACTCTGCGCTAATGAATACTCTAATCATTTTTATCACAGTCTCTACTTCTCTGCTCCAATTTTCATTTTACGCTTTTAATACAATATTTAATTAAACCAAGAGTCAACTTTAAATCTTGTCTTAATCTTGCATGTTCTTTGTGCATACTGTCTATAACTGGAGGTTTGAAATACTGCTTGGTGGTCCATCTGTTGTGCATGGCTTTCTTTACAATCCTTACTTGTTGGTGAATAAAATTAAATTAGTGGAGCTTGCTAGGAGTGTTTTTCCTGTCTTGTCACACTGCCTCCCTTCTTATCACACTGCCCCCTTCTTATCACACTGCCCCCCTCCTGTCACATTGCCCCCCATCATACTGCCCCCTCCTTGTCACACTGCCCCCTTCCTATCACACTGCCCCCTCTAATCACACTGCCCCCCTCTTATCAATCTGCCCCTTCCTCTTATCACACTGCCCCCTCTTATCACACTTCACCCCCCACCTGTCACACTGCCCCCAACCTATCACATTGGCCCCACATCACACTCCCCCCTCTTATCACACTGCACCCCCCACCTGTCCCACTGCCCCCAACCTATCACATTGGCCCCACATCACACTGCCCCCCTTTTTATCACACTTCCCCCCTCCTGTCACACTGCCCTCCATCATACTGTCCCCTTCTTGTCACACTGCCCCCTCCTATTACACTACCCTCTCATCACACTGCCACCCTCCTGCCGCACTTCCCAGGTACCCTTCTCCTGTCACACTGTCTCCCCCCCACCTTTCACACTGCCCCACTGTCACACTGCCCCCCTCCTGTCATAATACCCCTCTGTCATACTGCCCCCCTCCTGTCATACTCTCCCATTATACTTCTTTCCCGTCACACTGCCACCCCACCTTTCACACTGCCCCGCTGTCACACTGCCTCCCTTCTGCCATAATACCTCACATCATACTGCTTCTCCCTGTCACACTGCCCCCCCCCGTGTCATACTTCCCCCCCTCCTGTCACACTGCCTCCTTCCCCGCACAATGCACCCTCTTGTCACACTGCCCCCCTCCTGTCACGCTTCCCAGGTACACTTCTCCTGTCACACGCTCCCCGTCACACTGCCCTCTTCTTATCACACTGCCCCCCTGTCACACTGTCCCGTTCTTGTTACACTTTCCCCTCCTGCCGCACCAGCCGCCACTGGTTAAATGAACTAGCAGGTATAGATGGAGTTGGCTAACAAATTTAATCCAAACTACAGCTAACACTTATTAAGCAGTTAAAGCAACAGTCTTTTCTTTTGGAATAAAGGTTTTATTATAATTAATAAATGCTGACATTTGTAAGCACCCCTGCCAGTGTTAAATGGCTTGTCTCAACCCTCTAACTATCATTTTTGCAGGACAGCTTGGTCTGTTAAAGTGGAACTAAAGTCTCCAATTAAAAAACTGCGAGTAGGCAGGCTCTTTATTTCAGAAGAGACATGCAATGTCTCTTCAGCAATAAAATAAACCTACCTGCCTGCTTGCAGTCTTCTTTAGAATATACACTGAGCTGGGCATGCAAAGCTCAGTTCACTTTCCAGCACAGATTGTGTGTGCTGGGATGACTGAACTCCTGTGCATGTGCAAGACTGACATCCTCCCTTGTCAGCCAATCAAGATGGCCGCAGAAGAAGTCAGGTAGAAGATGCCAACTCTGGTGAGGGATCTCAGACATTTGAAGGAGAGGTCTTTAGATCCCCTTTAAAGGAAGTTGAAAAATAACAGACTTACTGGCCTCATCACTAAGTGAATATGAAGAAAACAAAAATGGATTTGTAAGTAGCAATATTTTACATGTTTCATTTTGGGTTTAAAACTGCTTTAACCACTTCCCGCTCGGCCTATAGCAGAATGACAGCCGGGCGTGGTTCAGTTATCCTGACTGGGCGTCATATGGCGTCCAGCAGGATAACAGCCGCCGCGTGCCCGTGGTGCGGTGTGTCAGTCTGACACAACACCGACCGAGGCTCTTTACTACGTGATCAGCCGTGTCCAATCACGGATGATCTCAGTGTAAACAGGAAGAGCCGTTGATCAGCTTTTCCTCACTCGCGTCTGACAGACGCAAGTAGAGGAGAGCTGATCGGCTGCTCTCCTGACAGGGGCGGTTACATAGTAGTTACATAATTAGTCAGGTTGAAAAAAGACACAAGTCCACCCAGTTCAATCATTAAAAAAATAAAAAAGTAAAATAAAAAATATCGTACAATCCCATATACCCAATTCTATACCCACAGTTGATCCAGAGGAAGGCAAAAAACTCCAGCAGAGCATGATCCAATTTGCTACAGCAGGGGAAAAAATTCCTTCCTGATCCCCCGAGAGGATTTACCCTGGATCAACTTTACCTATAAATGTTAGTACTATTATGTACATTTAGGAAAGTATCCAGACCTTTCTTAAAGCAATCTACTGAGCTGGCCAGAACCACCTCTGCAGGGAGTCTATTCCACATTTTCATAGCTCTTACTGTGAAGAAACCTTTCCGTATTTGGAGATGAAATCTTTTTTCCTCTAGACGTAAAGAGTGCCCCCCTTGTCTTTTATATTGACCGTAAAGTGAATACTCAACACCAAGTTCACTATATGGACCGCTTATATATTTGTACATGTTGATCATATCCCCCCTTATTCTCCGCTTCACAAGAGTGAATAAATTCAGTTCCTCTAATCTATCCTCATAGCTGAGCTTCTCCATGCCTCTTATCAGTTTGGTTGCCCTTCTTTGCACTTTCTCCAGTTCCCCGATATCCTTTTTGAGAACTGGTGCCCAAAACTGAACTGCATATTCCAGATGAGGTCTTACTAATGATTTGAACAGGGGCAAAATAGTGATTGTTTATCAGCGCAGCCCACCCTCGGATGCCCGCCCAGGACCACCAGGCATGACACCCTAGACCACCAGGTGCCCAGGCAGCAGCCAATCAATTGCCAGTGCCACCAGGGATGCCTATCAGTGCCATCTATCATTGACACATACACGTGCCCATCAGTGACATATATCAGTGCCCATCAGTGCTGCCTATCAGTGCCCAGCAGTGCCGCCTATCAGTGCCACCCATAAGTACCCATCAGTGCAGCCTTTCAGTCCCCTAAGTGTTGCCTATCAGTGCCCACCAGTGCCACCCATGAGTGCCCATCAGTGCTGTCTAACAATGCCCATCAGTGCTGCATATCAGTGCCACCCATCAGTGCCGCCTACCAGTGCCCATCAGGGCCGCCTACCAGTGCCCATCAGTGCCACCTCATTGGTGCCACCTCATCGGTGCCTCCTTATCAGTGCCCAGCAGTGCCGCCTTATCGGTGCCCATCAGTGAAGGAGAAAACCTACTTATTTACAAAATTTTATAATAGAAACAAAAGAGAAACTTTTTTTTTCAACATTTTCGGTCTTTTTTTATTTGTTTAGCAAAAAATAAAAACCGCAGAAGTGATCAAATACCACCAAAAGAAAGCTCTATTTGTGGGAACAAAATGATGATTTGTGGGTACAGCGTAGCATGACCACGCCATTGTCATTTAAACAGCGACAGCGCTGAAAGCTGAATGCTGAAAATTGGCCTGGGCAGGAAGTGTCTGGTATTGAAGTGGTTAATTGCTCCATGCTTGTGTAGAGCTACCCCACATAGGAGAGGCGCTGATTAGGATGGGTCCTCTGTTCTTTGCCTCAACCTTTTCAAGAACCTCAGCCCCCTCTAACACAACAAATATCACAGGAAATCACTGAAAGTAATACTTACTACCCAGTAGTAGTGCTATATCAAAGAAAACAGGCACCAAACCAGGTAGTAAGGGCAAACTTCATGTATTGTCACCCAATATAGTTGGTAACTAGGCAAGCATAAAATGGATTAACAATGGTAATAACACAATGTAGCATACAAAGTGATTAACAGTAGGGACTACGCATAAGATGACATTTGGCATCCAGATCAGCATAAACAGTAGCAAGGCCGCCTTAAGTGTATTAGTAGCAGTAGTAAAGTTTAATCCACAGAGTGCTAGAATTATACTGCCAGAGCGCATTTATGTTAGCGATGCCAGTCCTAGACTGACTGGGTATGCACAGTCCATAAGAAAAGGATGGTGGAAGCGGAGGCAGCCGGGAGGCTTCGGGAATAATTATGTTCTTTATAGAGTGCAGTATGGGCGCAGTATGGATTGGTGTCCTGCTCTCAGAGGCTCAGTCCCTGCTAGCAGTATCAACAATGGACGAACAGCCCTCTCACCAGTCCCTGGGATGCTGTAGTGACCTCTTGATGTAGAAGGGGGGCACCCTCAGTCTCTCACTGAAAGACTCCAGTGGGAAGTAGAGCGTGAGAGGATGCTCCATTTTTCCTGCAGCAACAGTGCAGATGTGATCGCTTTGGTCTGTGCTGCGTTGCTCGGGTGTCTCCACCCTCAGGTCTCAGATTATGGCTCTGGCCACTTGTTCCTTGGATAATTTGTGTGCATTAGGATCGATGTGCACACCTTGGCTCCCATGCTGAAAAGAGGAAGAGGTTTCCAGTGCAGTCAGGTAAAAGCTGTTCCACCATTCCCCTTTCTCTTTAATGTCCTATAGGAACTGTATTGTAAAGGTCCGTAAGTTCCATTCTGTGATTGATGTTTCAGACTACAATTCCCACAATCCTCATCATTCGCCATAGAAGTCCATAGGCTTTCCTGGCTATAGTTCTCCCTCTGCTGACTGAAGGAGATGCAACACAACATTCAGCATAACAGCAGAAAGTGAACGTAAACTGATTGTAAAGAGGGAAATGTCTCCTTCTCCATGTTTCTGTAGTTCAGCACCTGGCTACACCTGTTTCACATCAGTGAGTCTGAAAAGCAGTGTCCACATGGCATCCAGAGAACCGATATTTTCAGAATGGAATTTGAAAATGGCAGCACAGATATCACTATCATGACAGGTTTCCTTATAAAACAAAGCTTCATAGGAATCAAATAACATTGATGTTCATGAAAGTTGTCATGATCATACAAAATCAAAACTTTTGTCATTAAAAGTTAACCTGCAAATGCCTGACCTGTATAAATTAGGATCATACAGTGAAATGTGCATAACACATAAAGGCATGCAAAGATGCAATACATGCATATTAGCAGTAACAAGACTTTCATTCTTTTAATAGGACTTTGAGACGTGTTTGCATAAAAGTGTGTATATATACAGTATATATAGATATATCTATATATAGATAGATATATAGATATATCTATCTATCTATAGATATAGATAGATAGATAGATATCTATCTCTCTCTCTCTATATATATATATATATATATATATATATATATATATATATATATATATATAAATATCTATATATATATATATAAATATCTATCTATATATATATAAATATCTATCTATATATATAGATATATATATATATATATATATATCTATAGATATAGATATATATATATATATAGATAGATAGATAGATAGATAGAGATATATGAAACCATTTATCTTATTACAGCTGTCAGCCCAGGAAAATAGAATTACAAACTATGCAAATCTTAAAGAGGTCATAATTGCATTCTTCTCAGTTAAAAATACAGAATTAAAAAAAAATTGCTATGGTTACAACATTTTTTTTTTTTTGTTATGAGACTACTCTTATCCTAGCAATTTCGAGCAGCTAGCAATCAGACCTTTTAAAAGAAATCAAATAATAGAACAGGAAAAGTGAGGGTACATTATAGAGGGGCGACCTTTAAACCAGTAATCTTTGATAGCCAAATCCTAAATTAAATTCTGAGAACATAGAAATGTACCTTGTGAATACTAAGCATGTGCAAGAAGAACTACTTCAGCTCATTTTAAAAAGACACGGGTATAAAGTACGAGCTGGAATACAGTATGTTGCATTATACTATAGATGTCTTATGCCGCGTACACACGAATTTCTAACAATAAATGTTCGATGTGAGCTTTTGGTCGGATATTCTGACCGTGTGTAGACTCCATCGGACATTTGCTGTCAGAATTTTCGACAAATGATTGAGAGCTGGTTCTCAATTTTTCAGACAAAAAGTTCTTGCGGAAATTCCGACCATGTGTATCCAATTCCGACGCACAAAAATCCTACGCATGCTCGGAATCAATTCGACGCATGCTCAGAATCATTGAAATTAAAGGGGTTGTAAAGGTACAATTTTTTTTCCCCTAAATAGCTTCCTTTACCTTAGTGCAGTCCTCCTTCACTTACCTCATCCTTCGATTTTGCTTGTAAATGTCCTTATTTCTTCTGAGAAATCCTCACTTCCTGTTCTTATGTCTGTAACTCCACACAGTAATGCGAGGCTTTCTCCCTGGTGTGGAGTGTCGTGCTCGCCCCCTCCCTTGGACTACAGGAGAGTCAGGACGCTCTCTACGTTGCAGATAGAGAAAGGAGGTGTGTTTTAGTGGGCATCCTGACTCTCCTGTAGTCCAAGGGAGGGGGCGAGCACGACACTCCACACCAGGAAGAAAGCCTCACATTACTGTGTGGAGTTACAGACAGAAGAACAGGAAGTGAGGATTTCTCCAAAGAAATAAGGACATTTAAAAGCAAAATCGAAGGATGAGGTAAGTGAAGGAGGACTGCACTAAGGTAAAGGAAGCTATTTAGGAAAACATTTTTTACCTTTACAACCCCTTTAATTTTTCTCGGCTCGTTGTAGTGTTGTACGTCACCGCGTTCTTGGGGATCGGAATTTCCGACATTTGTGTGACCGTGTGTATGCAAGACAAGTTTGAGCGAAAATCTGTCGGAAAAAACCCCATGGTTTTGTTGTCAGAAATTCCGATCGTGTGTACGCGGCATTAGAAGTCTGGAATTTAAAGAGGTTAGACATAGGCAAGCACATCAAGTTATTTTAACATGAATGGCATGTGTGGAAAACTAAAAATATTGTACTTTTTTTATTTTGCTTGTTATAAAGATAAAAGACAATTAAAGATTCATGCTGACTTAGCAGTACCTAAAAATATTTAAAGGGGCAAAACACTAACTCTTCCAGAATGAACCCCCCCTTTTAAGGTATTTTGATATCTGCACAACTCCTCCCAAGAGCCAGCCTGCTGCTTGCATCAGGACAGAGGGCTCCTAAAGTGGAACTAAATCCTCTTACCCTTTACATCCAAGGAAGCTGCCATCTTAACATCTGATTGATCTGCATGTAGCACCCTCCTAGGCAGGTTACTGTATAGGCTAGATACATTTAGTTTTTTTGGCTCCCCTGTAATCAATGGAGCAGTTTGTGATTGCTTTGGGCTGTTCTGTACTGTGCAGGCTGCAGGTTTGATTGCTTCTCCTTGTCTTCTGTAGCAGTGGTTCTCAACCTGGGGTCGGGATCCCCTCGGGGGTCAAATGATGATTTGCCAGGGGTCACTGAATCCTGGTCTGTTCCTGAAGCTCGCACTGCTCTCCCAGCCTTTTTGCAACCACCAAGCAGGACTGTCCCTGGAGCCTGTGGCCACCCAGCTGGGCTGTTCCTGGAGCCCGTGGCCGCCCATTCAACCTCTTCGCCGCCGCCCATTCAGTTCACGGCATGGCTGGGGGGACAGAGACTAGAGGTCAGCTAACTGGTAAGGAATGTGAAGTGGGAGGGGCTGGAGGAGACCTCAGATTTTGGCATAGGTGTCACTGCTGCGAGACACCACAAAGTCGGAGACACAGTGAAGCCGGAGACACAGTGAGTAACACTACCTGTGATCATAGTTGCCATTAAAAGTCTCCCCGCCAGCACTGCCACTCATCCCAACTCCCCACCAGAACTGCCACTCATCCCATTCCCCCACCAAGGAGTAAGAGAAGGAAAAAAAAATGAGAATACATGGAGGGTGGAGGAACAAAGAAAAAGGGAGAGAAAGAACAAGAAAGATGGCTAGAGAGAGGGATGGGGGGAAAAACAAGAAATTAGGATAGAGAGAGATAAAAGGGAAAGAGAGAACAGAGAAAGAGTGGTACATCTTAAAATGTACCATAAGGGGTTTTAATACTGTACGAGTGGAAGGGAGCGCTAAATATTCATGGGTTAGAGGCATAAAATCCTTGTCAAGCCTTGGGTTCTGACAATCCACACTATGAAAATATTTTTACTGTTAGGGGTCCCCACAACTTGGGAAATTTTATCAAGGGGTCACAGCACTAGAGGTTGAAAACCACTGTTCTGGAGGATTCCAGAATATAGTGGGTCGGAAAGAGGCAAATCAGCAGTCTGAATATTTATGTTGTCTCAGCCAATTCTTGGTGGAGGGTGCCCAGCAGGTGACTGGAGAGTGCATAAATAGCCTAGGGCCTGAGGCAGCCCTGTTCTTGTCTGGGAGGGGAAGTTCTCAGCCTGAAGGGCTGCTGCCCTTCTAGGCAGCCCAGCCAAAATTCTATTAGTGCTAATCGAGGTCCCAACTATGGCAAAGCTGGGAGGGGGGCCTGTTCTGCTAAGAATCTTTGAAGCTAAACAAGGAATTTCATTGAGGGTCTGGCCTGGAAGATTCAATGAGGAACTGTCTGTCTGATATTGGAGGGAAGCATCCAAGTATCCAGGGACATTATGAGTACAGACCTGAGTTAGGAAACCTAGTGACTGTTGTATCCCTGGCATATCAATGTTAGTGCTGGGACATTTCTGATGGTGTCTCAGTGCTGTCCACCTTCTGGGCCTTTGTTATGAGAAGTAGTATCATAGTCAAGAGTGTCCTCAGTTTCCTGCTTAGTGTTCATGGAGTATCCCATGGCTCCCTATGCCCTATCCAAGTTATTCATCAATACATTTTAAAAAGGCAACTAGACTGTTCATTGAGTGACTGTTGCTATTGCACTAATCTGGGAAAGGAATCTGTGGCAAGTTAGTGGCCCTTACTGGGGGAGCGCTGCATGCAGTTACCATTGGTGCTGCATATTTGATCAGTTATGACACCCGCCATTTGATGGCTTGACAGTTCAGTAAAGGTATGCCTTGAATGTAACTGTCTCAGGAAGCAGTCAAATTGATCAGGTTTAGTTCCACTTTAAGAGGAATACGCTATGTACAGTACCTTGCCAGCCTCTTCCAACAAACATGATCTTTCTGCTTTGCCTAAAGAAGCACAGAGACCAAGCCATTGTGTGTCACTGGGTCCAAAGTAAGGTATGTAATGAAAAGAGAAGGATTTTATTTAAACAAGCCATTAGCATTTTAATGAGAGGGGAAAGAAGGAACCAATGAAGGCAAAAACAAGCATATTAGGTCAGCAGCATAGTTTTGTTGGGAAAAAAAATCAATGTATGCAAGGGGGAGGGACAAATCGGGCTAGGGATAGTTGGAGCTCTGTAGTCCAACAGGCAGGGCTGACAACACTGGTTAGGATTTAAAATGTTACTAAACCCAGGACCCTGGATTTATTATATCTGGTCTCCCACAATACAGAGAACATGGAAATGCAATCATTTTGGTAAATATAAATTTCTAAATATCTTTTCTCATCAGCAGTATATAACAGTCTTGTGACTTCTATCAGTGCCTGGTTATAGCTTGTAGGAGGAGATTTCATACTGCACTGGCTGTCCTATCAGGATGCAGGAAACCTGACCCTCTGTCTGGACAGTGCTGATTGGCCCTGTGCTGATCACATGCACTCTCCCAAGAAAAAAAAAAAAACTCTCTAGCAATATACGCCAAACCGAGCATGTGCAGCCTGACTCCCATAACTCTGTCCCCGGACATGTTTTGGAGTCAGTGGAAGAAGGAGTCTCAGAGAAGACAAGATCAAACAGCATTATTACACAATGCAGATAATTAATCCCTTAGGTTCCACAGTGAGTATAACAAGCATGCTTTGCTGCATATACAGAATTTTACTGTTGTGGTTTTAGTAACACTTTAAGTGCAGCAAAGACTCTGTGTCTTCAGATCAAACACACACTTTAAAGCTCACTGGATTTCCAGCAGATGAACAAGTATTTTTCTGTACTGGCAGTATTTTAAAATATGGGGGAATGTGCATATATTGTAAAGATATACTGAATGTTTGTTTTTTTGTTTTTCTTGACACAGTAGTTGTCAGGGTGCTTTTCGAAACAAAGCATGAGCATGTGCTGAAAAGGAGACAGAGGAATAAAATGTGCATGTGCTGAAGAAAAGACCTGGCATAGTTGCCAATACTTGACAAGGTTGTGCTCATTCTTACTGGCATACGTTTACATGGGAGGGGCACGGGGCAATTGCCCCCCCCTCGAGAAATTAATGACAGGCGGGTGGATCAGTCAGCGGGGGGCTGGAGGGTGAGCCGGTGGATCAGTTAGCAGGGCCAGCAAGTGGATCAGTCAGCGTGCTGGTGGGTGAGTGGCCGAACAGGCCAGTCGGCAGGTGAGCGAGCGGGTGGGGGAGCAGAGAGATGACATAATCTCTCACCGCCTGCCCTGCATCACCGCTCTCCTGCCCTCACTGTGCAGCCGCAGGCAGCAGAGAGATTACATCATCTCTCTGCTGCCTGCCTTCACGCTGGGACATAGCAATGTTGTGATTTCATTAATAATAATAATAATACATTTAAAAATTTACTGGCAGAAATTTGAAAGTCCAGTAGGCCTCAAGGGTGACGTGAACTACTGCACTTGTGAACCTTTCAGAGAAGAACACATGAACACATGTTTTTCCAATATTCAATGGATCACCTATCTGTAATTTTTACAAGCAGATGTTGGGACAGGGACTTGCCTGGACAATAGGGTCCCTTGTCACATAAACCAGAATTTTTGTTAAAGGCCATTGTCGAATAGACTCAGAAAAGCAACGCAAATAGGTGGATAAGCCTGAGAAGTTACTGTGACTAACAGTTAAAACTAGAGCAAAGATTCCCATTGTTTCAGAGGGTAAGATTGCCCCTTAAAGTAAAGCAACCAGTTTACTCAGCTTGCTCCCCAAACAATGTCATCATAAACGCTGGTTAATTCCACAACCAAAATCCAATTTTAACAACCAGAGAAACATACAAACATCCAAGTTTTGTATACATTTGTCTTATATATCTGTATATATAGATATATGACCATAAGTGACGCCTATGTCATGTTCTCAGACATTTTAAGAAAACACCTGGATACATGTTACATTATAAATACGCATGATATTCAAAGTAAGAACATATATTGATATGTAATAAATAAGAATGATGTTTACATTATCAATAACATTTTAGGTCATAGGGAAAAATATGATTTTAGTATCTGTTGACCTAGGGACTGTGTTAGAAGAATAAATATAGATACCTATGTGATTGTATAAATAGAAGTGTTTTAAAGAGTTAATTAGCATTATGAAATACATCAAATTGTGATTATAGAATATAAAGGAACCTACGTTTAGAGATTACCACGTATTTAAAATATATAAATAAATATTTTTGTGTTATATTGATTGACATATAATCTGTACCCTGTTTAGAAAAACCAGCTTATAGATATATTTTTAGACAGGAATATAAAACAAATTATGTTATGTGAATGAATCAAAAAGTATATTAGAAGTATGTTACATATACCGGATTACCAAAAGATAAATATCCATATATAGTCTTCCCAACAATATATATATTATACACATTCTGAAAATAGAATATATAAACTTAAAGAATTGATGCCCCAGTGGTTGAAAGTGGTATTGCTTGAGGATCCCAAAGTCCAGAAAACAGTTAATCATTAAGTTGTCAACCTGTGCCTGTGTCCAGACACTTTTGGACAGTAACTCCCACATCTGCAGCCACCAATGAGTTGTAGACACCCGTCCCTGGGCAGAACTTAATATAATTTTTATAACCTTATCGTCCAGAGACAATATTTAAGGGAAGAAAAATTAGATGAGAAGGAGGAGCACTCCCACACACACAGACGGACCCCCACAGGGAGGTCGGAGGGGCCCACTGGGAGATCCACACTCTCAGACAGACTGACACACATGCACCATGCATGAAGACATATTTTTACACTCATGAAGATTCCTAGACACACACGATACCTGAAAGCCACCACAGCCATCTTAACTCTGGTCACTTGCCAGTAGGAAATTGCCATTGTGGAATGGGTAATTATGCCATTTTTGATTTTATCTTGAATTCATTGTTGTTCTCAAAATTATTGAAGTATTGAATATTCTGCAATTATGATTTATTCTCATTAACCAACAACTGTTTTTTTGTTTTTTGTTTTATTCAATTTTTCATTATATTTTTCTTTTTGCACAGTTCCAATCTTAGTGACAAAACAAACGTCCAATTTATTTCACATTGTTAACCACTTACTTACCTGCAGTATAGTAACGGTTGGATGTGTGAAATATAGACGTTCTGTTTCATTGTCAATTATACAGGGTTGTTGAACCTATTGAGAATTTATCATGACAGCATTATGTCTAAGGGACTGTATGCCCATTTTGCAGGTAATTTTATTGATTTTGAAGTCGTTCATGTAACACAATTGGTATTTTAATTTCATGTAAATATTTGCTTTTTGTCAACCAATAAATGTAGCTATTTTGTATGATCACACGTCTCTGTGAATAAGTTTCACATTATAGACTATGTCATATAGGTTGTCTTGTATTCAAAAATATCTTTCATTAAAAAGAACTTAAAATTAATATTGTGTGGGCAAACTGTCCCTTGATAAGCACAACAGCAAGTGAGAATCTGCACCATGTAGCTGTATCAGGCAAGTGACAATCTGCATCTGGTGGCAAGGTGACGTGGCAAGTGACATGGCAAGTGACAATCTGCATCTGGTGGCAAGATGACGTGGCAAGTGACACAGCAAGTGACAATCTGTATCTGGTGGCAAGGTGACGTGGCAAGTGACAATCTGCATCTAGTGGCAAGGTGACATGGCAAGTGACACAGCAAGTGACAATCTGCAACGTATGGTAGGTGACGTGCCAAGTGACAATCCACACTTGAAGCAGGCAAGTGACACAGCAAGTGACAATCCGCAACGTGTGGCAGGTGAAGTGGAAAATGACAATCCCCAACGTGTGGCAGGTGACGTGGCAAGTGACAGTCTGCAAAGTGTGCCAGGTGATGTAGCAGGTGACATGGCAAGTGACAATCCGCAGCGTGTGGCAGGTGACATGGCAAGTGACAATCCGCAACTTGTGGCAGGTGACCTAACAAGTGACAATCCCCAACGTGTGGCAGGTGACGTGGCAAGTGGCAATCTGCAAAGTGTGCCAGGTGATGTAGCAGGTGACATGGCAAGTGACAATCCGCAGCGTGTGGCAGGTGACATGGCAAGTGACAATCCGCAATGTGTGACAGGTGACTTGGCAAGTGACAATCCTCAGCGTGTGGCAGGTGACTGGGCAAGTGACAATCTGCAGCGTGTGGCAGGTGATGTGGCAAGTGAAAATCCACAACTTGTGGCAGGTGACGTGGCAAGTGACAATCCACAACTTGTGGCAGGTGACATGGCAAGTGACAATCAGCATCTGGTGGCAGGCGATGGTGGTAAATGACACACTCAGGGCTCCCACTGATTCTACATTAGGGTGAGCCAACACCAGCCATTTCCCCAATAAATTGCCCCCAAAAAAAGTATTTTCTGGCAGTGCCCCTCCCGAGACTAGACTCTGGATCCGTCCCTGCATTCACACACATCTGCTATCAGAAATGGCACCAAAAGCCCTATATAAGGTTAGTGGTGAATTATTTGGATTATCTGTTACCTGTTACTGACCCGGTTTGCCTCTGTACTTCTCTGATGCCTGATCCCTGGTTTTGACCCCAGATTGCGCTAAGGACTCTGCTTCTCTTGCTCTACTGTGTATGACTGGCTTGCTCTTGACAAACCTTCTGCCTGCTCCACTGGATCCCTATGTATGACCTGGGCTCTGTTCTTATCCACGCATCTGTCTAGTTCCTGGCTTCCCCACCTGTGTATGACTTTGGCTCCCATCCTGACTACGCTTCTTCAGTCTGGACCTACTAGCCTGATCCTGCTTTTCCACAGGTGCCACCTTGCCTGTGGTCGCTGCCTTGGTTCCGCTACTTCTCCAGGTGCTACGGGGGTCCTGTCATCTGTCCTGACAGACCAGCTGACAACTATCCAGTTCCGCTGCGCTGCAAGCAGTTTCCAGAAGATCTACCTAATCTGCACTGTGCTTCTTTGAGCCTAGCACTCGCTGTTCTCACCTTTAGGGTTTCTTGGCACTTAGCCGCAAGGGAAACCCTCTCGTCAAATCAGCCTCAGGCCAGGTACGCGACAGTGGTTTAAACTATGGGCTCTCCAGTGCAGAAGTATGAAGCAGCTGCTGAATGTCTTGCGGAATCTGGGTTTATGGGCTAGGGTCAATGGGATTTTGTTTGCTCGGAACTGCTTTTTTCCCCATACAAGTCTACAGCAATGCTAAAACAACCTAAAGCAGGTCAAATGCACCTAAAATTAATTCTGGATGATTTCAAAAACATCTTAAACTGATGTCAAAAGCATGTTACATTTGTTCAATGAAGCTTGCTGACATTGTTCATACTGGCATTGTATAAGATCTTAATAAAGGTAAAATAAGACTTTACAACTTTAGCACAGACACACCATTTTCTAGATAGAAACACTTCTAGAAACACTTCTAGAGACCCCAGTTATAAGCTGCAGACTGGTTTGGTCACGCTGTTTAACATGAATCTTATATTAAAGAAACCCTAACAGCCTAAGGAATTAAAATGTATGTTCCTTCAAAGAGCGGCTCAGCGGGAGAGCAGCAGATAATAGGCCATTCTCTGTCTTCGGGTGACAATTACCAGTATAAACACATTGTATAACGTATTTCATTTGTTGGGCTTGTTTAAGTTGCTTTTTACTTTCTATGTGAAGCCACTAATGGCATAAAGAAAAGTTGCAGTAAATGATTTGTAGCTCAGCCAGACCCAATAGCTGAGACAAACAATCGGTAAATTACCTAGTAAAGGCTGGAAAAGAGAGATGGAGCCCATATCTACTTATGATGCAGCAGCCAGGGTGAAATGAAATAAAGTGCTCATTGCCAGCTTAGCTATTTTCTAGATTAAAATATATAATCTATAAATGATAAAACAAACTAAATAACAACATAATATCAATATAAACAAAAGGTCATTAAGCCCAGTAATGCTGGTCCTAGACTGGTTTGTTTTCTTTAGTCTTGCAGTAGCGTGATCTTCTTGGAGACCAAACAGCATCCATACTAGGTGCAAAGGTACTGCCTAGGCATATGAAGAATCCAATTTATATAAAGCTAACATTTACTATAAACTCCAATATTGCTGTCAAAAGGATTATTTAAACAGTTGCAGTGTTGCCTAGATTTTTCCTTCTGACCAGTAATAACAAAATTAAAATAATTAAATGAAAATAAAAATTATTATTTGTATTATTATTATTATTATTATTATTATTATTATTGTCATTAAATAAGCACTTTTTTAAATAGTTTTATTTGTTTTATTTCCTTTCTTTTTTTTTTACCTATTAATTTCCCTACTATTTTTGTAACATGACCACAACATACTGATATATAGATACTGCCAATTTATAAGAGTGACTCACTGAAAAAAGTTGAAAAAAGCAGTTGATTAAATGTTCATCGAATAAAGTGCCGTGCTGCTGTAAATATATAACAATATTGAATGGAAACTCCCTCAAGGTTTTTTTTTTAGCAGCAAAGTTGTGTTTGAAAAAAGTAACAATTAATTTCTATAAAAAAAATTGTGTTTATTTGTTTGTATCATGGTATCAAAAAAGTATTTGCACAAAACCGTTAAACTTGTTTTATATAACTTGAGTTCATGTGTATTTTTTCAATTGTTGATGAGTTAAGTTTTTTATGTCAAGGCCAGAAATTGCTTTTTTACGACTTTGTGCAAATACTTTTTTCATACCATGACACAAACAAACAAACACTAATTTTTTATGGAAATTAATTTTTACTTTTTTCAAACACATTTTTGCAGCTAAAAAACCCCTTGAGGGATCTTCCATTCAATTTAACAAATCGGGGTGTGCAGCACCGACAACTCACATATATATGTGTTACCTATTCAATATATAACAATATAAATTAATTAATTAACTAAAAATTTCCAGTATACCAAAAAATAAAACTACCTACCTTACTGAACATATGCTATACTTACACTTGTTATTGAAATATCAAAATTATAATACATTTAGCGTAAAAAAAACAAAAAAAAACACCAATCCTTTTTTTTTTTTTTGTAATATCCCTGTCAATAAACCGGTCCAAATCCAGTGCTCATGAAGAGATGACTGTTCCGTGCTATAAATCAAACTTCATCCAAGTGCTTCACCCTTGTGCTCATATATGCGCTCATCTGTTGTTGACCTATAAATATTTTACAGGTCAAATATGCATCTTCCCTTTAAGAGCCCATTCACACAGGGGCAACACGACTTCCAGTGCAATTTTATGAGGCAACTCAGACGCGACTTGAGTATGAATCACAGCGCGACCTGGAGCTACTTACAAGGCAACTTCAAGTTGCCTGCAGGACAGGAGACATTCCAGTGGCCAATCAAACAAGAATCAGCTCTGTGGGAGGGAGGGGGAGGGAGAGGTTTGCCTGAGAAATGTATTTCTCTTCCTGGAGAGTTGCTCCTATTAAAACAGTGATCCGACTTCAGAGGCAACTCCCATTGAAATCAATGGGTACAG
Organism: Rana muscosa; assembly: GCA_029206835.1. Lineage (NCBI taxonomy): Eukaryota > Metazoa > Chordata > Amphibia > Anura > Ranidae > Rana > Rana muscosa. The sequence goes on from CM055117.1 coordinate 1,020,802,037, forward strand.
GTCGCCTAGAAGTCGGATTGAAGTAGGACCTTTTTTGAAGTCGGAGCGACTTCAGTAGTGTACATTAAGACGGCTCCATTAACTTACATTGATTTCCTCAGCCAGGGCGACTTGAGGCAACTAGGGGCGACCTGGGGCGATTTGAAGTCGGATCCAAAGTTGCCCCTGTGTGAATGGGCTCTTAGGGCGTTATTGCCTTGCTCTCCCCTCTTCCAGGGCTCCTCTTTTCCTCTAGTTCCACTTTCCACCTTGTATTACAATTTGGCAGCTCTTCCCCTTCAAATGGGCCGTTGCTCCAACCTTCACTTATATTATTCCACCAGACTCAGCTCAAAACAAACACATAAGGATCATAAAGCTTTCCATATCACATGATAGCACTATGATCCTTATGTGTTTATTTTGTTAAGTGACAGATGCATCCTTTAAAAAAGTTTGTACATTTGTCTTATAAAAAAACAAATGTAAAACGTAATGACTTTACATATCCTTAAAAACACAGTAAAAAATAATTAGGTAGGCAAATTTGTCATAGAGCTATTATTATTACCAAGTTAACCAAAGCATACTGACACTGTTAAATTTGGTCTAACTATATTTCAATGACCTCCGGTCAAACCAGGGGAAGCTTTACTCACATGCAAACTGAAGTGTAGCCTCTCTACTAAGAACTCTGCCCAAGGTGTTTGATGCTATACATTGGTATTGGCCAGAATCCTTCACCTCATTTGGACTGCTGATGATTAAATTTCCATCTATTAGAGTGTAGCGATAATCACTTTCCAAGTCTATTTCTGTTCCATTGCGAAGCCATCTTGAAAAGAAATCAAAAATATGTACAAAATGAAAAACAAAGCTTAAGAAGCTTTAAAATGAATTAAAAAAAGCAGCATTGTTACATAGCTAACAATATAAAGTAGCATGCATCACAGTGAGCAGCAAAGCAATACGGACGATAATGGTAGTGATAAGTATAATTAGTTCAGTAGAATTTATTGTTTGTCGGTGTAATTGAAGAAAAATATGCTCTACATCTATCTGTTTCTTAGGTCAGGGGAGATATGTGTTAGGATCCTAAACAACTTGGTTGCTTATATCTTTCCACAATGCTGATCACACACATTGACAACTTTATCACAAAGTTAAAAATAATTGCATTGAGTTGGACAGTTCACAGTCGCGACTATCTGCCACCTGTGGTCATGATCAGTTCCAGCGCACGCATGGCCAAACAATCTAAACTGCAGTGGGAATTTATCAAAATAGCCTATTATCAGGCATTACATTGGTATCATTTGAGCTTGGCCACAAATGTAATCATTTAGCACTGAACCATGACACAATCAGGTTGATTTACTAAAATTGGAGAGTGCGACATCTGGTGCAGCTCTGCATAGAAACCAATCACTTTCTAGGTTTCTTTGTCAAAGCTTAATTGAACAAGCTAGTGGCTGATTGGCTACCATTCCCCGCCTTTACCAGATTTCACACTCTCCAGTTTTTTGTAAATTAACCCCTATGGAAGCTGTAGGCACACTGCTGTGAACACTTCAATTTCATATCATCCCTTTTCCAATTTCCAAGAGTTTGACCAGCATTTCATTGCAATTTACAAGGGTGTGCTGTCAAAGTGTATTGTTAATACAATCTGGCATGCACTGAAAAAATATATTTTTCACATTTATTTGAGTTTTATGGAGTTCATACTCTTTAAAGTGGTTGTAAACCCACTTAGACAACTTGCATCTTCAGGTAAGCCTAGATTAAGGCTTACCTGTAGGTGCAAGAAATATCTCCTTAACCTACACGGTTAAGGAGATATTTACTATTAAAAACACCGCCAATGACGTCACACGCCTGTGCAATAGCGGGCCGGCATCATTGCCGGTTTTCTGAATGGGATCTTGCCGGCCCGAGAGCGCATGCGTGTGACGTCATCGCCGCTCTGGCCAATCACAGCGCCGGAGCGACGATGCAGTGATGGTACATCGAGGCAAGATGGCGGCGGAGGTGACTGAGGACCGCTGCGGGGGTTTCGATCTCAGGTAAGTCATTCATAATGAGCTAGTATGCTCATTATGCCTTTCTTTTGCAGGTTTTTTTTTTTTTTTAATGGCTTTACTTCCTCTTTAATTTCTGTAATTTCTAAGTGCAGTAAGCCATACCAACCAATCAGAATCTCTCTTGTACTGGTTTAACTTTAGTAAACTCTGATTGGTTCAAATGGCTCAGTGCACTTATGAATAAGTCTATATTGAATAAGCCTAAAGTGTCTTTCTTCATGTGAGAAGATCTGTCTTCATGTGAGACAGCATTCTGTTTTACCAAATGTGAAATTCAATAGTCCAGTTAGATCAATGTGTATACTCTCTCATATTGCATTGTGCCAGGCCCAAGACTAGCTTATTACTAGACATACATGTTGACTGTATGGGCAATGTTGGCAATGCTTGTGGTTGGTTTAACTAAACACTGGCAGCATCAGTCCACAAACATAGCTGCCAAATGTCCCCCATGATGCAGGACAGTCCCACTATTTTTCATATTGCCCTGCAATGCTCTGCAGAATGTCCAGCTAGACAGGGGTAAGGACATAAGTTGCTGTAGCCAGTTTTTCCTAGCTCAAGAAAGTGTCCTCTGAATTGTTTCAAGAAAGTTGGCAGCTGTCCCCTGATGACCTGTATCCTGTGTAAGTAAGCTTAGCCATGTACTAGTTAGTATGAATGATAATGTGTACGACCATAAATCACCAGTTTGATTTGATGTGCTCTGTGTTTGGTACTTGGTAGCATTCAAGCCTTCAGCCATGTGAGTCGAACAATTAACACTTGCATCAGACGTCATGACACCAAGAAAGTGAGGTTGTGTAATTAGAACAATGTGGTTTCACAAACTTTCACACCATCCATTCTGTTCATGGGCAGTCATTACCTGCCTTGACAAATTTCAGAACACTTTGGATATGGTGGATGTTTCTGACACTCATTAGAACTGAGGAAGCCACTTGGGGAATGTCTAACAGCATTGCAGCACAAGTCCAGTACAATGAGACTAACTACTTCTGGCAGCATTAACCGCTTGCCGACCGCTGCACGAACATTTACGTCGGCAGAATGGCACGGACAGGCAAAAAGGATTATATATACGTCCCCTTTAAATTGCCACCGTGTGGTCGCGCACACGCTGCCAGCAGTGCGCTCGCAACCCTGCCATGAGCTCTGTGACCATGAATGATGATGTCAGAAGCATCTCAATCTGATGTCAAATTGATACCATTGACAAAAGCCCAAAATCCATTGGCACAGACCCGTATTATTTCATAGGGGGGTGGGCTGGACAGACAAACGGCTGAACATAGAGATGCACACACCAAGCTTGCCAGCCCCTCCTACACTTTTCTATTGTCAGACAGGAATGTGTGGGGTAGGACCTAGAAACTAGACATGTGCAATTCATTTCATTACAAATTAGTTTTTGGACAAAATTCGGCATATTCGTTCATTCGGAAGCATCCAAATTAACAAAAGACTCTTTTGGTGAATGCATACGAAAATTAATTGTCAGAACGAAAATCTGGAAGAACGAAAACCCGAAAGAACGACAATCCGAAAGAGCAAAATTACAAAAATACAAAAATACAAAAGAACAAAAAACAATTCAACCTACGAGTTTAACAAATTAATTACATTCGGATAATTTTGTTTTTCATATTTTCTATTATAATTAAATGATTAACTATTATTATAGTTTTTATTATTATCTATTATTATAAACTATTAAATTATAGGTAAAATAGCTGAAGTCGGAAATTCTTCTATTCAGGTCTCTGCGGCATAGCATCTAATTTGGGATATATTAGATTTACATTTATATTGGAATTTCCTTTCAAATTTGGCTAAAGTAACTGTTAGTGAACGTAACAAATACAAATTCATCCGAAGTTACGATTTATCCGAAGTAAGGAATGCTGCATCTAAACAAATAAAAAGGAACTAATACGAATGTATCAAAAGTTAAGAATTATCTGAAGAACCGAATGCCGCATCTAAATGAATGGAACGATACAAATATGAATGCGTCCGAAGTTATGAGTGATCTGAAGTAACGAATGCCGATCATAATGAATGATCCGATAAACAAAACAAAACAAATTAAACGAAAACGAAACTAAACACATTTTTTAGTAGTGTACATGTCTACTAGCAACAAGTTAGAAGTGTAGGAGCTTTGCCTTTCAGAATGGATCAGTAATCGGCTATGAAGGCTTGGGAGGATTCAGAAGGTATGTACGCCTCTAGATGCCTACATACCATACAGTACCTGTAGGAAATACCCCTTCTTCTCCTCAATGACAGAGTATCTTTAAAAGGAATGCATAGTTTTGGGGACTGCTGCATGGCTTAAAGTGAAAATTACACGCAGGTGTTTTATTTTAAGTTATTACTTTGTGTTTACAAAGCTGTTGGAGATGAGATGATCATGGATAACTAATGGCAAATGCAAGGCTTATCTGCAATGGAACATTTATAGTCAGTGTATGTACCTATAACTCGGGCCAGGAAATCCTCTCGCCTCACAATTAAGTGCCACTTTCTTCTCTCCAGAATCCATGGGGAATATTACATTCTCTGGCTCTTGGGCAAACACTGGTCCATAATCCACACTCTCTGAAAAAATGAAAATCTACCCGTTAAAAACACAAATAGTACTTGGTACTTGCACTGCAACATTGATCAGGGTAGATACAAATGAAGCCACACTGATTAAACATGACAGAGAAAACAAACATTAAAGTTTAGTACAAATTATTGCTTTGATCACAGTCATTATTTATTTTTTACAAAAAAATAGGCAAAATGCTACTCTTTAGATCTTATTTTTTTCCTTAGCGTTCTTTGATGTTCATGAGGTTTAGATTATTATAGCGAGTCTTGAAATGAAGCATGCAGCTAGAACAGTTATGAAATATATTATATTTTTTTAAACAACTCTTCCAGTTTATGTAACATTCTCAGGTATACGAATGTTGCACTGCTGATGCACACATTAGTCGGTTTATAGATAATGAAAGCAGAACTCAAGCCAAAAGCCTAAAGCACAGATGCAAATCCAGTACAACGTATTAAAGCAGAACTGTAAGCTAAAGCAGTTTTCTCAAAGTATGGTCATTAAACTGGAAAAAGAGAGGCTTCAGGTGGCCGGTCATCGGAAACTAAAAAGCAGCAAGATAGCGGGATCCTGTACTAAGAAGAAAATTGTAATAATTTTTTTTCCAGTCCAGATCTATGCTTTAAATAATGTTTTGTAGTTCTAAAATGAATTTATGTTGTGGTTATTTTCGATGCAAGGGAGCTTACTAGAGTCTTCTATTTAATATTTGGGATTTGGTGGGCGGGTGGGGGTTTGTTTGTTCGTACATGTGCTTTATTAAATCCTCTGCTATATTCTGCTCTATATGCATTTCCTGGTTGTCTCTTACATGAATGTTCTTTTTTTTTTATTAGTATTCTCCATATATGTACACTTCCTGAGGAAGCCACAATGGTGACATATGTTGAAGATTATATGTAGTCGACATGTGCACACTGAAATATTTTGTTTCGGAATTTCGTTTTTGTCCGAAAAATAAAATTATTTAGTTACTTCCGAAATTCGTTTTTATTTATTTTGTTTAGTTAAATGCATTCGTCCGAAAATCCAAATTAATTAAGGTCAAATCTGTCATTGAAGGCTTATGGTGTCTGTCGAATGTTCTATGAAGATTTGACGAAGCAGCTAAACAGTACGACGCTGCAATCATACATTTCTGGGCGAATGATCCACCCACAAGCTATAGTAGAATTCCAATGTTGTATGACTAGTAATAATTATATTTATTAATTATTATTACTAGTCAGCCAACATTAGAATTCTTCTAATGCCTATGGGCGGAGCATTTGACCATAAATGTCTGCTCGTGGCGATCGTATGTTTTTAGCTGCTTCATCGAATCTTCATGTCTCTATAATGTCGAAACTTTTCTCTCTATGTCGAATCTTTTCTCTCTGTCAAATAATCTCGGACTAATAGAGTTAGGTTAGGCACATTCAACCGCAGGTTCCATAGACACAGATTGCTATTGTCACCGTCATGTCGAATCTTCTATCTATATCGAACTGTTGTTGCAACAAAATGAAAATAAAGCATTTTTATGTCGGATCTTTTGGATTTCGGACTCATTTGTTAAAACGAAAGCGAAAATCCCTGAAATTCGGACAAAATGCATTCGGACTAAAAAAAATTCACATGTCTAATATGTAGAGGATATTTTCAACATCAACAAAGTGCATTTCTGATTTATTGTTCATGTACTGTACATTTTTATATACATTTTAAATATTACTATAATAACATTTATTTTTACCTGCTAATTTTGTTATTGGTACATTTGCTGAACCTTTAAAAATCCCATTCCTGAAGCTTATTTACTACCCCCTACCCACATATTATAAAATTTTATTTAACATTACTGATTTTATTTTCCTGTTCCTCTTTATTGTAAAATATGGGAACATTTAGCACAAACGAACGGTACACGTCTAATTTGTCCAAGTTGTTGATGTACATGCTTTAAAGGAGACTTCGATCAAAGTATACTATGTATAACATTAAATATAGAAGAGAGATGATATCACACATCATTTCCTGCTTCAGAGGTCAGTGATGGACAAATGTTCAAAATGTTAAATTTGCTTGGACAGTTTGGACCTGGAATTAACACCTAGCTGCTAACGGATGTCTGACAAGGTCTTCTGGCTGTATGTAAACCTAGACAACTGTCACCTCACTGGGGGAAAGCCATTGGGTCCTTTTAACACTCTACAGCTACTGGGCATTGAACTATCTACAATCATTTGTTATTTTCCAGAGATGAGATGGAATATATTTTCATCTATGATAAGTCCCAAAATATTACTCATATGGAGATGAAAACATTTCCTTCTGATAGTACGAACTGTGAGCAGATGCAAAAAAAGTAGTAGTAAAGAACCACCTAGGGACTGGCAAAGCAGTTATATGGACCTGGCACAAAGCAGTCTTGAGGTGTTTCAAACTGCTGTAGTTGGGATAATGTACTCATGTAAGAAATCCTAACTATTCAGAGCCAGCCACCAGAACCTATGGCCATTTCAGGAGGCAAGAATCCTCCTCACACCAGGCTGATCCAAAAGTGATTGTGATTGTCCAAGGGTTATGCCTCATACACACAATCGGGATTTCCGACAAGAAAACCACATTTTTTTTTCAACCGAAAACGGCTCAAACTTGTCTTGCATACACACGGTCACACAAATCTTGGCTGAAATTCTGACCGTCAAGAACGCGGTGACGTACAACATGTACAATGAGCCGAGATCAATGAAGTTCAATAGGCAGTTTGGCTCTTCTGCTTGATTCTGAGCATGCATGTTTTTTTGCGCGTCATAATTGCACACATACGATCGCGATTCCTGATAGGAATTTTTCCAGTGACAAAAATAGAGAACCTGCTTCTCAATCTTTTCTTGTCGGAAATTCTCACAAAAAAAAGTGCGATGAAGCATACGCATGGTCAGAATTTGCGACAAAAAGCTCACATCGCACTTCGGAAATCGCGATCGTGTGTACGAGGCATTAGGGCTTGTTTCACATTTATACCTCTCTAAATAGGCAGCTAAAAAAATGAACATAACAATTTGTCTAGCAGGGTGTTTGAAATGTACTGGATATAAGATCTTCTCTGTGGATTTCCCACCAATAGACTAATATGTAATGCCAAAATGGTGAAGTTTGATTTTGTTTTTCTACTTTTCTGTTTTCATAGCAAATAACTACATTTCTGTGAGGCTTTTCTTTTGCAATTTTTACCTTTGAGCATATTTCTCTACACTGCCTTCTAAAGGCTCGTACACACGGTCAGACTTTTTGCCAACAAACTTCAAAATGAGCAAGTTTTCAAAAAAATCCGACCGTGTGTACACTCCATCGGACAAACTTTTTTGGTTTTCATCGGACAAAAGTTCCCTTTGCAAACGGACAAACTTTTCGGCAACAAAAGTCTGATGGTGCAAAGTCCTATCGCATGTACAGAAATACATCTGACTTTTGTCCGAAGTACAAATACGCATGCCCAGAACCAATGTTAAAATCAACCAACAATAGCAGAAGTTGACCAAAAGGTGGCGGTAAAGAGTAGAAAAGAGCAGAAAAGTCCTGCCGTGTGTATGCTATGGGTGTGCCCGGCCAACTCCCTTCAGACAAAAATCCATAGAAAAGTTTGTTTGAAGTCCGACCGTGTGTACGAGGCTTTAGAAGTATTAAAGTGGTTGTAAACAAATTATATAGAGAAAAAAATGAGACATTCCAGGTGCCATCCAAAACAAGCAATACAAGTTATATTTATTACAAATATAAGTAAAATTTCATGATAAAAAAAAGTGTCCGCCAACATAGTTACATCATTCAAAATAGAATGACCCATAGCATATAGTAGAAGCCTCTGATGACTTGTCCTATCAGATTCTCAGTTTTATATATTGTACAGAAATCCTTCTTAATTCAACATTTTTTCATATAAACTTGATTTGGCCCATAATCTAGTTTATACTGTACATACAATTTGACAAACTGAGAATCTGGAAGGACTGGTCATCAGAAGCTTCTACTCAGAGGCATAACTAGAATGTTCAGGGCCCCGATGCAAGAAACCACAAAGGCCCCCCTGACCCCCCCCCCACCTTCCATCCAGCCCCAGGCATCTATTTCTGGGAGGGTTCCATGGACATCATCCCAGAACCCTGCCTCCAGTGTGCCCCCTGGAGCACGCATCCAGCATGCTCTGTGACTGTTGTGTCCTTCACAGATCACAATAAAGGGTCAATCACAGTGGCCCATATCCATGTGATCAGCTGATCACATGTAAACATACTTGCCAGTTATTGGCAGTCCTTTCCTCCCATGCTGTGTATGTGTGAGAAAAGGACAGCTATTAACCGGCAAGACTGTCAGTACATTCTTTACATGCCCTGATGATCAGTGCAGCCCTATCAGTGCCGCCTATCAGTGCCGCCTATCAGTGCCATCTATCAGTGCTCATCAATGCTGCCTATCAGTGCCACCAATCAATGCCACCTATCAGTGCCAATCAGTGCAGCCTAACAGTGCTCAGCAATGTTGCTTATTAGTGCCCATCAGTGCCGTCTATGAGTGCCACCTATCAGTGCTCACCAATGCTGCCTATCACTGCCCATCAGTGCCTCCTCAGCAGGACTCTAAAGCTGAGAGTGTCTCTCGCATATAGCCTAAAGCCTGCACTGACAGTTCCCCCTCCCTTCTCCCTCACATAGACGGATGGGAGAGGAGAGGGCCGATCTGCTCCTTCTCCTCCCACCCCTCTCCTCCTGGGTGTGGACCGCAGAAAGTGTGAAGCTGAATGATCAAATTTATCTGCTTAGCTTTACACTTTCCACAGTGCACACAGGGGGAGAGGGGCGGGAGGAGAAGGAGCAGATTGATTCTCTCTTCTACCATCCGTGTGAGGGAGGAGGGAGGGGGAACTGTCAGTGCAGGCTCTGGGCTGTATGAGAGAGACAATCTCAGCTTAGAGCCCTGTGGCCAGCAACACCACTAGGGCCCCCTGACAGTGGCAGAACACCATGACCTGGTCGCAAGTGCTGGTAGTTCCGCCACTGCTTCTACTATATGCTATGGGTCATTCCTTTTTGAATGATGTAACTATGCCATTGTACACTCTTTTATCATGAAAGTTAAAACTGTGCAGTGGGAGTGGAAAGATAATTTTTATTAAACTGCCCAGGAAAGTTCTTCCCCTTGGCACTGAGGGAGTTAGAGAAAAAAGAAAGACAACAGGAGGGCGCACCGACCTAGTGCATTACCACTTACAGGTTTATTAAAATATAAATAAAAAGCAATAGTCCTACTCACAGACAAAGCTTATATACAAGCTTATCGGAAAAAATGGCTGGAAATCTTGGCATTCACCGACAGGACTTGATGACCGAGAGGGTCGGACGATACCCCAAAACATCCAGATGGCTGACGCGTTTCAGGGGCGCACCCCTTTCATCAGAGCCTAAGTGGTCCGTAAATGCTCTCACATGGGCACGCACACACATATATAACGGAGGACTTTATGAGAGCATTTACGGACCACTTAGGCTCTGATGAAAGGGGTGCGCCCCTGAAACGTGTCAGCCATCTGGATGTTTTGGGGTATCGTCCGACCCTCTCGGTCGTCAAGATTTCCAGCCATTTTTTCCGATAAGCTTGTATATAAGCTCTGTCTGTGAGTAGGACTATTGCTTTTGATTTATATTTTAATAAACCTGTAAGTGGTAATGCACTAGGTCGGTGCGCCCTCCTGTTTTCTTTATTTTTTTAGCCATATGAACACCCATTGTTCTGAGGAGGGCTGCAAGATTATAGACTTTGCCTCTAGACAGAACCACGCCACCTATGTTTTGACGATACACCGAGAGTGCAGGAGATTTTTGTTTCATTGGAGTTAGAGAAAAAGCATCTCTTTATAGATATTTGTCTGCCAGTGGTAGACCATACCAGTGGAGATCTGGGCCTGGAATGGGAGTGAGGACAATCAGGTTGTAGCACGGCACCGTCCACATCACAGCACCACTCAACCTCTGCTTTGCACCGCTAATCATCTGAGGCATTCAGGGAGAGATGGGGCCCCCCTTCTGCAGCAAGAGGTCACTACATCATCCCGGGGAGTAATGAGAGGGCTATTCAACCATTTCTGATACTGCTAGCAGGGACTGAGCCAGACACAAGTATACCCAATCTATACCAAACCCATACTGCACTGTATACTGCACTTATTCCAAACCTAGACTGCACCTATACCAACCCTATACTGCATTATACCAAACCTTTACTGCATCTGAACCACATCTACCTTGCACCTGTGTCGATACTATACCATGCCTATACTGCACCTATACTGCATACAGGTTAACTGGGACTGTCGTTAGGTGCAAAGACACTTTTAAAAGGCCCCAACAATACCCAGTAGAAGAAAATCTCAAAGGACTGTCCCTCCTGTAATAATTATTCCACCCCCAAGCCCCCATTTGTTCTCCTGTTCCTTCCACTACCATCCTCCTTTAGTTTTGGGCAGGCATACCCAGTCAGTCTAGGACTAGCATTGTCACCATAAATGAGCTGTGGCAGGATAGTTACAACACTCAGTATATTAAAACTTACTACTGCTCACTGCTGCTGCCAGGGTCATGCTGGCCATAACACAGCAGATGTGCAAAGGCAGAGGCAATTACGCACGTGTGGGTATAATGCCACAAGTACCCTTTCTAAAAGGCATATCCGCGCGATCGTGCGTGTGCAAACGTGCGTACCCATTAGCACTGGTGCCAAAACGACATATATAAGGATGGCAGATGCACAGAAGCTGTCTGATCTGCAGCTTTCCCCTGTATCCGGGTTCCTGTGCCAGTCCTTGATCTGATTTTGACCCGGCCTCCTGACTATCCCGATTCCCTCCTATCCTGAACCTGGCTTACCTTGACCTTGATTTACCTGCATCTGCTTAATTCTCTGTTGCCAAACCTCTGCCTGAACTTGACCATTCTTTGCTTGATGTCTCTGATGTATCCGATTCTCCGTGTATAACCTGGCTTATCTGACTCTGCACCAATCTCCTCAGCTTCATTCAGCCGCTACATACCTGCGTCCGCAGTACACCGACACCTGCAACGTATCTGCATCCACAGAATCCCTGCATCCACAACGTGCCTGAATCCACCCCCAACCAGAAGCTTCTACTATTGCTGCCATCTGCTTCTCCTGCTTCCCTGCTAAACGGAGAACATTACAGGCACTCCTACCTCACCGTGCTCTCGCAGCTGCTGTTACAACCTCAGTGGTCCTTGAACCAGGGCTGTACCTGAAGGTACGCGACAGCTGCACTTGAGGTGGCCTTGCTACTGATCTGGACACCAAATGTTATCTTATGCCTAGTCCTTACCGTTAATCACTTTGTATGCTAAATTGTGTTATTACCATTGTTATTCCATGTTATGCTTGCCTAGTTACCAACCATATTGGTCACAATATATTAAGTTTGCCTTTTATTATCTGGTTTGGTGCCTATTTTCTTTAATATAGCACTACTATTGGGTGCCAAGTATTACTTTTAGTGATTTCCAGTGATATTGTGTGTTTGTACACTCAACCTGGTGTGTCCAAGAAGCTGAGATTCTTGAACAGGTCGAGGCAAAGAACAGAGGACTCATCCTATCCAGCAGTTTCTACGGGGGTAGCGCTACACTAGCAATAAAAAAAACGAAAAAAAAACAGTTTTGTGTTTAAATAGACTTAAAAAAAACAATCCAACCACACACCTTCCACTCCTGATTGCTCGGCAATGGGGAGCATGAATTGAAAAAGCAGAAACAAATTGTGCAGTGTCTCACTCTGTCTTACAATTCTGTTATCTGACTTTTCATGTGACAGATTCACTTTGAATATAGATCGTATATCCATTTAGTCCCATTGGCTTCATCTCATATACTGTATAAACACAGTGATTTCAAGCACAGTAACTGCACCCATCACACTGCATCTTTTCTATAATTATGGCGACTTGTAAGAGGACGTGAAAGTGTAGCAATATAATATGCAATGCGCCAGCCCTGTCACCTAAAGATTAAAAAGAGATTTCTTGCCATGTGACAGACTGGCTATGTTCTGAAATAGATATTTATTGCTGTTTACAACATGGAATTTCAAAGCACTTAAAGGCTCTTTGAAGCAACAAGCGCTATGGTTTCCATTACTTTTCTGAAAGCTACAAGGCCACTTCGCTGTGAAGACAAATAAAGGATACAATAGGGCTCGGTGAACAAAATATCAGGCTACCAATACTCTAATATTACCTATTAGCACTTCCATGAATAGACCATTTAGGAAAACATATGTCTTTTTAAGCATCAGTCCACCCAAAAAATGGCATTTCAGTTTTGAGTTGATACTGAAAGATAAGAGTTAATTTCCATATGCCTTGGGAAATCTGCTATTGATATTTGTTAATGCTGTGGCAAATAATTGGGAGTCCTACTCACCCTCTAGGAGGTTTGCTTTTTATTATATAGCATGCAAAAGGTGAAGATGTGTCCCCACCAAGGTGGGAAAGAGATGCCTCAACCATCAAGGTGGGTGGGAAAAAGGAATTATGGCAGAGAAATCCTATTGCTGGAGTCCCAAAATGATGGGTAGTCAGTGGAGAAATCAAAATGTTGTGCTTTAGGGGCCAATCACATCAGATAAAACAAGGTGTAACCCACTGCTCACAGGTGGGTCAGCAACATGCTCAATCTCCGAAAAGGGGTGCACGCCCTGCCACTGACGCAGGAGTTAGATGAATAGGAAAATTGGATGGCTGCACTCCCAATCAGGAAAAAAAGGTTTTTATTTAGACATCCATAAAAGCAAAACAGTAATAAGCCACAAGCAGCTGATTGAAAAAGAAATAGCTGGATAGCCACACTCCAAATATTCACCTTTTATTGTAAAGTTAAAATCAAGGCATCAAAAGTCGGTACAGACTAATTGCACTGTATTATATGTTTTTTATATGTGGAATCTCCAGCAGGGGGGTTGTTCTCCATATGCTTATTGGTTACACTTGGATTGTAGATGCTCATATGTGCTTACTTACATACATGTGTTTTCAATTTGTCTGATTGCTTAGGTGTATATATGTACCTGTATGTATATTTAGCACTTTAGCTATGACTAAGCACCGTGTCTGGTGTGAAACATGTCAGCGGCAGCGCAGTTAGTCTGTATCGACTTTTGATGCCTTGATTTTAACTTTACAATAAAAGGTGAATATTTGGAGTGCGGCTATCCAGCTATGTCTTTTTCAATCATCTCTGTTGCAAACAGAGCCAGCACCCTGTTTAACTGCGGAGACAGCTGATCGTAGGAGAGGTAATTACCTTGGAGCACTGAACTCCCACAAGCCACAAGCAGCTACAAAGTAGGGGAGGAAAAAGAGTTAATGTGTTTCACACGTTTAACATGCTTTTTCAAAACCACCAAGCACGTTAAACGTGTGAAATGCGTTAACCCATTTCCTCCCCTGTGTTGTAGCTGCTTGTGGCTTATTGCTGTTTTGCTTTTATGGATGTCTAAATAAAATACTTTTTATCCTGATTGGGAGTGTGGCCATCCGATTTACCTATTCATCATTCACATCAGATCTGGGATGTGTTAATCAATGCATGCTAGTGCACATACATTGTAAAAGCAATATATTTTATTGGAGCACTTCTCACCAGTGTGTTGAACAAGCCCTACTTGTTTTCAGCGCAAAGTATGTAAATCCATGTAAGTGCACTACAACGCACGAGTTAGGGAAGACAGTATGATAGTGGGATTCAAACGGGCCACAGGGACAGACGTTATCTCCCTGTACGCAGACGATACCCTTCTATATCTGGGTGACACACAGGGCTCCTTGTCTATGATCATGCAACGCATTAAGTCCTTTGGTGCATTATCTGGCTTCTCCATCAATTGGAATAAGTCGGTGCTAATGCCACTAGATCCTCTAACAGCACCCCTCCCGGAGTGCGCAGCGACGATACAAATAGTGTCCTCCTTCCGCTATCTGGGGGTACAGGTGTCACCAGACGTTTCCCAGTACATTCCTCTCAATCTTGTCCCGTTGCTTACCAAATTTCGAACCAAATGCAATGCCTGGTGTAAACTACCTTTGTCAGTGGTTGGGAGGGTGAACCTCATAAAAATGGTGTGGGCACCTCAACTATTATACATAACTCATAATTCCCCGGTGTGGATTCCACGCTCTTGGTTTGATAGGATCGACTCCCAATTTAAAGAACTGATTTGGCGCAAAAAAACGGCGAGGATTAAACTATCTACCTTACAGTATAATAAAGATGAGGGGGGATTGGCGGTTCCCCATGCCAGGGCGTATTTCTTAGCAGCTCAATTACAGCAGCTGGGAGGTTGGGGTTTGGTGGACACGTCGGACTCTATCCGCAGACTCCTGGCCCCTCCGACAGACGAGGCCTTGGCGTTGTCTGGCTTGGAGGCTGGTCATGCTCACCTAGTAAGAGGGACCCCCACACTAATCCTATTACACACCCTATGGACCTCTGTTAAAAGGTTACTAGGGATTAAGGGATTCTTATCGCTCACCCCCATCTGGCATAATCTCCAATATAGGGAACTTTACAAATTTACAGGATTTAGGCAATGGGAAGCTGCAGGGATTAGATACTTAGCACAATTATATAATGGCAGAGTCCTAAAATCCTTTCTAGAAATCCAGGCTGAATTTGGTATACCTCGCTCTAATTTTTTTAAGTACCTGCAGTTGCGCCATGCACTGCAGGTGCAATCTAGGCAGGGACTGCTTAGACTAACAAATCACGCTATTATTCAGGAGATCTTCATGGAGGGTGTAAAGAAGGGGATGATCTCAAGAGGCTACCATATATTGCTTAATGCTCTTCAAGATCCATCTAGTTTACCATGCAGGGTGAAATGGGAGGAGGATATAGGGCCTATTGATGGAGAAACGTGGACGACCTGTCTGACAACAGCTCCTATGGTATCGGTGTCTCCTTCTCAGAAACTATCGCACTTATACTTGTTACATAGGGTGTACAGAACTCCGGCCAGGCTACATAATTGGGGAATCAGAGACTCCCCACTGTGTCCCAAGTGTGAGAGGGATCATGGGGACCTCATGCATATGTTTTGGAAATGCCCTAAACTATTCCGTTATTGGACTGAGATACTGGAGGTGATTACACAGGTATTCGCCTGTACGATCCCGAGAACCCCCGCTGTATGCCTGCTGGGTGCCCTGGATGAGGAACTTCTGCCACCGCCGGTTTTAACGGCGGTTATTCATTTATTATATATGGCGCGCAAGCTGATAGCTCAGCTTTGGATTACTCCCAGGGTACCCACCAGAAGACAGTGGATTGATCAGGTGAACAAACTTTTAATCAGGGAAAAACTGACATATCAACATAGGAACGCTCCGCGTAAGTTCAACTCTATGTGGCAGGCATGGCTAGACATACCGGGGTTGGCACCCCACCAACTCGTTAGAGACAGATTACTGCAGTGCTAAAGGATAGGCTAAACAGTGGGGGTTAATGGCCGCATAGATAACGCTGGACACTATGGAATAGAGCGCAGAGATGGGGGAGAGGGGCTGCCGTATGGTACGTCCACATCAGTGTACTTCGCGTTTACTGTTATATGAAACCATGAGGAGAGAGGGGGGAGAAGAGAGATTGCTTATATGATAGATATGTGCCTTTTTATTGTATTTTTCATTTTGGTTATTTGCGGGTTGATTGAAGACCTATTTTGTGGATACATACACCAAAGCACTTTTTTATACTACTGGAATGTTATTTTGAATATATGGACCATACAGTATTGTTGTATATGTACTATCTTTATTCCATTCAAAGACCTTCCTTTTTGTATTCATGTACATTGTGTATGGTATGATCGGTAACATTCAATAAAACTTTTTTGATAAAAAAAAAAAAAAGTGCACTACAACATGCATAAAAGCAATAAAAAGAATAGTGCGCTAACTCCACTTGTGCATAAATAAAAATAGTACTGTAACAATAAACTGTCACTACCAATATCATACATACAAAATATAAATAATAAAATGGAGTGAAAAATGAGAAAAACATATAATTATTTTTATTTTTTTTAAAGTGGCAGAGTCATTTTAACTTGCACTAAACACAAGTCCAACTACAACCAAACTAGGGAATGACCAGCTGATATATACCTATGCCGATCTTCCTCCAGGGGTTGCTAGGGGAGCTGTGGCTAGTTGAACTCCCATTCAGTGATGCCTGCATTCAGAGCCAATGCCACTTGGCAGAGCAAGCATGATCATTTTAGTTATCTGTAAAGGTGGCATTCTGACCACTACTGTAAGGAGGGCAGTCTTTCCACTAGTCTGGAGTATAAGGGGCAATTGTCTCACTGACCCCCCAATTAATTGATTTTAGCAGGGATTTTCCAAGACCTAAACATTATTTCAAGTGTTCCTCTGGGATAAATGGGTTGAAAAAGGTTGGACTAAAGCAATATTTTAAAAAGAGCAAGAAGTGAACAACACAATAATTCCTATTAGATCTAGGGAGTGGACACCACAATGGAAACACTATTGCTAGGGGGGTCACGGCATTACCTACGATCTTTAATTAGGTCACATTCCACATTTAGGCCACGCTTACAAACTTGGGCCACCTCAACAGTTTGCAATATCTTGTTACACATGCTACAGGTTCATTTTTTTTTAACCTCAGTTTTGTTTTAAATAAAGGTTTTATTGAATCCAACTACAATGTGGAACAATACAGAGTAGTAATATCACCAATAACCTTATATACCAAATTTCCATTAGCTGGCCAGAGCAAACACCAATTCTATAAATTTAAAACACAATCAGTAGTAAATACATTGCATACAACAGAACAGGCAATCCAACCATAAAGGGTAAAGGGTTGCCCTTTACCACCGCCCACCTAAGCGGGCAAACAATTTTTGAATATAACTAAGCAACATCAAGAACCATCTACATTAACCACAAGAGAGAGAGTAAAGTGATAGTAACAAAATACAAGAGAGAAAGAGAAACAGAAAGAAAAGAAGAAAAAAAGGTGGGGGGTCAAAGTGGAGGGATAGGGAAAAATCATCTACAGAGGGACATACATGCAATACTCTCAGCGGAGGTCACGGACTCTCCACAACCGTTGCAGTCTAGCTATCAACATCAAGGTAGGTCTTGAGAATAAGGAAAAGTGTTCGAGTAAATCCAAGTCTTCCGCTGTTGTTCCTCTTTTCACTTCAAGGTTGCAGTGAGTTCCTCCATCAGTTTAATTTCATTAATTACAGCAACCCAGTGACCCACTAAAGGAGGTTCAGTACACTACCACTTTTGAGCTACACCCTAGCCATGTTAATCAAGTGGACTAGTAGTGACTTCTTATAGCAACATTTAGACATTGCGTTCAGGTGCAGTAAGAAGGCCTCAGGGTGACCTTCAAGCTGAAAACCTGTAAGCTCAAATAACACCTTCTAAAGCCCTGTACACACGATCGGTTTTACCGATGAAAACAGTCGTGAAAAAAATAGAACATGTTTTAAATTTTCGGATGGAAAAAAAAACGATAGCAAATTCTGATCATCTGTGTGGAACTCCATCGGAGAAAAAACCCACGCATGCTCAGACTGAATTAGGAGACGGGAGCGCTCGTTCTGGTAAAACTATCGTTTGTAATGGAGAGAGCACATTTGTCATGCTGTAACGGACTGAAAAGCACGGAGACTGAAAAGCGCGAATCGGCTTACACCACTAAATCAGCAAAAACAGCCCAAAGGGCGCCGCCATTGGATTTGAACTTCCCATTTATAGTGCCGTCGTACGTGTTGTACGTCACGGCGTTTGGGACGGTAGGAATTTTGTCTGATGGTGTGTAGGCAAGACTGATGGAAGTCAGCTTCATCAGAATTCCGATGGAAAAATCCATCGGATTTGATTCCATCGGGAATCCGATCGTGTGTACAGGGCTTAAGCCTTCTCCAAAAAGGTTTTGTACCAATGGGCATTGCCATAAAATGTGATGAAGGCTTCCTGGCTCTTGCTGACACAGCCAACATATTGGCCATACAGTTGGAAAGATTTTTTTAATTGAACCCATTTTAACAGATGTCTTTGTCAGCCTTCCTCTCCTGAATAAAGCAGCTAGAAGATACAGGCAGAAAGAATGACTGACTGAACACAAAAAAAGAGAAAGAAAAAAAACAGTTTTCTAATGGCTTATTTTTCTACAAGAGCTTTTCTTTAACTGTTTGAACTTCCAAGAAAGCACCTCAAAAGGTACAGTACATGGCTAATGATGATAAATAACTGTGCAGTACGCAACATTGATGTGTAAGTTAACACTTGTTGTAATAACATTGTTTCATGGCTGCCAGCAATTGCACACCTATCCATATTCATTCTACATTCACTTTTCGTGTACTTAAGGTGCTGACTCTTCAAGGTCTTTCAATTAACCTATATTACTGCAAAATGAGCCAGTCTAATCCCTAATCAGTTTTGAGAACTCGGGAACAGAGCTCACACAGTGTGTGGACAACTGTTTTAAAAGTAGTTCAGTCATTTTAATTTGGTTAGACTTTTGTGTATCCAATTACTATTTTGAATTTCTAACCACACCAGAGAGTGCAGTGTCGGAAGGGAAGACTGTGCTTTATCTCCCCTCTGGAACAGACTGCCAGATGAGGAAAGAACAGAGACCATTGCTGTAAACCATGGGATATTAACTGCAGATCTCAGACATCAGTAAAAGTGTCTATGGTCTTGAGATGATTGTTTCTCAATCCTGGCAATTAGGGTAGAATTGGGAATCGCATTTATGTCTGTCGGCATTCTGTGAGTTTTTTAGGCACCCCCTGGCGAACTGGGGGGAAGATTTAATTGGCCAGGGTGGATTTTCTTTATTCTCAATGAGAAACCACAGCTCTTATTTTTTTTCCAATAGGAATCAAATTATCCGAAAAATGTAATTCCTGCTGGGAGACATGGGTTGCACTATATCCTATTGATTAGTTGCCTATTTGCAAGTATGAGTGGTACATGTGAATTTTTTCTGTTTTTATTATGTTATTTATGTTGTTATGGTTATACTTTTCTTTTTCCTCTTTTATCTCGAGAGTTATGGCTTAGTACATTCTTGGTAATAAGGGAACAACACAAAAAGTAAGATATTATGAAGAATTATCAGTTGGTGGCGTATATGGCATTGCGAGATGGTGCGACTGTGGCACAGTTTGATCCCACTGGGGGTGCCTGGAGCACGGAGTCGTTACTGTACGTAGTATTGATTCAAGACCCACGTAACCAAATAATTCTACATAAAGGAAGAATTCCTTTTCTTTAAACTTACTTGATATACCATTGATATCCCCATTGATGGGGCCTTGTGTATATGTAACTCTCAGTATTATTGTTACTATTTTCAGTAATTGATAAAATTCCAATAAAAACTAATTGAAAAGAGATACCACAGCTCTTGACAGCAAAATTTCTATAAATTAAATAAGATTGGCGAGGATATCGCACTTTCTGCCTCACACCTGAAAATTAATTGATCTCACCAGAAAAACACCACAATTAAAAAAAATGAAACCTTACTAACTTTTAAACCTAACTTAAACTGAGCCCCCCAAACCAAACCCTTAAAGGATTAGTCCATGTAAACATTAATATGTGTGTTATAGTTAGGACCTGGGGGTCTCAGTCAGCCCCAAGCTTCTCATTTTGGATACTACAAAAGCAAGATCCTTCTCCCATTCCTGACTATGTTTAGGTCTTCTTATTATTTGGGTCTTACCTCCCATCCCATAAATTGGCCCAGCAGATGTTTAGACCTGGGAAATTAAGCACAGATCTTACCAATAAAGGCACCCAGATATATAGTAATGGCTGTATTAGGCTGATTAGTTAAACTCCTAACCTCTAACTCTAAACCCATACCTGTTGTTATTATTTCACTTCATTAATACTTCTGATATCACAGTAAAAATTGTCTGTTCCAAAATACAACATGCATAAATGAGTCCTGAAACATTTGCTCCATATACAACTGGTCCTATTTCTTGAGTGTCACACTCTTTCCTCCCTAGGCATAAAAAAGCACACTCAAATGATCCAAAAATGTTTACAGTATAAATTTTTACAAAAACAGTTGGCTTATGATGACATGTTTGATTGCTACCTGATGTTTATTATTAAAGTGGTTGTAAACCTCCGACATGGTCTGTGCCAAGCTATTCCCCCAGTCTCCTCTGGCGTCGCACTCCCTTCATTAGCAGAGTGAAGTGAGAGGCAGCACAGTGCTGGATGCAGGGTGGGACCGGGAGCTGCTTTAGGTAACTTTACAAGTTAATCAGCACATGATTGGTTGCTAGGCTCTTGCCCTCCATCCAGCACTGTGCTGCCTTTCACTCCTCTGTAATGTACAGCCGCTGTAAGGTAGGAGAGAGCTACCTACAGCTATGTGTCATGATCACTTCTTTCTTTGGGGGCTAAAGCAGAGGATAGTGCTATGCAGGGGGGGTTGGTGCAGAGGACACAGCTATGGGGGAGGCAAAGGGCATTACTGTTGGGGGGGAGTTGGATGGCAGAGGTTACTGCTATGGGATAGCAGAGGGCACTACAGAAGGTGGGGGGTGCAGAGGATACTACTGTGGGGGGGGGGGTTGCAGAGGACAGTGCTGTGGAGGGGGGCACTACAAAGGGGGAAACAGAGTGCACTACTGCTATGGGGGGGGTAGAGGACACTGCTATCGTGGGGCAGAGGACACTACTGTGTATGGTAGGGGACGCAAAGGACAGTGCTTTGGGGGGGGCAGAGAACACTACAGTGGGGGGCAAAGTATTATACTGTGAGGATTATGCCCCCCCCAGGGATCTTTTATTCCCTACATGTTGTCCAGGTAGATCTCACAAGGTTGCCTACTCCTGTACTTGTGTTTTATTTAAAAGCACTAGGCGTCATTTCTGTCTGCTGTCAGCATTAACCACTTCTAAATCCAAGAGAAAAAAGGTGGCAGGGGAGAGATCTCCAGCAGATTGACAGCCTCAGGTCTGTTCCCATGTGCTGTGTGAAGAGGGGCGTGTCTCTTTCCGCCAATCAGCTCTCAGACCTCTCCCCACTGAGCTCTGAAGAGTGTAACTTCAGCTCTTCATCCCCTTTTTTCTGAACCCTCAGACTAACTTATAAATTCTAGACTTTGAATTGGTGTAGAGAAGAGAAGACTGTAGATAGACCAGGTACAAGTTAGGTAAGATGATTTGTTTCATCTCTGTGTATCACCTGAGGATAGTCCATTTACTGGGTGTATGTAAGGCTTTACAACCACTTTAACAGACAGGGCTGTGCCACCTATTAGGCCAATTGAGGCAGCCACCCCAAAAGACATGATGGCACCATACCCAACACTTCGTCCTCAGTGCAGCTCAGTAATGGTAAGCCTGATAAAAATCACAAGCTTAGAGTTACTGAGCTCCCTGCTTAGCTACAGTGCTCTCATGCAGACAAGTACATTGGGCAGGCCTCTTCAGTGACGCAAAGCCTGTTAACAGTGCAGGCTCAGCATTACTGAGCACAGCGTTGTGGCCACGGCATCTATGTGACTGGCGCAGCAGGCAGGCAGGCAGGCTCAGATTTCTTCTCAGTGATGCTTAGACTGTACTTTCAAAATGCTCCATGTCACTGAGTTGACTGTCTTTGTGTGTACCGGTGCACACAAACACACAGACAATCGCAGATATTTATTGTCATTTCATACACATACCTAAAAAATGCATAGCCAACAGGGAGGGGCAAACTTTAATGGCAGATGGTCATTTAAACCGCTAAGGCTCCATGTACACAGAAGCTGATAAACTGCAGTTTATTGGCGTTTTTGCGTTTTTTTAAAAAGCCCATTAACTGCACTCTATGTTAGCCTATGTGTTCATGTACACATAACGTTTTTTTAGCTTTAATGAGCTGTGGAGTTAATGGGCTTTTTTCTGAACGCAAGAAATTTGCGTTCAAAGTGCCGCTTTCCGGCAGAAAAAAACGCAAAGCGCCGAAAAACGCTCATAAACGCTCAAAAACGCTGGCCGCAAGCGTTTTTTTTTGCGTTTTTTGGTCCATTGAAAAAAAAGAAAAAAAGAAAAAACGCTACACTGAAAAACGCTAATAAAAGCTAGTAAAAAAACACTGATAAAAACTAGCTTTTTCTGCTGCTTTAAAAACGACCGTTTTTGAGCTTCTGTGTACATGGAGCCTAAAGGGGCAAGATGCTTAAAGCAAATATTTTAGTTTTTTTACAGAAACCACTAACAAATATAAATGAATGAGCTTATAAATAACCAAATGCAAGATCAGCAAATAAAAAGTGTGCTCAAGAAATAGATACCAGGCATTCAATTACAACCCATATGTCAAAGGCTTACCACCACCCTTCTTATAACCTCCTTTGTATGGCATTAGGCATATGTCTACACCCATACAGAGCGGGTAGAGAAGAGGACTAAGGTTAGCTATTTTATGATGGTCTTATAATAGTATGTCTCTGTTCAGTTAGAACTTTCGTGTTCCAAATGCTGCACAAAAAAAAAAGCTACTTTATTAAGAATGTACAGTGGGGGAAATTATTAATTGATCCCCTGCAGATTTTGGAAATTTGCCCACTTACAGAGAAATTAAGGGTCTATAAATTTTGTCATAGGTGTATTTTAAATGATAGAGACAAAATATTAACCAAAAATTCAGAAAACACACATGATACAAATATTATAAATTGAGTTGCAGTTTAGTGAGTAAAATAAGTATTTGATCCCCAACGCAAAACATGACTTCGTATCTAGTGGAGAAACCCTTGTTAACAAGCATAGAGGTAAGACGTTTCTTGTAGTTGGTGACCAGATTTGCACACATCTTAGGAGAGATTTTGGTCCACTCTTCTTTACAGATCTTCTCTAAATCCTTAAGGTTTCTTGGCTGTCGCTTGGCAACTCAAAGTTTTAAC
Source organism: Rana muscosa (assembly GCA_029206835.1). Lineage (NCBI taxonomy): Eukaryota > Metazoa > Chordata > Amphibia > Anura > Ranidae > Rana > Rana muscosa. The sequence continues at coordinate 1,020,825,719 of CM055117.1, forward strand.
TCCCCTATATATTTTCTACAGGATTAAGGTCTGGAGACTGGCTAGAACACTCCATGAACTTAATGTGCTTCTTCTTGAGCCACTAATTTGTTGCCTTGGAGGTATGTTTTGGGTCATTGTCATGCTGGAAGACCCATTTATGACCCATCTTCAGTGTTCTGGCTGGGGGAAGAAGGTTCTCATCCAAGATTTCACAATACATGGCCCTGTCCTTTGGCCCCTGAATGTGGCAAAGTTGGCCTGTACCTTTAGCAGAGAAACAGCCTCAAAGAATAATGTTTCCATCTCTGTGCTTGACTGTTGGGATGGTGTTCCTAAGGTCATAATCAGCATTTTTCTTCCTCTAAACAATGTGAGTCGAGTTAATGCCAAAGAGCTCAATTGTGGTCTCATCTTACCAAAGCACTTTCTCCCAATCCTTCTCAGAATCATTTAGATGTTCATTGGCAAACTACAGACAGGCCTGTGCATGTGCCTTCTTGAGGAGGGGGACCTTGCGGGCACTGAAAGATTTCAATCCGTGGTGGCATAATTTGTTATCAATAGTTTGTTTGGTGATTGTGGTCCCAACTGCCTTGAGATCACTCACAAGCTCCTCCCGTGTAGTTCTGGGATGATTTCTCACTTTTCTCATGATCCTCCTTACCCTATGAGGCGAAATCTTGCATGGAGCTCCAGACTGAGGGGGATTGATGGTTATTTTGTATTTCTTCCATTCGCGAATAATCGCTCAAACAGTTCTCCTTCTCACCAAGCTTCTTGCTGATGGACTTGTAGCCCATTACAGCCTTGTGCAGGTCTACACTCTTGTCCCTGATGTCTTTTGACAGCTCTTTGGTCTTGCCCATGATTGTGAGGTTTAAATGCAAGAAAAAGATTCTGTGGACAGGTGTCTTTTATACACATAATGAATTGTCCTTTGGAACACCTTCTTAAATTGACAGGACTAATTTGTGTACCACATGAGCACATACTGTAGCCTGTCTGTGGGAGACAGAATTATTGTTGGTTGGTAGGGGATCAAATACTTATTTTACTCACTGAACTGCAACTCAATCTCTAAAGCCCTGTACACACGATCGGACTTCCTATGGATTCAAATTCGATGGTTTTTTCCATCGGAAATCCGATGAAGCTGACTTCTATCAGTCTTGCCTACACACCATCAGTCAAAAATCCGACCGTCCCAAACGCCGTGACGTAAAACACTCAGACGAGCCGAGAAAAATTAAGTTCAATGCTTCTGAGCATGCGTCGACTTGATTCTGAGCATGCGTGGGTTTTTTCTCCGATGGAGTTCCACACAGAAGATCGGAATTTGCTATCGTTTTTTTTTTTCCATCGGATAAATTTAAAACATGTTCTATTTTTTCTCACCGATGGGAAAAAGACCAATGGGGCCCATACACGATCGTTTTGTCGGATGAGAAATGTCCATCGGACTGTTTTCATCTGTAAAACCGATCGTGTGTACAGGGCATAACATTTGTATTATGTGTTTTTTCTTCTATTTTTGGTTGATATTCTGTCTCTGTCATTTAAAATGCACCTATGATATAGATCCTTCATTTCTTTGTAAGTGAACAAACTTACAAAATCTTCCAGGGATCAAATAATTATGTACACCATTTTAGGTAATCTGAAAAGGCTTCTTTACGTATAGAAATGAAAACTGGGTACACACTAGAATAGGGGTTTCCAAACTTTCTATCTAAAGAGCCAGATTACTGTCCTTGAAACTTAAGGGGGGCCAGACTGCGGCCAGTGGGAGTAGAAAATGTCCCAGCTTCAGTAAGAGTAAACAATGCCTTATGCCGCGTACACACGACCGTTTTTAATGTCATTGAAAAAAACTGTGTTTTTCTCGACGTGATTTTTCTCAAGCCTGCTTTGCCTACACACGATCATGAAAAAAATGCTCGAGCAAAGCGCGGTGACGTACGAAATGTACGACGGCACTATAAAGGGGAAGTTCCATTCGGATGGCGCCACTCTTTGGGCTGCTTTTGCTGATCCTCGTGTTTGTAAAGTTTGGTGAGAGACGATTTGCGCTTTTCAGCCTCGTGCTCCTCAGTCTGTTACAGCGTGACGAATGTACTATCTCCATTATGAATGCTAGTTTTACCAGAACGAGCGCTCCCGTCTCATCACTTGCTTCTGAGCATGCACGTTTTTTTCACGTCGTTAAAGCCTACACAAGGCCGTTTTTCATGATGAGAAAAACGACGACGTGAAAAACGACGAGAAAAATTAGAGCATGTTCCAAATTTTTAATGCCCATTTTTCACGTCGTGAAAAATGCTCTGGAGCCCACACACAATCGTTTTTAATGACCAAATAAAAAAATGGCATTTTTCTCGTCATGAAAAACGGTCGTGTGTACGCGCCATTAGGCTTGGTGGTCAGTGGAAGTAAGAAGATTACATAGCACCTATTGTCAGTAGGAAGAGGAATAGTGTCAGTTGTTAGTATCAGTAGGAGGGGTAGTGCCCCATAGTTGGTGTCAGTGGAAGGAATAGTGCCCCGTAGTTGATGTCAGTGAAAGGAATATTGCCCCATTATTGTTGTCAGTGGGAGGGATAAAACCTCACTGTTGGTGTCAGTGAAAGGAGTAGCGCCTCATTATTGGTGTTGATGGGAGGAATAATGCTCCATTGTTAGTGGAAGCAATAGTGCGTCATTGTTGATGTTAGTGAAAGTAGTGCCCCATCGTTGGTATCAGTGTAGGCCAGTGTTTCTCAACTCCACTCCTCAAGGCACCCCAACAGGTCATGTTTTCAGGCTCTCCATTGTTTTGCACAGGTTATTTGATCAGTTTAACTGCTTTAGTAATTCCCACAGCTGTTTCATCTGAGGGAAATCCTAAAAACATGACCTGTTGGGGCGCCTTGAGGACTGGAGTTGAGAAACACTGGTGTAGGCAATGGTGCTTCATTGATGGTGTCAGTGGGAGGAATTGTGCCTTGTATCAGTGAGAGGAATAGTGCCCCGAGGGCCAGGTAAAGGCAAGCAAAGGGCCACATCTGGCTCTTGGGCCACAGTTTGGAGACCACTACACTAGAAGATGTAGCATTAGGCACAAGTACTGACAGCATTCTATCTCCTTTAAAGTGCATTATACATACATAACCTGACAGGAAGGATCAGAGCTTAATTTCCTGGGACACTAAGTAAGTCTTGGACAAGATTATAATAAATTCTGGTTATTAAAATTACCAGAAAAATTTGTACATCTGCCTTTTTTCATTCACTTTTCAGTGGAACAATTTTTTTTTGCCCATGTTTCTGTCTTGAGATATTCAATCTATCACACACAATGTATGTGTATTACCTGTAGCAGAAAGCATAAATTAAGCATTATATTTACTACCACATACTGTTTGAACAGTAGAAACAGGGGGAAGATAAAATGAAACAGAAAAAAAAAATAAGGAATTTCATCTGCAAGAGGGAAAGAATTTACATATCAAAGTGTGTCAAATCCCACTCAAAATTCATAACCCTGGTGATCCTGGTATCCATTTTAAAGATCCAGGACACTTCCTTCTTGCTCAAAAAAGAAAAAAAATATTGTGGTCATCTGGGCAAAAAAGTTGGATTACAGTGACATTGTTGTGAGGCGGCTTTTCTTGAAAGAAAGATCATTCAGGCAAACCAACAAAAATTCTTGTTAGGCCCCTTTCACACTAGCGGACCGTATGTCCGCTTTTTCATCCATCCGTTTACGGATGAAAAAGGGACATACATTGGTCCCTATGAGATCGCGGGTGTCAGTGGATGAACATCCGCTGACACCCGATCTCCTCCGTGTCGGCAATCTCCCGATTCTGCAGACGGAGGAAAATCCTATTTTTCTATCCGTCTGCAGAGCGGATCGGATAAACACGGACAGACGGTCCATGTTCATCCGATACCCCCATAGAGGAGAGCGGAGATCTGACAGGGCGGTCCCTGCACAGTGTGTGGGGACCGCCCTGTCATCCGCCGGCTCAGCGGAGCTATCCCCGCTGAGCAAGCGGAAGTTCACGGGGCGGATCCTCACAAATCCATCTGTGTGATAGGGGCCTAAGTCTTATGAGTTTGCTACAATTTTTACAGGCCACATAGAATTATTGCTATAAAATATATTAAGAGAGACTTCAGGAACTTAATATGCACAGTCTGGAGGAAAAAAATGGAAAGGAGAGACATGATTAAAACCTTTAAATACATGTAGCCATGTTATAGGGGAGGTTATATAAAGTTGCCCTCTCGACACAGGCTTTGGCGCTAACCTGCAGGTAACCAAATGAGCCTTCGCTAAAGGAAGATTGGACTATGAATATATAATTGGCAGTGCCTCTACCTAGAACAGGGCTCCAGCGTATGTAGACATGATCCCGTTCTAGGACAATAACTAGTAACTCACCCAAAATAACTGACAACATTAGTACTAATACACCCAGAATACATTTCTAAGAGTAAAGATATGCAGACATACCAGCAGGTGATTAGTGTAACTTTATATATGATAAAGTGATGGCATTACATACAACCAAAGCAATAACAGGAAGAATGTACATATGTCTGAGAAGAACGGTGTATATATGTATCTATATACAGTTGTGCTCATAAGTTTACATACCCTGGCAGAATTTATGATTTCTTGCCCATTTTTCAGAGAGTATGAATGATAACACAAAAACTTTTCTTTCACTCATGCTTAGTGTTTGGCTGAAGCCATTTATTATCAATCAACTGTGTTTACTCTTTTTAAATTATAATGACAGAAGAAATTACCCAAATGACCCTGATCAAAAGTTTATATACCCCAGTTCTTAATACTGTGTATTGCCCCCTTTATCATCAATGACAGCTTGAAGTCTTTTGTGGTATTTGTGGATGAGGCTCCTTACAGTACCTGCCGCCGATATTGTGTCAATCTCACCTCTGCTAGCGGTGAGATTGACACTCGCGAGCCCCATCGCGGGAGCCAGCGCCGAGCTATGTCGCTCCTCCTGCTCGCCACCCCCAATGTATTCCTATGGATGCGTGCCATCTCGGGCGGGCGGCGAGCGCGAGAAGCACAGCTCGCAGCAGTGATTTCCAGCGCGATCCCATCGCGCTGGAAACACAAAATCGACAGCACCTACTGTATCTTCTCAGATGGTAAAGCTGCCCATTCCTCTTGGCAAAAAGCCTCCGGTTCCTGTAAATTCTTAGGCTGTCTTGCATGAACTGAACATTTGAGATCTCCCCAGAGTGGCTCAATTATATTGAGGTCAGGAGACTGAGATGGCCACTCCAGAACCTTCACTTTATTCTGCTGTAGCCAATGACAGGTGGACTTGGCCTTGTGTTTTGGATCATTGTCATGTTGGAATGTTCAAGTACATCCCATGCACAGCTTCCTGGCTGATGAATGCAAATTTTCCTCCAGTATTTTTTGATAACATACTGCATTTATCTTGCAATCAATTTTGACCAAATTTCCTGTGCCTTTGTAGCTCACACATCCCCAAAACATCAGCGATCCACCTCCATGTTTCACAGTGGAATGGTGTACCTTTCATCATAGGCCTTGTTGACTCCTCTCCAAATGTAGCATTTATGGTTGTGGCCAAAGAGCTCAATTTTGGTCTCATCACTCCAAATGACTTTGTGGCAGAAGGTTTGAGGCTTGTCTCTGTGCTCTTTGGTGTATTGTAAGCGGGATACTTTGTGGCATTTGCATAGTAATGGCTTTCTTCTGGCAACTCGACCATGAAGCCCACCTTTCTTCAAGTGCCTCCTTATTGTGCATCTTGAAACAGCCACACCACATGTTTTCAGAGAGTCCTGTATTTCATCTGAAGTTATTTGAGGGTTTTTCTTTGCATCCCGAACAAATTTCCTGGCGTTTGTGGCTGACATTTTAGTTTGTCTACCTGACCGTGGTTTGGTTTCAACAGAACCCATAATTTTCCACTTCTTGATTAGAGTTTGAACTCTTCTGATTGGCATTCTCAATTCCTTTGACATATTTTTATATCCCTTTCCTGTTTTTACAGTTCAACTACCTTTTCCCGCAGATCCTTTGACAATTCTTTTGCTTTCCCCATGACTCAGAATCCAGAAACATCAGTGCAGCACTGGATGAAAGATGCAAGGGTCTGTCAGGAGTCCAAAAACTCGTTGACCTTTTATACACACACACTACTTACAAGCAAACAGATCACATGTGAGGATGGTAACCTTTAATAGCCATTCAAACCCCTTTGTGTCAATTTGTGTGCATGTTATCAGGCGAAAATCACCAGGGTATGTAAACTTTTGATCAGGGTCATTTGGGTAGTTTCTGTTGTTATTATGATTTAAAAAGAGTAAACACAGTTGATTGATAATAAATGGCTTCAGCCAAACACTAACCATGAGTGAAAGAAAAGTTTTTGTGTTATCATTCATATTCTCTTAAAAATGGCCAAGAAATCATAAATTCTGCCAGGATATGTAAACTTATGAGCACAAATATATATATATATATATATATATATATATATATATATATATATATATATATTTATAAGGATATGTAACTAAAGGCCTTTAACACCAATAGCTCCTATTAGGCCCTGTGGCACAGTTCGGTTGCAGGGGCCCCCTCATTAACTGGTTTGCAAGGCGTAACACAATCTGGCTTTAGAGGACAAACATCGATGCATCTGTGGACTGCTGGCTTCCTGGGGACGCTTGTACAGAAGAACACACAGATGACGAAGAAGTCTGAAACATGCCACCTGCAAGGCATATCAGGCCTATCTAGCCTATCTCTTGGTCCCTAACCTGCTTTTAGGCTATCAATGCTACTGGACCGCTGCCTATCTAAATGGCCATCGGAAACCTATCCTGTTGCTACCCTGAGCTGTTTACCTTTCCCTAGACTTATACTAGCTAGGAACACCCCAGACCAAAAAGGGACACTGTTGCTTTAAATAATGAAGTGGCAGATATACATTTCAACACAAACCAGTCACTTGATAGGTTCTAATCAAATGAGCTTTTCTCTCATACACTTGAGAATAGCCCAAGTATATTGTAGTATGCAAATAGAAAGTTTCTGTGAATCAGAGAAGCCTCTGCCAACTATCTCTGATTCCCACACAGGAGTGACAGTAATATAACAAACAGCGAGCTACACAGTGCAGTAACACTTGCCTATATTGTCCCTTTTAAGCCTGGAAGGATGGATGGATGGATACAGCACAAAATCAGCCTGCAGCCCCTCCTGGCTTGTAAAGTATGTGTCTGGCCACTCTCTCCCTTCACTTCCTGTAAGACATCCACATATATAGCCTTGAGGGGTCTCCTGACCCTTACGCAGAGGCAGGAAACAACCTCTTAACAGGAAAAATCAGTTTGTACTAAGAACTCTATGATAGGTACCAGACATGAATGTAAACAACCTCCCCGACAGTGTACAAAAGAACACTTCTCTACTTAAATCAAGGGGGTGAATAAGGTTAAAGAGGGCAGCATTTTCAATAGAAACCAAAATAAAGAATACGGGGACATGACCTCAACATAACTGGAGGAAAGTTCAAAACAAATCTTAGAAAGTATTATTTTACTGAAAGGGTAGTTGATCCTTGGAACAGACAGCAGGTATAGTGAGTCAGCCAAATTTAAGCGCATTCAGACATACATGGGACAAACAAAAATGTTAGCGAAGAAAAAAAAAAACACACCAAAAAAACAAAAATATATATATAAAAAAAACTAAAACATAGCATGTATAAAGAAAAAAAAAAAAAGAAAAAAAAAAGGGGGCAGACTCAATGGACCACTAAGTCTTTTTCCTGCCATCGCTTTTCTATATTTTTATGTTTCTATTATAATTATATGCTGTAATCTAATGCATGAATATAATAAGTATACTTATCTAGTAATCAATGTAGATTTTTTTTTTTAGCTAATATAGAATAACGTAGAATAACAAAATTCAGAAGTTAAATAAACATTAACTTTACATCAAGTCAATTTGTTCCAGAATAGTGTAATTAAAAGCCTTCTTAATGCCAAATTCTGTATCTTTGGCTCCAAACGAGAAATGTCAAGTGCCTCTTTGTGAATTCTCGAGAGTTTCCATTTTATCTACACTCTCACAGGCTGTAACAAGTTCCACTTGTATTATGTAGGTTGTATTACTTAGGTTCCAACAGACTTTCATTCTAAACATTTCCCCCAAGCTTTGCTATAAATTGATATCGAACTGACATAGTACAAGTTCTGTATATCTAAACAGGTCTCCGAGGCATACTCCAGCAATAACTTCTACAACACAAGCAAAACAAGGCAATATTCTTCAAAAACACAGAATGATAAGAAAAAAGCACAGCCATTTACCAGGTTGGATCTTTCTCTTTGTGCTTTATTTTAGGAGATATTATAATCAAAATCCAGTTTGAAAAAGATTAGAATTGCTATCAATGTGTGATAAGAGAACACTGTTTGCCATACAGAATTGACAAAAGATACATAACTGTCCTATAAGATCAATCTGAAACTGCTATAATATTCTAAAATTGCCATTATTTAATTTAGTAAATAAGTAATTTATTTACTGATGAGCATGGTGTATGGGGGAGATTTACTAAAACTGGTGCACACAACAGAAAGGTTTACTGCTATAGGGCGGCAGCTGTGCGCCGGATCACGTATATACTGTATACGCGATTCCGGACTTCCACCTACTGGGGGCGCACTTGCTCCTCCGGCAGCCACTTCTGCTGTTATAATTCACAGCAGAAGCTGATCTGCGGGTGCCAGTCACTCAATGTCCTCCGACACCCGCAGATTGTCGGCAATACACAGAGAACTAAGATATGCCTATGTAACAAGACATATCTCAGTTCTAGAAGACAAGAAAAACAAGAGAAGGGCGCACTGACCTAGTGCAATTCCATTATAAACATTTCTTAAAGAATAAAGAGTGACACACAAGATACTCACAGACGTATGTTGTATAGACACATGTTAAAGCATAATGTAAACAAGTCACCTCTAGGACTGCTAAAGTGCTCCAGAGATGCAAGAAAACCAGATTGTGTCCGTGACTGTCTTGGAAATCTCAGTTCTGACAGGGGGGGGGGGAAGGAATGGATTCTGTGTCCCTGCAAACCAGGGACTAGATTCCATCTCTTCCCCTAGTAAAAGCAGCACACGGTTAACACACAAACACTGGCTAGGCACACAGGTAACCCCTTGAACACCCTAGATGTTAACCCCTTCCCAGCCAATGTCATTAGTATAGTGACAGTGTGTATTTTTAGCACTGATCACTGTATTAGCGTCACTGGTTTTCACAAAGTGTTAGTGTCAGAATGTCTGCTACAATATTGCAGTCCCGCTATAAGTTGCTGATCGCTGTCATTACTAGTAGTATAATAAAAATAAATAAATAAAAATTCCATAAATATATCCTATAGTTTGTAGATGCTATGTCGTTTGTGCAAAACAATCAATATACACTTATTGGGATTTTTTTTACTATAAATATGTAGCAGAATACATATTGGTCTAAGTTGATGAAGAAATTAGATCTTTTAAATGTTTTTATTGGATGTGTTTTATAGCAGAAAGTAATATTTTTTTTTTTTTTTTTGTTTATAGCGCAAAAAATAACAATGCAGTGGTGATCAAATACCACCAAAAGAAAGCTCTATTTGTGGGGGGAAAAAATGACATAAATTTTATTTCTGTACAGCGTTGCAGGACCGTGCAATTTTTAGTTCAAGTGGATGTAACCCCCCCCCCCCAATTTTTTTTAAATTAAGACTCGTATCTGTTACAGTAGAGGATGGTATTTAATCTGTGCCCAGTCTTGCCGCGAAGAGTTAATCCAGCTCTGAGCAATCCTCTTATCTTTTTTCTGTAAGATAAAAACTGACACACAGAGAAATAGATGTCCATTTCTTCCCCCTTGCTGTGACTGACACCTCATTTCCTTATCTCACGCACAAGTGTGAGAGAGGCATTCTGTGTACTTAAAGAGGTTGTAAAGGCAATTTTTTTTTTTTTTAAATAACAAACATGTTATACTTACCTCCACTGTGCAGCTTGTTTTGCACAGAGTGGCCCCGAACCTGGTCTTCTGGGGTCCCTTGGCGGCTGTCTCGGCTCCTCCCCGCAAGAACTAACGACCTTCATGTGAGCTCTCTCGCATGGTGGTTAGTTCTTGCGGGCGTGCTCCTGTGATACAGCCGGCGGCTATAGCCGCTCACTGTATCACTCGGCCCTGCCCCCTGGCGCGCCGCGTCATTGGATGTGATTGACAGCAGCGCGAGCCAATAGCTGCGCTGCTTTCAATTCATCCACTCTAGCCAATCAACAGGCAGGCTGAGCGGCGAAGAGGACATCGGGGGCGAGCGCAGAAGGTGAACGGGCTCAGGTAAGTAAAATGGGGGGGCTGGGGGGGCCGATATTGTCGGATGTTTTTTCACCTTAATGCATAGGATGCATTAAGGTGAAAAAACATTAACCTTTACAACCCCTTTAACATCCCCCCTCCTTTCTTCTTCAGCTCTCCCAGGATTGGCTGCTCCACACCTCAGCATGATTGGACATGCTGAAGTCATGTGGTGACTTTTCTGGGTTGTGACTGGATGTTAGTGATCATTGGGCATAATCTACAAAACCAGCAGAAGTTCAGTGTAAGAAATATTGATGCCTGGCCAAGGGGAGTGTAGAGGTGGGTGGGGAGTCTACTGACATCATGACTACACCCACTGAGTCCTGGACAACAGACCTGCCCACAGAATCCGGAGTATTGCAGGGCTTCAAACAGCTAAAGGGGAGATATTTGACAGAGAAGGATACATGCAGGAGGCATGTATATCCTTATAGATCAGCACTATGGAAGTAATTTAAAAATGATGAGAGTGGGTTTACATCCACTTTAACCAGTTGCCAACCGCTGCACGAACATTTACATTGGCAGAATGACACGGACAGGCAAATGGGCGTATACAGTATATACGTCCCCTTTAAATTGCCGCCGTGTGGTCGCGTGCACGCCGGCGGCGGCACGCGCAGGACCCTGCTCTGCGGGACCCGCGGACTCGATATCCGGCGATGTCCCACGATCGTGTCACGGAGCTGAAGAACGGGGAGATGTTAGTGTAAACACATCTCCTTGTTCTGCCTAGTGACATGTCACTGATCGTCTGTTCCCTGTCACGCCTCCTAACAGTTAGAATCACTTCCTGGGTCACACTTAACCCCTTCAACACCTCCTACAGGTTAACACCTTCACTGCCAGTGTCATTTTTACAGTAATCAGTGCATTTTTATAGCACTGATCGCTGTAACAATGACAATGATCCCAAAATGGTGTCAAAAGTGTCCGATGTGTCCACCATAATGTCGCAGTCACGATAAAAATCGTTGATCGCCACCATTACTAGTAAAAAAAAAAATTATTAATAAAAATGCCATAAAACTATCCCCTATTTTGTAGACGCTATAACTTTTGCGCAAACCAATCAATAAACGCTTATTGCGATTTTTTTTACCAAAAATATGTAGAAAAATACGTATCGGCCTAAACTCAGAAAAAAAAATGTTTTTTTTATATATTTTTTGGGGATATTTATTATAGCAAAAAGTAAAAAATATTGCATTTTTTTCAAAATTGTCGCACTATTTTTGTTTATAGCGCAAAAAAAAAACAAAAAAAACGCAGAGGTGATCAAATACCACCAAAAGAAAAAAAGAAAGCTCTATTTGTGGGAAAAAAAGGACGTCAATTTTGTTTGGGAGCCACGTCGCACGACCGCGCAATTGTCAGTTAAGGCGACGCAGTGCCGAATCGCAAAAAGTGTCCTGTCTTTGGCCAGCGAAATTGTCTGGGGCATAAGTGGTTAAAGTAACGCAGTGCCGTATCACATTTAAATGGCCTGGTCATGGAGGAGGTAAATCTTCCAGAAGTCAAGTGGTTAAAAATCCTATCAAGGTCTCCCTGCATTGTAATGTTTAGGAAGTGGGCTGTTGTGTAATGTTGTGTAATGTTCAACATAATTAACCCTGTCTGAACTATGCCCGCAGATCCCATTACCAGTTGTAAATTAGATTTCAACACTGTTTGTCTTAATAAGTGGATAAAAATATAGAAGCAAATCTTTCACCTGTACGTCTGTAAGAAGGGGGTTATAAGCCTCCTGAAAGAAAACTGGGGGAAGAAACATATTATTCAGCAACAAGAGCTCCCTGTGGGCCCCAACAGCCTCCACACTCTCTCACTCCAACTCTTCCACCTAACAACTCCTCCCCAGCTGGGCTGACCCTAGATATTTAAGGAGGCCTGCCCCTTGCCAATCCAGATTGGGGATTGGTCAGGGCTCCCTAAAACACCCCAGGCAGCTCTACCTCTCCTCTCCTCCTCTTTTCCAGCACTTTCCGGAAATCCCTAGAAAGAAGAGGGAGGTCTCAGTGAAGCTGCCTGTGAGTCACCAGCTGCTACCCTGAGCCACTCCCAGCCCAGAATAAAAGCAAACAGGCCTAGCAACAAACTAGACCTGCCTACATTTTCCTACTCTCCAGAAAAATCCTCACTCTAGCACCTACCTAACTAGAGGGTGCTACACTAGCTTTAGCAAATACACTCCTACTGCCCTCATACTGTCCCTGAGATCTGGTTTGTATGTGTCTTATTCCAGAGGACTACAACTACGGTGGACCTACTGTAGCATCAGATTTATTTTTTATGTTAGGTGTATACATTCTAAGTAACATGTAAGTGTTAATCTGACAGTACAGGTACCAAAGATCACAGTACACTCATAACAATACCTTTATCAGTTCTGCTCTCCAGATGGGTGGTATTATCTTTCTTTAGGCACCATCCAGGCTTGGCTACTCCCTAGAGTGGCATGCTCGCTCAAAAAGGACACAGCCATATACAGGTGCATCTCCAAAAAATGTAATATCATCAAAAGGTTCATTTATTTCAGTAATTCAATTCAAAATGTGAAACTCATATATTTTCTATAGATGCGTTACACACAGAGTGATATATTTTAAGCATTTATTTTAGGGCTGTTACTGATTAAAATTTTCGTGTTCGATTAATCGATTTTTTTTAAATCGATTAATCGACTAATTCCGATCAATTATAACGCGCACATACAGATCCAACTACTTTTAGCTGACCTCCTTTCAGGCTGATTCCCAGTGCAGCTACTAACCACTGGAAAAATGGATAGCAGGGTACAAAAAACACACAAAGGCAGCGCTCGATGGGAATAGCATTAAAACTTTTATAGTCTTCAAGTAGATAACAAAATAAATATTGCACTGGAGATAAAATCGATGTAGCTACATAAACTGTAAATATGGTGTGAGTAATACCAAACGGTAGCAAAAGCAGTCATAAAAACATGTAGCTAAGTATGATACTGGTATAAAAATGTGTACAACAATACCACTGCTGAATCCAGATGAGGAGGGGTTAACATCAGTGTGTCGGCATGTAGATGTCCCGTGAAGGGAACTATCACAACTCCCAGTGGATGGCTGTAGAATCCCAGGTTGATAGAGGGAAGTGATAGAGGGAAGTGTAACAGCCCTTGCGTGTGGCAGATTGTAAGGTCCCGCCGGCATGCAGATATGAAGGCACAGCAAAGGAGCCCTTCAGATGGACACGGCAAGCCCCGCCGGTGTCCATGACATCACCGGATCTCCCTGAAGACCCGGAAGCCGGGGGAGAGGTGAGTACCGATCAAAAGAATTTTAATCGATCAAAACAATTAATCGATTAATCGAGGAATTAATAGTTAATTTCCACAGCCCTAATTTATTTATTTTAATTTTGATGATTATGGCTTACAGCTAGTGAAAACCCCAAATTCAGTATCTCAGAAAATTATAATATTTCATAAGACCAAAAAAAATATTTTTAATATAGAAATGTTGGCTTACTGAAAAGTATGTCCATGTACAGTATAGTATGCACTCAATACTTGGTGGGGGCTCCTTTGGGCTGGAATTACTGCATCAATGCGGCGTGGCATGGAAGCGATCAGCCTGTGGCACTGCTGAGGTGTTATGGAAGCCTAGGTTGCTTTGATAGCGGCCTTCAGCTCATCTGCATTGTTGGGTTTTGTGTCTCTCATCTTCCTACTGACAATACCACACAGATTCTCTATGGGGTTTAGGTCAGGCGAGTTTGCTGGCCAATCAAGCACAGTGATATCATGATCATTAAATCAAGTATTAGTACTTTTTTTAGATGCACCTGTATATTCTGTTTTGTGCCCAAATATCTGACACAGATCAGCCCCTGCTGCAGCCTCTTACCTTGTGACTATTGCAATCTGATCACTGGGGGAAGAGGAGGTTATGGAAATTTTCCCCCCTGCCTGCCTCGGACTAATTAGATCATCTCAACCTCAGTAAAATCACTTTTTCTGGAGCTCAATAGCTTTTTAATGAATTACTGAAAGGCCTTACTATAGCAAATAGACTTTTTTTTTTTTTTTTTACTTTCCTGTGCTAGATGTCATATGTGGCTCACTGAATGCATTCACTTCTTTCCCAGTATTTCTTTTTAAGTTTCAGTTATTATAATTTGCCCACCGTCAGCTATTACCCAGTCTTTCCACTTTCCCGGAGCTGTACGGCACCTTTTGGCTCTTACATTTCACTTACATGCCACGAAATAACAGCTACCTTTTATCAAACTAGTCATTTAGGGTAATTCTAATTTAATTCATCATGTAAAGTTTGATTACTCATAATGAGCACGGCTGTCATGTTTTGGAAGGAACATTCCTGTTCCCATCTTGAGCTGTCTGATCTCTAGACTCAAATCTGACAGCATGGTAAGGGCTGCCAGATCTGTCTCTCTTTTTCTTTTTTTTTTTTCAACTGCACCACAGAAGTTTATAATAAACTGGTTGGAGATATTAAATATTAACTTTGCAGATAACAAGAGGAAAAGCTAAAACTTTAGGATGGCTTGAAAATTGTCATAAAATGTTCCATGTATCTTGTATTAACCACTTCAATACCAGGCTTTTTGTACCACTTCAATACCGGGCCTATTCTAGCACTTCTCTCCTACATGTACAAATCATCATTTTTTTGCTAGAAAATTACTCAGAACCCCCAAACATTATATATGTTTTTTTAGCAGACACCCTAGGGAATAAAATGACGGTCATTGCAACTTTTTTTCTTGCACGATATTTGCGCAATAATTTTTCAAATGCCTTTTCTTTTTTTTTTTTAAATGGTTTAAATGGTTTCATGAATTAAAAAATAACAAAACAGTAAAGTTAGCCCAATTTTTTGGGAAAATATGAAAGATGATGTTATGCAGAGTAAATAGATACCTAACATGTCATGCTTTAAAATTGCGCACACTCATGGAATGGCGCCAAACTTCGGTACTTAAAAATCTCCATAGGCGACGCTTTCATTTTTTACAGGTTACCAGGTTAGAATTACAGAGGAGGTCTAGTGCTAGAATTGTTGCACGCACGCGGAGATACCTCACATGTGTTGTTTGAACGGCGTTTACATATGTGGGCGACTTACGTGTGCATTGGCTTCTGATCGCGAGCTACCGGGGACAGGGGCGTTTTAATTTTTTTTTTTTTTATCATTTTTATTTTTTTTACTTATTTATTTATTTTTTTACAATTATTTTACTTTTTTTTTTTTGATCACTTTTATTCCTATTACAAGGAATGTAAACATCTCTTGTAATAGGAATGTGTGTGACAGGTTCTCTTTATTGAGTGATGCGGGGTCAATAAGACCCCACATCTCTCCTCCAGGCTGGAAAGCATGAGATCAGTGAAATTTTTTTCACTGATCTCATACTTACAGCCGCAATGGCGGCTTTGTTTACATTTGAGACCCGGGCGTGATGTCATCACATCGCGCCCGGGCCTCCGACAATCATAGAGATGACTGGTGACCATCTGGTCACCAGTCATCTCTATGCTCGTCACGTGACCCACCAACGGCGCCGGAAGATTCGCTCCGGGTCCCCGATCGCACGGGAGAGCCCGGAGAAGCACTGGATGGCGGCGGGAGGGGGGATGTCCCCTCCCGCCGCCTATAAGAACGATCAAGCGGCGGAACCGCCGCTATGATCATTCTTATGGTGCACAGAATCGCCAGCACTTTAAAAGGATATCTGAATGATGCCTCTAGCTGCAGGGATCATTCAGATATCCCCCTACAAAGCCAGGACATCATATGACGTCCACCCAGGATGGGAGATCCCATCTGTGGACGTCATTTGACTATGGCTGGGTAGGGAAGTGGTTAAAGGATAAGAATGGGCTTTAAAAAAAAAAAAAAAAAACACCCATACTCCCCTCCATGCTGCAGCATCTGTGTGTTGCTGCCACTTTTTCACGTTGGCTCTAAGACCGAGAACAGAGATTGGTTCACGGTCTGCTCAGAGTGAAGAGCAAAGACTGTCAATCACTGCTCTCTGATCTGTTCCTCCAGCGCTCACTGGAGCACCAGGCAGTGGAGGGAGCAGGCACAGCTGGATTTTGCTCTCTGCCACACTGCGAGCCAGGCCTTCTCATCCAACATCAGTGCCTGACCTCACAAATTTTCTTCTGGAAGAATGGTCAAATATTCCAATAGACACACTCCTAAACCTTGTGGACAGCCTTCCTAGTAGAGTTGAAGCTGTTATAGCTGCAAAGGGTGGGCAAACTCAATATTGAACCCTACGGACTAAGACTGGGATGCCATTAAAGTTCAAGTGCGTGTAAAGGCAGGTGTCCCAATACTTTTGGTAATATAGCGTATATTATACACATGTTCACAAACACACACCACACTGTATACAATGCTATACATGAAAAAGACATCCTTTAGTCCAGTTATATATTGTTTTAAATAAACCTTTTTCCCCAAGCACATAGTAATACCTTCATAAATTACTCTACCAATGTCTCATTCCCTAAAACATGCAGCTAAACAGATTAACCGTTTCAGCCTTGGATGTATTTGCCCCCTTAATGACCAGGACATTTTTTGCGATACGGCACTGCATCGCTTTAACTGACAATTGCGCAGTTGTGCGACGTTGTACCCAAACAAAATTGAATTCTCCTTTTTCCCACAAACAGAGCTTTCTTTTGGTGGTATTTGATCACCTCTGCAGTTTTTATTTTTTTCGCTATAAACAAAAAAAGAGCGACAATTTTGAAAAAAAAACAATATTTTTTACTTTTTGCTATAATAAATATCCCAATTTAAAAAAAACGAAAACAAATTTATTCATCAGTTTAGGCCAATACGTATTCTTCTACATATTTTTTGTAAAAAAAAACGCAATAAGAGTATATTGATTGGTTTGCGCAAAAGGTATAGCGGTGTCTACAAAATAGGGGATAGATTTATGGCATTTTTATTATTATTATTTGTTTTTACTAGTAATGGCGGCGATCTGCGATTTTTAGCAGGACTGTGACATTGCGGCGGACAGATCGGACACTTTTTTGAGACCAATGACATTTATACAGTGATCAAAAAAAAAAATAGCCACTGATTACTGTATAAATGTCACTGGCAGAGAAGGGGTTAACACTAGGGGAGATTTCTAACTAATCACTAGAAACATGAAAAATGGATGGGGTGTCTCCGCGCAAAGGAAATCAAATCAAAACACAGTAGACTGAACTGCTGCCTCTACTAGATTGCTATATCACGATGGGTAAAGCAAGAATATGAAAAAGGGGGGGTGGTAGATGTGGCGCTGTCCAGATATGCAATGTAATAGACAAGGAAATTTTAAGTGATGGTATACCTATGACGGTATCCACTTTAGAGTATCATAAATGCAAGAAAAATAAATGAATAAAAGAGTAAATTAAAATAAAATTGAAATAAAATTGAAAAAATGAAATTGGCTCAGCCGGGTGTTTGTTAAAAATAATTTTTTGTTAAATTGAAATATTTTGATTGGGTGTCTTTCCAGCAAGACGTGTCCCTCATGTGTGAAGCGAATTTTTTTTTTGAAAAAGTGAATAAAATACTTTTTTTAATGGAAAGCATTAGTGAGACCGATGGTCGGCCGGGTGTTTGCTAAAACAAAAATGTGTTAAAGATGTGTTCATAAAGAGATGTGTGATATTGGTAATAGTCTATGCTAATAAAGGAGCTGATATGGTCTCAGCCGGGTGTTTACTACTCCTAATATGTTCAGAAAAAAGTGCTGCCATATAGCATTCAAATGAAGCTTAAAACTATATAAAACATGCGATATACATAATATAGTGATAACAGAAAAGTCCAATAATTGGGTGGCAGTGAAAAAATGTGACTTTTTCTTGGTATGCTTTATGTTCCTTCAGTTTTCTTATGAGTAAGACAATCCGTAAGAGTTTAAATATATGCACTCACCAGATCCTTCATACCCTCTAGGGGTATGCTGCAGCCACAGTATGTGCCACTGTGTAGCAATCAGGGGATGGCTCCAGGGGTTCCTTGCGGTTCTCCGGGGTGCAGATTCCGAGATGATAAAAAAGTTGTTATAGGAGGGAAGAAAGTATGTCCATAGCGTGAACCCGTTTTAAAATGTTTTCATTTTAAAATCAAAAGGGGGTACTTACAATACAACAAGTAAAATTGAGCGTTTTTGTATAAAATGGCGCTCAGCCAATACAAAGTGATTCCAAGTAGGAAGTGATGTGCCGACGTGTCTCCGCCCTATGCGTTTCGTCAGTCTGACGTCATCGGGAGCGTAACGTCGGTCTGCACTTCACTCTAGAATTTATAGCCCTTCTTGCGCATGTGTGATAAAACTTTTCAGCCGCCATTTTGGATGAGATTTTGAGGACAGAAGTCCATGGCTGTATTTAATAGGTTTTTTGCAAATCAGAACTGTATCTTTCAGGTCTAACAGCAATCTCATTACTAAAAAGTGCTCTGAGGGGCTAAAGCATTCTAATTTGCAGAAACATATATATATGTACACTTATACTTTAATATAGAATATGTAATACAAATTTAAATAAAAGTAAAATGAACTACACTGAGATTGAATAATTTTAACATTTCTTGATTTTTTCTAAGTTCCCGTAAAATTACATGGTTCATTTTACTTTTATTTAAATTTGTATTAAATATTCTATATTAAAGTATAAGTGTACATATATATATGTTTCTGCAAATTAGAATGCTTTAGCCCCTCAGAGCACTTTTTAGTAATGAGATTGCTGTTAGACCTGAAAGATACAGTTCTGATTTACAAAAAACCTATTAAATACAGCCATGGACTTCTGTCCTCAAAATCTCATCCAAAATGGCGGCTGAAAAGTTTTATCACACATGCGCAAGAAGGGCTATAAATTCTAGAGTGAAGTGCAGACCGACGTTACGCTCCCGATGATGTCAGACTGACGAAACGCGTAGGGCGGAGACACGTCGGCACATCACTTCCTACTTGGAATCACTTTGTATTGGCTGAGCGCCATTTTATACAAAAACGCTCAATTTTACTTGTTGTATTGTAAGTACCCCCTTTTGATTTTAAAATTAAAACATTTTAAAATGGGTTCACGCTATGGACATCCTTTCTTCCCTCCTATAACAACTTTTTTATCATCTCGGAATCTGCACCCCGGAGAACCGCAAGGAACCCCTGGAGCCATCCCCTGATTGCTACACAGTGGCACATACTGTGGCTGCAGCATACCCCTAGAGGGTATGAAGGATCTGGTGAGTGCATATATTTAAACTCTTACGGATTGTCTTACTCATAAGAAAACTGAAGGAACATAAAGCATACCAAGAAAAAGTCACATTTTTTCACTGCCACCCAATTATTGGACTTTTCTGTTATCACTATATTATGTATATCGCATGTTTTATATAGTTTTAAGCTTCATTTGAATGCTATATGGCAGCACTTTTTTCTGAACATATTAGGAGTAGTAAACACCCGGCTGAGACCATATCAGCTCCTTTATTAGCATAGACTATTACCAATATCACACATCTCTTTATGAACACATCTTTAACACATTTTTGTTTTAGCAAACACCCGGCCGACCATCGGTCTCACTAATGCTTTCCATTAAAAAAGTATTTTATTCACTTTTTCAAAAAAAAAATTCGCTTCACACATGAGGGACACGTCTTGCTGGAAAGACACCCAATCAAAATATTTCAATTTAACAAAAAATTATTTTTAACAAACACCCGGCTGAGCCAATTTAATTTTTTCAATTTTATTTCAATTTTATTTTAATTTACTCTTTTATTCATTTATTTTTCTTGCATTTATGATACTCTAAAGTGGATACCGTCATAGGTATACCATCACTTAAAATTTCCTTGTCTATTACATTGCATATCTGGACAGCGCCACATCTACCACCCCCCCTTTTTCAATCACTAGAAACAGCAGATCTCTCTCCTCTCCCTGACAGAACGGGGGATCTGTCTGTTTACATTGACAGATCCCCCGTTCTCTCTCTCTTTAGGAGGGATCGCGGGTGCCCGGTGGCCATCATGGCCACTGGGCATGTGTATCAGCTCCTACGTCACGCAACGGGCCTATTGCGTACAGCTACTACGGCGATTTGCCCAGGAGAGCCAACCGGCCGCAGTATAATGACAGTGGCAGGTTGGCTAATGGTTAAAGACTAATTCCAGCATGGCTATATTATACATAGTTACATCAAAGCCATTGTATCAAATTTTTAGGGACTCATTAATGACAGGAATAGTACCACTGGATTGGCGCAGGGCCAATGTGGTGCCTATATTTAAAAAGGGAACAAAGTCTTTACCAAGCAACTATAGACCTGTTAGTTTAACTTCTATAGTTGGGAAGATACTGCAGAGATTAATAAAAGACCACATAGATGAGTTCTTGCTGGAAAAAAATATTTTAAGCAACAGACAGCATGGATTCATGAAAGACAGAAGTTGTCAGACAAACCTGATTTCTTTTTATGAAGAGGTAAGTAAAACCTTGGACAGAGGTGTGGCAGTGGACGTGGTATACTTGGATTTTGCAAAAGCGTTCGATAAAGTTCCCCACACACGGCTCATGTGCAAGGTAAAGTCTACAGGATTGGAAATATCAGTTTGTAAATGGATAGAAAACTGTCTAAAAGCCAGAATTCAGAGAATCGTGGTTAATGATTCTTACTCTGAATGGTCTAAGGTTATCAGTGGTGTACCCCAAGGTTCAGTGCTGGGACCCCTACTTTTTAATACCTTTATAAATGATATTGGGTCTGAGATCAAAAGTAACATTTCTGTCTTTGCAGATGACACCAAGCTATGCAGTGGAATAACGTCCTTGCAGGATGTCTCCAATTTACAAGCCGACCTCAATGCTCTGTCTAATTGGGCGACTATGTGGTAGATGAGGTTTAATGTTGATAAATGTAAAGTTATGCACTTGGGGGCTAAGAATATGACTGCATCATACATACTGGGGGGGGGGTACAACTGGGGGGATCTGTAGTGGAGAAGGATCTTTGGGTTTTGGTAGATCATAGGCTCAATAATAACATGCAATGCCAAGCTGCGGTTTAAAAAGCGAGCAAAGTCCTTTCTTGTATTAAGAGAGGTATGGTCTCCAGAGAGAGATATATCATTTTGCCCCTGTACAAATCATTAGTAAGACCTCATCTGGAATATGCAGTTCAGTTTTGGGCCCCAGTTCTCAAAAAGGATATTGGGGAACTGGAGAAAGTGCAGAGAAGGGCAACCCAACTGATAAGAGGCATGGAGGAGCTCAGCTATGAGGAAAGATTAGAGGAACTGAATGTATTCACTCTTGAGAAGAGGAGATTAAGGGGGGATATGATCAATATGTACAAATATATAAGGGGTCCATATAGTGAACTTGGTGTTGAGTTATTAACTTTACGGTCAACACAAAGGACAAGGGGGCACTCTTTACATTTAGAGGAAAAGAGATTTCACCTCCAAATACAGAAAGGTTTCTTCACAGTAAGAGCTGTGAAAATGTGAAATAGACTCCCTGCAGAGGTGGTTCTGGCCAGCTCAGTACATTGCTTTAAGAAAGGCCTGGATACTTTCCAAATTTGTACATAATATAACTGGGAACTAACATTTATAGGTAAAGTTGATCCAGGGGAAAATCCGATTGCCTCTCGGGGGATCAGGAAGGATTTTTTTCCCCTGCTGTAGCAAATTGGATCATGCTCTGCTGGGGTTTTTCGCCTTCCTCTGGATCAACTGTGGGTATAGAATTAGGTATATGGGATTGTATGATATTATTATTATTTTTTATGGTTGAACTGGATGGACTTGTGTCTTTTTTCAACCTGACTAACTATGTAACTATGTAATTGATCCAGCTATGCACATACCACAACTGGCCGATCCTCCTGGAAGCTGGAAATTCTATCCCTAGTGATGTCACTGCCCCATCTCTCCACCTCATCCAATCACTGAATGCTTTGCATTTATTTGAAAAATGCAAAGAGTTCTCTGAATGGTACCCGTGCTAAGCAGCCGACCTCCTGTGTTCAGTAAGCAGAGTGTAGCCACTTGGCACTGAACCCGGAAGCAAGACAAGATCACTGGAGTAAAGTTGTCTTACTTCAGTAGGTTCCATCTTCCCGGGCCATAGGTCAGGTATAGTATATGCATCATTACAAGCTGGAACAATGTAACTATGTATAATATAGTGTAGCAGGGTGCCTGTAAAACGGGTTAAAATTACAGGAAAGGTGATTGATGGGATATATGTTCCTCCACGGATTTTTAGATTTGCAATCTAAGATAATTCCAGCAAAGACTTCAGGGTAAAGAAAGATAGTTCTTTACCCTGTATAGGTAAAGTCCGTTCCGGGGCTGGTTTTATTGGGAGTCTGATAGAGATCCGGGTGGGACAGACTCCTAAGTCCATGGACCGCAGTTTAACGTTTTCCTTTCAGGTCTTGATTAAGGCAGCTGGTCCTAGCTCTCGGAGAGAGAGTGCGTGGTCTCCATGTGAGGAGGCATATTGGAGCATGGCTGCTTATCCCTGATTTTGGATACACGTATGTGCAAATTTAAGGACACTTACTACCAAACCAAAGGACTGTTCAGACTACAGACACAGTAAGGCTCGGTAGAGCAGAAGTTTATTTTGTTTGATTGATGGCAAGATGCCCTTTTTTCTGTTTGGAAATATCCTGTGCATTGAACATGGTGTTTTCCTAAAGAGACTATGAGTTTGTCCCTGCATTGAGTCTGCTCCCCCTACAAATTGGTTGCTTGAAGCATGCACAAGACCCAGAGACTGTACCTCTTGCAGCGGCATTTTGTTTGTTGAAAAAATAAATAAGAGCCAGCTCTCTTAAAGGGACAGTACGCTAAGATTGTTTTTTTCTCTCTTTCACTGGTACCAGTAAACTGTTAAGAGAATGGAGGAAATACTCAAACAGCTGGTGCAAGCACGCACAGACCAACAAGAAACTAACTGCTTGTTAAAAACGGCTACCCAAGTGACCATGCAGGAGCAGAAGGAGTTCAATAAGCTCATACAGACTCAGAGTCAGGTACAGACTCTGACTGACAAGCTCCTACGTGCGGATAATGTTGCAGATCTACTCAAGCGAGTGCAGGCTGCATTACAGAAAATGATGGCCGAGGATGATGTGGAGACTTTCCTCACGTTTTTTGAGAGGGTGGCAGAGCGTGAAGGGCTACCCCAGGACCAATGGGCTGAGGTCCTTGCCCCTTTTTTGAATGGGGACCCACAGAAGGCCTACTTTGATCTAAATGCTGCTGAGGCCCGGCAATATGAAACTCTGAAAACTGAGATTCTGTCCCGCCTTGGCGTAACGATGGCTGTGAGAGCCCAGCGCGTCCATGCTTGGCAATTTAAGGTGGACCAACCTGCAAGGTCCCAGATGTATGACCTCACCCACCTCACACGAATGTGGTTACAGCCAGAGGTCGCCACCCCAGCTCAAGTATTGGAGAAAGTTGTAGTAGACCGCTTTGTGAGAGCCCTTCCAACCCCTATACAGCGGTTTGCCGGGAGAGCTGATCCTAAAAATGCCAATGAGTTGGTGGCCCTCGTGGAGCGGTACTTGTGTACTGAGGATTTTCTTAGGGGTGTAGTACCCACAGAATCCTTCTCCAAGAGACAGAAGCCCACCAACCTGGGAAAAAGCGATCCCACCCTAAAGTGGGGGAAGAAGGAAGTAAATGCGATTGAGGATCCTGAGGCGCCAGGAGTGAAGAGACTCAATCACCAAAGGGAGACCCGCCAGGACTGGGGTCCTGTAGTGTGCTGGCGTTGCCAAGAACCTGGGCACCTGGCTGCCAGTTGTCCGCTAAACCAAGAATCTATGGATTCTTGATGTAATAGAAGAATCCCATAGTGAGTGGTGTAGTCCAATCGTCCCTTTTCCCAAGCCGGATGGAAGAATCCGATTTTGTAATGATTTCCGAAAGTTAAATGAGGTGTCAAAATTTGACACTTATCCAATGCCCAGGGTAGATGAATTAATTAAGCGTCTAGGACAGGCCCGGTATATCACCACTAGTGATGAGCCGAACACCCCCGGGTTCGGTTCGCACCAGAACCCGCGAACGGACCGAAAGTTCGTACGAACATTAGAACCCTATTAAATACAATGGATGCGAACGTTCGAATTCTAAAGTGCTAATTATAACAACTATTATGCATGTTATTGTCCTAAAAAGGGTTTGGGAACCCGGGTTCTGCACCAGGGGACATGTATCAATGCAAAAAGAAGTTTTAAAAACGGTCGTTTTTCGGGAGCAGTCATTTTAATGATGCATAAAGTGAAAAAAAAAAAGTCAAATATTCCTTTAAATATCGTACCTGGGGGGTGTCTAAAGTATGCCTGTGAAGTGCCACGTGTTTCCCGTGTTTAGAACTGTCCCTGCACAAAATGACACTTCTAAAGGAAAAAAAAGCCATTTAAAACTGCTTGCGGCTTTAATGTAATGTCTGGTCCCGGTAATATGGATGAAAATCTTTAAGAAAAATGGCATAGCTACCCCATGACCCCCCCCCTACCCCAGCCCATTACCAGCCCCTTTGGGTCTTGTATGGATATTAAGGGGAACCCCGCACATAAAATAAAAAAGGCCCTATATACTCTGAACAGCCGTATACAGGCGGTGCATACAAGACAGGGACTGTAGGTTTGTTCTTATGTAGAATCTGTTTGTAATTTTGAACAGGTACATTGTTTAAGTGTAGCTCCAGCCCAAAAATCTATTTTTAAACTTTTTGGAAAACATAGGTAAGGGTTATCACCCCTGTAACATTTGTTTTGCTGTCTGTGCCCCTGTTCAGAACATTTCACCTCACTTTCCGTCCCAATGACAACTGTTTTTGAAATGTGGTGTTTTTCTTGAAACAAGGATTGCTGATAAAGCATCAGTACAGAGGAGACACCTTTCTCCCATATTAATTCTTACAGGAGAGAATTTTCCTTCCTAGGGGTAGATTTCCTCTCACTTCCTGTTGTCTTCTTGCGTTTGCAAGTAGGAGTCGTTTGTAAGTTGGATGTTTGAAAGTAGGGACCTGCCGTAGATACTCTGCAGAAATAGGCCCCTTAGTTGTTGGTGTTGGCACAACACTGTAAGCACTCACAGTTACTCTTGGTTGGTGCTGGAACGCCCTGCTGTCAACTATTATATCAGGAATTGTAATTACATATAATTGTTGAACAGTGGTAGTAAAAATTGGGCCTTTGATGGTGGTGCTGGTGCCACAACACTGTAAGCCCTGACAGTTACTCTTGGTGGGTGCAGCAATGGGCCCTGCTGTGAATTATTAGATCAAGAATTGTAATTGCATGCCCCTGTTGAACAGGGGCTGAAAAATTGGGCCTTTGGTGGTGGTGGTGGTGTTGACACAACACTGTAAGCCCTCAGAGTTACTCTTGGTGGGTGCAGGAATGGGCCCTGCTGTGAATTATTAGATCAAGAATTGTAATTACATGCCCCTGTTGAACAGGGGCTGAAAAATTGGGCCTTAGGCACTGGTGGCACAACACTACAACCCCTCACAGATACTGTACTTGGAGCACAGCAATGAGCCCTGTTGCAAAGTATTGCTTCAAAAATTGTAATGACACGCCCCTGTTAAACAGGGGCTGAAAAATTGGGCCTTAGGCACTGGTGCCACAACACTCCAACCCCTCACAGATACTGTACTTGGAGCACAGCAATGAGCCCTATGGCAAATTATTGCTAAAAAAATTGTAATTACACGCCCCTGTGAAACAGGGGCTGAAAAATTGGGCCTTAGCCACTGGTGGCGGCACCCATAAACAAAAATGATCTTCCAAGCTATCATCATCAATCGTATCATTGAGGACTCGGAGGAGGAGGATAGCCAGTCAACATAACAGCACAGACACTCAGCATCAGCATCAGTCTTGAAGGGATGTGACATGTTAAAATCAATTAGTCTGTTATATCAGCATCAGGTGTGTGGTAGCTGGTGGTGATCCGAGACTGGTTCATCTTGATGAAAGTCAGTCGATCAACCGAGTCGGTGGACAGGCGCACCCTGTGATCCGTGACAAATCCTCCAGCAGCACTGAATGTGCGTTCCGAAAGAACGCTGGATGCAGGACAGGCCAGTAGCTCAATTGCATACTGTGCAAGCTCTGGCCAGTGATCCATCCTCAAGACCCAGTAAGCCAGAGGATTTTCGGTGGGGAAGGTGTCCAAGTCTGACCTTGCCCCTAGATATTCCTGCACCATGTTTATCAGACGCTGGCGATGGTTGCTGGAACCAATCATACTTTGGGGCTGCGAACTAAAGAATTGTCTGAACGCATCGGTCAGACGGCCACCTTCCCCACCGCTCCTTCTTTGACTGGCCGAAGCCTCAGCAACTCGTTGTCCTGGACCAGGAGTTTGTAACCTCCCAGTCTCTGGGAACGCGTTGCACAGACCTTTCTGCAAGGCCTCCCGGAGTTGTCTCATCCTCTGCTCCCTCTGCGACGGTAACATAAGGTCCGCAACCTTACCCTTGTACCGTGGATCAAGGAGAGTGGCCAGCCAGTAATGGTCCCTCTCCTTGATCCGAAGAATACGAGGATCCTTCCGCAGACTTTGCAGGATCAGGGAGGCCATGCAGCGTAGGTTTGCTGAGGCATTCGCTCCGGAGTCCTCTGGGTCACTAAGGACGACATGATCCGCAGTCACCTCCTCCCAGCCACGTACAAGTCCACTGGTTTCTTGGGACTGTAAATCATCCCTAAAAGACTGCTGCTGATGATGCTGAGTGCCAGCCTCCACCTCCATGCTGACACAATCCTCCTCCTCCTCCTCCTCCTCTTCCTCTTCCTGTGCGATGGGTGGGACAGAAGGAACACTGTCTGGGTAAAGGGGGCCTTGAGAGGCAAGGAAGTCCTCCTCTTCCTGCCTCTGTTCTGCCTCAAGTGCCCTGTCCATTATTCCACGCAGCGTGTGCTCCAACAGGTGGACAAGAGGTACAGTGTCACTGATGCATGCACTGTCACTGCTCACCATCCTCGTGGCCTCCTCAAATGGTGCCAGGACAGTGCATGCATCCCTGATCATGCCCCACTGGCGTGGAGAAAAAAAACCAAGCTCCCCTGACCCTGTCCTGGTGCCGTAGTCGCACAGGTACTCATTGATGGCCCTCTGCTGCGTGTGCAGCCGCTGCAGCATGGCCAACGTTGAGTTCCACCTGGTGGGCATGTCACATATAAGGCGGTTCTTGGGCAGGTTCAACTCCTTTTGCAGCTCAGCCAGGCGAGCACTGGCATTATAAGATCTGCGGAAATGCACACAGACTTTCCTGGCCTGCCTCAGGACATCCTGTAAGCCCGGGTACCTGCCCAAGAACCGCTGCACCACCAGGTTAAGGACGTGAGCCACACAGGGCACATGGGTCAGTTGTCCCTGTCGGAGGGCGGAGAGGAGGTTGGTGCCATTGTCGCAAACCACCATTCCTGGCTTAAGCTGGCGTGGCGTCAACCACCTCTCGGCCTGGCCCTGCAGAGCAGACAGGACCTCTGCCCCAGTGTGGCTTCTGTCCCCCAAACACACCAGCGCAAGCACGGCATGGCATCTTTTTGCCTGCGTACTTGCGTAGCCCCGTGAACGGCTACGGAGCACCGCTGGTTCATAGGACAAACCACAGGAAGAGGCCATGGAGGAAGAAGAAGAGGAGGGGGTGGAGGAGAGAGGTGTGTCACAACCAGTAGTAGCATTTTGGAGGCGTGGCGGTGGGACAACCTCCAACACTACTGCATCTTGTCCTGCATCCTTCCCAGCTGCCAAAAGAGTGACCCAATGGGCCGTGAAAGAAAGGTAACGTCCCTGTCCATGCCTGCTGGACCATGAGTCAGCGGTAATATGCACCTTACCGCTGACCGCCCTGTCCAGCGAGGCCAAGACATTGCCTTCCACATGCCGGTAGAGAGCCGGAATAGCCTTCCGTGAGAAAAAGTGGCGTTTGGGAACCTGCCACTGAGGAACCGCACATTGCACAAACTCACGGAAGGGGGCCGAGTCTACCAACTGAAAAGGCAGCAGTTGAAGCGCTAGCAATTTAGCCAAGCTAGCATTCAACCGCTGGGCATGTGGATGGCTGGGAGTGAACTTCTTTCGACGGTCCAGCAGCTGGGGCAGGGAAATTTGCCTGCTAGAATCGGACGTCGGTGTACTGCTAGCAGAGTGGCCGCAAGTACTTGGCTGTGACACACCTAATTCTACACCTTCATTCCTCTCAGTGCATGTTTCAGAGAGGACTGAAGTTATAGTGGGGTTGGAAATCCCAGCTGATGCGGTGCAAGGAGAGGTCCGCTTTGTTCTTTGGTGTGGGTCTTTGAGGTAGGCTTGCCAACGAGCTGCATGGCAGGTCAACATATGTCTGGTCAGGCATGTGGTACCCAAGCGGCTGATGTTTTGGCCACGCGATATACGCTTGAGACATATGTTGCAAACAGCAGCTGTGCGATCTGATGCACTAGCCTCAAAAAAGGCCCACACCAAGGAACTTTTTGAATGACGGGCAGAGGCAGCGCCCTGCACAGGCGGAGCTCTGCGGTGTGATTCCGTCGGTGTACTGCCCTTACGCTGGCCACCAAAGGGCATCCTGTCTCGTTGGAGATGTGCCTCCTCCTCATCCTCCTCCTCCTCTCTCCTATTAGGCACCCACGTGGAGTCAGTGACCTCATCATCCCCTCCCTCCTCATCACTGGAGCCAATCTGGCAGTATGCTGCAGCTGCTGGAACATGACTGCCAGATTGGTGTCCTTCTTGAGCATCCCCTCTGTCTGCTCTCACCCTACTGCCTTCCTGTAGCTGGGTTTCATCATCAGACCCTTCGAAACGCTGGGCATCCTCCTGGAGCATGTACCCAACACTGTGCTCAAACAGTTCGGGGGACTCCTCAGGAGGAGGACATGGTGGGTCTAGGGAAGGAGTGACTGATGATGAGTCTGACATTGATACCAGGGAAGAGGACGCTTTGGCAGCTGCTTTGCCAGTACCCTGAGCCTGGGTGAGAGAGGATGAGGAGGAGGAGGAGGGCTTGGTCATCCACTCTACCAAGTCTTCGGCATGATGTGGCTCAACATGTCCAGCTGCGGAAAAGAAGGACAAGCGTGTCCCATGGCCATGTGCTGATGACAATGCACCGCGTCCACGACCAGCACTGTTGCCCCCAGACACAGAGCCTGCTTGCCCTCTTTTATTGCCTCCTGACTGTCTGCCTCTCCTTGTTTGCCTTCCAGACATTCTAATAGATGGCCTGCAGGGAGATGGGAAAAAAGCAATAAGGGCTACCTTCAGGTGTCCTTCTCTGTCCCTTGAAACAAGGACTTGCACAGTGAAAGAAACTGACACTCTCCCTACCTACAGTTTTCTGTCCCTAGAAAAAATGTTTTTTTTAAGCACAATATAGCACAAGGAGAATTCACTCACTGTCCTTCCAGGTCCCTGGAAACAAGGACTTGCACAGTGAAAGAAACTGACACTCTCCCTACCTACAGTTTTCTGTCCCTAGAAAAAATGTTTTTTTTAAGCACACTATAGCACAAGGAGAATTCACTCACTGTCCTTCCCAGTCCCTAGAAACAAGGACTTGCACAGTGAAAGAAACTGACACTCTCCCTACCTACAGTTTTCTGTCCCTAGAAAAAAATGTTTTTTTTAAGCACAATATAGCACAAGGAGAATTCACTCACTGTCCTTCCAGGTCCCTAGAAACAAGGACTTGCACAGTGAAAGAAACTGACACTCTCCCTACCTACAGTTTTCTGTCCCTAGAAAAAATGTTTTTTTTAAGCACAATAAAGCACAAGGAGAATTCACTCACTGTCCTTCCAGGTCCCTAGAAACAAGGACTTACACAGTGAAAGAAACTGACACTCTCCCTACCTACAGTTTTCTGTCCCTAGAAAAAATGTTTTTTTTAAGCACAATATAGCACAAGGAGAATTCACTCACTGTCCTTCCAGGTCCCTGGAAACAAGGACTTGCACAGTGAAAGAAACTGACACTCTCCCTACCTACAGTTTTCTGTCCCTAGAAAAAATGTTTTTTTTAAGCACAATAAAGCACAAGGAGAATTCACTCACTGTCCTTCCAGGTCCCTAGAAACAAGGACTTACACAGTGAAAGAAACTGACACTCTCCCTACCTACAGTTTTCTGTCCCTAGAAAAAATGTTTTTTTTAAGCACAATATAGCACAAGGAGAATTCACTCACTGTCCTTCCAGGTCCCTAGAAACAAGGACTTACACAGTGAAAGAAACTGACACTCTCCCTACCTACAGTTTTCTGTCTCTAGAAAAAATGTGTTTTTTAAGCACAATATAGCACAAGGAGAATTCACTCACTGTCCTTCCAGGTCCCTGGAAACAAGGACTTGCACAGTGAAAGAAACTGACACTCTCCCTACCTACAGTTTTCTGTCCCTAGAAAAAATGTTTTTTTTAAGCGCAATAAAGCACAAGGAGAATTCACTCACTGTCCTTCCAGGTCCCTAGAAACAAGGACTTACACAGTGAAAGAAACTGACGCTCTCCCTACCTACAGTTTTCTGTCCCTAGAAAAAATGTTTTTTTAAGCACAATATAGCACAAGGAGAATTCACTCACTGTCCTTCCAGGTCCCTGGAAACAAGGACTTGCACAGTGAAAGAAACTGACACTCTCCCTACCTACAGTTTTCTGTCCCTAGAAAAAATGTTTTTTTTAAGCACAATATAGCACAAGGAGAATTCACTCACTGTCCTTCCAGGTCCCTAGAAACAAGGACTTGCACAGTGAAAGAAACTGACACTCTCCCTACCTACAGTTTTCTGTCCCTAGAAAAAATGTTTTTTTTAAGCACAATAAAGCACAAGGAGAATTCACTCACTGTCCTTCCAGGTCCCTAGAAACAAGGACTTACACAGTGAAAGAAACTGACACTCTCCCTACCTACAGTTTTCTGTCCCTAGAAAAAATGTTTTTTTTAAGCACAATATAGCACAAGGAGAATTCACTCACTGTCCTTCCAGGTCCCTGGAAACAAGGAATTGCACAGTGAAAGAAACTGACACTCTCCCTACCTACAGTTTTCTGTCCCTAGAAAAAATGTTTTTTTTAAGCACAATAAAGCACAAGGAGAATTCACTCACTGTCCTTCCAGGTCCCTAGAAACAAGGACTTACACAGTGAAAGAAACTGACACTCTCCCTACCTACAGTTTTCTGTCCCTAGAAAAAATGTTTTTTTTAAGCACAATATAGCACAAGGAGAATTCACTCACTGTCCTTCCAGGTCCCTAGAAACAAGGACTTACACAGTGAAAGAAACTGACACTCTCCCTACCTACAGTTTTCTGTCTCTAGAAAAAATGTGTTTTTTAAGCACAATATAGCACAAGGAGAATTCACTCACTGTCCTTCCAGGTCCCTGGAAACAAGGACTTGCACAGTGAAAGAAACTGACACTCTCCCTACCTACAGTTTTCTGTCCCTAGAAAAAATGTTTTTTTTTAAGCACAATAAAGCACAAGGAGAATTCACTCACTGTCCTTCCAGGTCCCTAGAAACAAGGACTTACACAGTGAAAGAAACTGACACTCTCCCTACCTACAGTTTTCTGTCCCTAGAAAAAATGTTTTTTTTAAGCACAATATAGCACAAGGAGAATTCACTCACTGTCCTTCCAGGTCCCTGGAAACAAGGACTTGCACAGTGAAAGAAACTGACACTCTCCCTACCTACAGTTTTCTGTCCCTAGAAAAAATGTTTTTTTTAAGCACAATAAAGCACAAGGAGAATTCACTCACTGTCCTTCCAGGTCCCTAGAAACAAGGACTTACACAGTGAAAGAAACTGACACTCTCCCTACCTACAGTTTTCTGTCCCTAGAAAAAATGTTTTTTTTAAGCACAATATAGCACAAGGAGAATTCACTCACTGTCCTTCCAGGTCCCTAGAAACAAGGACTTACACAGTGAAAGAAACTGACACTCTCCCTACCTACAGTTTTCTGTCCCTAGAAAAAATGTTTTTTTTAAGCACAATAAAGCACAAGGAGAATTCACTCACTGTCCTTCCAGGTCCCTAGAAACAAGGACTTACACAGTGAAAGAAACTGACACTCTCCCTACCTACAGTTTTCTGTCCCTAGAAAAAATGTTTTTTTTAAGCACAATAAAGCACAAGGAGAATTCACTCACTGTCCTTCCAGGTCCCTAGAAACAAGGACTTACACAGTGAAAGAAACTGACACTCTCCCTACCTACAGTTTTCTGTCCCTAGAAAAAATGTTTTTTTTAAGCACAATATAGCACAAGGAGAATTCACTCACTGTCCTTCCAGGTCCCTAGAAACAAGGACTTACACAGTGAAAGAAACTGACACTCTCCCTACCTACAGTTTTCTGTCCCTAGAAAAAATGTTTTTTTTAAGCACAATATAGCACAAGGAGAATTCACTCACTGTCCTTCCAGGTCCCTGGAAACAAGGACTTGCACAGTGAAAGAAACTGACACTCTCCCTACCTACAGTTTTCTGTCCCTAGAAAAAATGTTTTTTTTAAGCACAATAAAGCACAAGGAGAATTCACTCACTGTCCTTCCAGGTCCCTAGAAACAAGGACTTACACAGTGAAAGAAACTGACACTCTCCCTACCTACAGTTTTCTGTCCCTAGAAAAAATGTTTTTTTTAAGCACAATATAGCACAAGGAGAATTCACTCACTGTCCTTCCAGGTCCCTAGAAACAAGGACTTACACAGTGAAAGAAACTGACACTCTCCCTACCTACAGTTTTCTGTCCCTAGAAAAAATGTTTTTTTTAAGCACAATATAGCACAAGGAGAATTCACTCACTGTCCTTCCAGGTCCCTAGAAACAAGGACTTACACAGTGAAAGAAACTGACACTCTCCCTACCTACAGTTTTCTGTCCCTAGAAAAAATGTTTTTTTTAAGCACAATATAGCACAAGGAGAATTCACTCACTGTCCTTCCAGGTCCCTAGAAACAAGGACTTGCACAGTGAAAGAAACTGACACTCTCCCTACCTACAGTTTTCTGTCCCTAGAAAAAATGTTTTTTTTAAGCACAATATAGCACAAGGAGAATTCACTCACTGTCCTTCCAGGTCCCTAGAAACAAGGACTTACACAGTGAAAGAAACTGACACTCTCCCTACCTACAGTTTTCTGTCCCTAGAAAAAATGTTTTTTTTAAGCACACTATAGCACAAGCACAAAACACACTGACACTCTCCCTACCTATCCTTCTCTTTCCCTAAACTAAAGGAATCCAGGTTAAGCAAGAAAGAAATAAAAGTCACTGTCCCTGCCTATGCTGCTCTATCCCTGCTCCGGAACACACTACACTAGGCCGCCGTGCTGGCGGCCTTTTATAGTGTGGGGCGTGTACTAAACACCCTCAGCAATAATTGGCCACAGGCATCCTGCCTGTGGCCAATTATTGCTCTCCTCGCTGCCGGCGCTGTGATTGGCCAAGCATGCGGGGTCACAGTGCATGCTTGGCCAATCACAGCGCCTGGATGACACTGCGATGGCGTAGTGCATTGTGGGCCGTTCGCGTCACTCGAATTTGGCGCGAACGGCCCAAATCGTTCGATCTTCGTCGAACGATCGAACAGCCGATGTTCGAGTCGAACGTATGTTCGATTCGAACACGAAGCTCATCCCTAATCACCACCCTGGACCTTACAAAGGGGTATTGTCAAATACCACTTACAGAACTTGCAAAAGAGAAGACAGCCTTCTTCACGCCTAAGGGGCACTGGCAGTATAAGAGGATACCATTCGGCCAAAATGGGGCCCCAGCCACTTTTCAGAGGATAATGGATTGCATCCTTAAACCCCACCAAGCCTATGCATCTGCGTATTTAGATGTCGTGGTATTTTTAGTGCAGACTGGGAGAGCCACTTACCTAAAGTGCAGGCTGTTATTAACGCCCTTCGTCATGAGGGCCTCACAGCCAATCCTAAGAAGTGTGTTATGGGACTGGGACTAGAGGAGGCCCGGTATCTAGGGTACATTATTGGCCGGGGGATAGTAAAACCCCAAGTCACAAAGATCCAAGCAATCCAAAGTTGGCCAAGACCCCTGAATAAAAAACAGGTCAGGGCTTTTTTGGGATTAGTAGGCTACTACAGAAGATTTGTTCCCATTTTTGCTACATTAGCCGCTCCCCTTACAGATCTTACCAAGGGGGAGAAGTCCTCAGTGATAACTTGGTCCCCAGAAGCTGAGAAAGCTTTCCAAAACATAAAGACCACCCTCTGTAATAGCCCTTTCTTAATCACCCCGGATTTCACACAGGAATTTATAGTGCAGACGGATGCTTCGGAAGTGGGGTTAGGTGCAGTGTTATCCCAAGTGCTAAATGGGGAAGAACACCCCATAGCGTTCTTAAGCAGAAAGTTGACCCCTGCTGAAAAAAGGTACGCCATTGTAGAACGGGAATGTCTAGCCATCAAGTGGGCCCTTAAAAGTTTGAAATATTATCTGTTAGGGCGACAGTTTAGGCTCCTAACTGACCACGCCCCACTCAAATGGATGGCCTAAAATAAGGAGAAAAATGCAAGAGTTGGCTCTACAGAATTTTACATTTTTAGTAGAACATAGGCCAGGTAGCCAACAAGCTAACGCAGATGCCCTCTCCAGAGTTTACAGTCTGTTTGCCCAAGGTGCTCAACCCCCCGAGTTTGAGCAGAGGGGGGAGATATGTAGCAGGGTGCCTGTAAAACGGGTTAAAATGACAGGAAAGGTGATTGCTGGGGTATATGTTCCTCCACAGATTCTTAGATTTGCAATCTAAGATAATTCCAGCAAAGACTTCAGGGTAAAGAAAGAGTTCTTTACCCTGTATTGGTAAAGTCCATTATGGGGCTGGTTTTATTGGGAGTCTGATAGAGATCCGGGTGGGACAGACTCCCAAGTCCGTGGACCGCAGTTTAACGGTTTCCTTTCAGGTCTTGATTAAGGCAGCCGGTCCTAGCTCTCAGAGAGAGAGTGTGGGTCTCCATGTAAGGAGGCATATTGGAGCATGGCTGCTTATCCCTGATTTTGGATACACGTATTGTAAGAACACTTACTACCAAACCAAAGGACTGGTCAGACTACGGATACAGTAAGGCTCGGTAGAGCAGAAGTTTATTTTGTCTGCTGGCAAGATGCCCTTTTTTCTGTTTGGAAATATCCTGTGCATTAAACATGGTGTTTTCCTAAAGAGACTGTGAGTTTGTCCCTGCATTGAGTCTGATCCCCCTACAATAGCCATGGCTGGAATTATTTCTCAAGCATTGCTGTACTGATATGCACATTCTGGCCTTGTGTCAAAAGTCAATTGATAAGCTCTCGTCTCCATTCTCATGAACACTATCATACAGTATGTGTGAGGAAAAAAATAGCAGCCACCCAAGAGGTGCCCAACTACCCACCAAGAGAAGTACATGGCAGTAGCGAGCTGTGTTGGCATTGAATTTGGCAGCAGTTGCTTTAAATAATTCTTGTAAAATTATCTAAAATCTATCTTTATATTAAATAGGCAGTACAGTGGCTATGTGAAGTAGTAAGAAGTAGCGATATACAGTGTAGACCGATTTATCATAATTTCCTATACTGCTGCTTTTTACTGAGACAGAAAGTGTCGCCAACAGCAACACATTCAGGGAAAAAAAATACTATGGTAGGGGAAGACTAGAACTTTCTTCACTTCCCGAAAAACATATTTAAGAAGGAGGTGGGAATTTACAAACTTGTATTTGCAATCAGATGAAGAAAAACTTTAAACAAGCTCAATAGCTCTGGCAAGGAAGTCCTCACAGAGCAAAGCTTCCCCAATGGGTACCATAAAAACACAGCAAAAGATGGATAAAAGAGTCAAAGAATTTTTAGCTGTTGGTAAATAGGTCATATAAAACAGCTAACAACATTTCTGGGACCCACACACTCACGTTACACCAGAGCTCAACACAGGATAAATCCTTCATGGACTCAAAGCAAACAGAGGCAACCCAGATCAATAAAAGGACCATAATTAAACTCTCCTTGTGGAATAATAATGTAAAAG
This sequence comes from Rana muscosa, assembly GCA_029206835.1. NCBI lineage: Eukaryota > Metazoa > Chordata > Amphibia > Anura > Ranidae > Rana > Rana muscosa. The sequence continues at coordinate 1,020,862,267 of CM055117.1, forward strand.
TTGCTACAGAGTGACAATAGAGTATATTGTCTATGTAGAAAATTACAGGAGAGGGCGAAGGCAAGACCAGTCGCCCTGAACAAGGAGAGGGAGCATCAGTGACCAGTCTTTATTGCAGGTTAAAGCAAACCACTGGATAGCGCCAGACCAATGTATGGAAAAAGCAAGATAAAGGTTTTGCCCAGTAGACCAATATTGTCTTAAATTTCCTAATATTGTCTTAAATTTATTCTGTAGATCAGGGTTCGGCAACCTACAGCACGCGGGCCGCACCCAGACCTGCTGCCGCCAAAAGCCTGGCCCATCAGTGCATGTGAACAAATCACGTGCACCCGACCTGCAGACATTTTAAGTAAGAGCAAAGCGGAGCAGGGAGCAGGAAGCTAAATGAAAACACGGAAGAGACACACAGCAACGTTGATAAGACAGCGGGAGCTTCCAAAGTTAACTTTCCAGGTGATTGATTAAGTGATCCTAGAGGGGCTGTGTAATATACTGGGGGGCTGTGTAATATGCAGGGGGGCTGTGTAATGTAAAGGGGTCCAGAGATGCGGGGCTCTGTAATGTAAAAGGGTCCAGAGGTGTGGGGGCTGTGTAATGTAAGGGGGTCCAGAGGTACAGGGGGCTGTGTAATGTAAAGGGGTCCAGAGGTGCAGAAGGCTGTGTAATGTAAAAGGGTCCAGAGGTGCAGGGGGCTGTGTAATGTAAAGGGGTCCAGAGGTGCAGGAGGCTGTGTAATGTAAAGGGGTCCAGAGGTGCAGGGGGCTGTGTAATGTAGGTTGGGGGACTGGCTTTGTATTAGTGAAGCACCTTAAAGTGAGGTAAACCTGTACTGTTATTATTACTATGTTAGGATTATTTTATGTTACAAACGATATCCTCATTATACTCAGCTATGTGGGACATGTAACAATAAATGATCACACAATGAGGGTGCATAGTGCAGGTCACTTTTAATGAAAAAATAACCAGTTGGAACACCTACATAATCGTAGTTCAGCTAGTTATTTTTGCATTACCAGTGACCTGCACACTGGATCACTGCACAGATCTGGAAAAAATACACAAAGCACACCAAGATTCAATAAAGAATACAGGTCACACCTATATTTAGACAATATTTTTTTAACCTGGATTTTTAGCTTTAACCCCTAGATAGCAAGCAATTCTGCTGCAAGTTTGAAAATGACTTGTTAAGCTATTGCTAGACTTGCCAGGCTTCACAAGTTTGTTGCACAATTGCAGCAAGTCCGCACTGCATGAGTCAAGATCAACTTTCTTTGCAAATGTAACGCTATCGGTAGCCAGTCCTGGCACATTTGGCTCTACTGATGCCCAGTAGGTACATGGTGATAAATGTCCCAGGCACATTCCTTCTCAGGGTGAAAGTCCTTTTACCCGGGCATTGGTGGATTCATTAAGGGCTCCAGTCACTTTAAATACATGTTAGATGTTTTAATAATGCACACACATGAAAAGTGTGAAGGAGGGTGGAGGGAACACAGGATACCTGATGGTTCAAATAACAATACATAGTCTCTGGTCCCATACGTGGTCTTATCACTAATATCAATCCTTCTGTCACAGAACTCTGCTGGATGGAATACATCTCATAAATGTGGCTCCTTGTCAACCGAGGTTCCTGTGTATTCTCAGTCTTAGGGTACAAGGCAGGACAGTAGTGGGAAGGTTCATGTGGTGCTTCCCAGCTCGGTAGGAGAACCTGAATGGCCGCATATTTGCGTGTGGCCGGTGCCAAGGGGTTAAGACACTGGGTATTGTACAGGAGGTGTCTGAGTAAGGACTTGTTCACATTTGTGTTGCCCTCTAAAGAGCATTCCGTGGTGGACTGCTGTTCAGAAAGTGTTTGACTGGTGGCGAGGAGGCAATATGTCTCCACACTGCCTGTTTTAACCCCTAAAACCTGCACCACCACGCCGCAACCGTTGGATGAGTCGTGTTCATTAGGCAGTACCGCCCGCCAACCATGACAGTGGGGATAAACTTTGCCATGATGTCAAAAATTGCGGTTGCAGCATATGTACACCCTCCATCTGATGCTTAACGGGGGAGTGGTTGGGAAGCAGTAAAAACATGGCTCAGCCAAGTGTTTTCACCCCCCCTTCCCCATTGCAAGTGTAAACGAGGTCTAACCATTGATTCTATCAAATTGCTAATGCCAGCAACTAACAGCGTGCTGTAGCTAGCAATGGAATCGTTATAGTCGCTGGAGATTTGTGACTAAGAGATTTATTGCAGCTAAAGGTCAAACATGTGCTACGCCAAATGATAACATTTGCTGCTACAAATCAGGCTTCTTTAGCAATTTGTAGCTAAACAATAGAAGTGGATGTAGAGGACCTCTCACTGGTGAGCTTGTTGCTGACATGAAATCTGTACAAACGTAATCACCAAGCGTCTTCCACAGAAAATAAATAGGATTTCCCTGGCAAGGAATTGCTTAAATAAAAAAATACATCACCAGTATGACTGATGTGACCCAAAGGTAATGGGAGGAAGAGTTCTTATTTTTTAGTCCAATGAGCAGACTGGAGGTGGCCAGGTTACATAGTTAAATAGTTAGTCAGGTTGAAAAAAGACACAAAGTCCATCCAGTTCAACCATAAAAAAAAAAAAAAATATCGTACAATCCCATATACCTAATTCTATACCCATAGTTGTCCAGAGGAAGACAAAAAACCCCAGCAGAGCATGATCCAATTTGCTACAGCAGAGGAAAAAATTCCTTCCTGATCCCCTGAGAGGCAATCGGATTTACCCTGGATCAACTTTACCTATAAATGTTAGTACCCAGTAATTTTATGTTCATTTAAGAAAGTATCCAGGCCTTTCTTAAAGCAATCTACTGATTTGGCCAGAACCACCTCTGGAGGGAGTCTATTCCACATTTTCACAGCTCTTACTGTGAAGAAACCTTTCCATATTTGGAGATGAAATCTCTTTTCCTCTAGACGTAAAGAGTGCCCCCTTGTCCTTTGTGTTGACCGTAAAGTGAATAACTCAACACCAAGTTCACTATATGGACCCCTTATATATGTGTACATGTCCCCCCTTATTCCCCTCTTCTCAAGAGTGAATAAATTCAGTTCCTCTAATCTTTCCTTATAGCTGAGCTCCTCCATGCCTCTAATCAGTTTGGTTGCCCTTCTCTGCACTTTCTCCAGTTCCCCAATATCCTTTTTGAGAACTGGGGCCCAAAACTGAACTGCATATTCCAGATGAGGTCTTACTAATGATTTGTACAGGGGCAAAATGATATCTCACTCTCTGGAGTCCATACCTCTCTTAATACAAGAAAGGACTTTGCTCGCTTTGGAAACCGCAGCTTGGCATTGCATGCCATTATTGAGCGTATGATCTACCAAAACCCCCAGATCCTTCTCCACTACGGATCCCCCCAGTTGTACTCCCCCTAGTATGTATGATGCATTCATATTATATAATGTCTCCACGTTTTCTCCATGTTTGCATGCAGTTTTTATTAACATGTGACTTCCCTTAGGGCACTTTCACACTGAGCAGCGCCGGGCGTCGGCGGTAAAGCGTCGCTATTTTTACCGTTGTTTTTGCGGCGCTTTTCGGCAGCTAGCGGGCGCTTTTAACCCCCGTTAATGGGCGAAAAAGGGTTAAAAGTGCCCGCAAAGCACCGCCGCGCTTTGGCTGCGCTGCCCATTGATTTCAATGGTTTGAGCATCCTGCCAGCAACCTGCCAGCGCACCGCTCCAGTGTGAAAGCCCTCAGGCGTTCACACTGGAGTGAGAGGAGAGGAGCTTTACAGGCGCTTTGCAGGCGCTATTTTTAGCGCTATAGCACCTGTAAAGCACCTCGTGTGAAAGTGGCCTTAGGATGGGAAGTTATATGGTTGCCACTTCCATCTGTACTGTGCAAATTATTAGCATTATCATGGTTGCAAGCGAAGGTTCAGGGACAGAAATGCCCCAAAACCACAATGTTTGCTGCCAGTGGAGACCAGCCCCAAGACTCGGTTCATACTGCTACCACCCCAAAGCGTGCGACTTTTAATGCAACTTTGCATTGCGATTTGTTTGACTTTATGCGACTTTCAGGTGACTTTGATGTTTTGCAATTTTGGCTTTGGCCAATTTTAACAATACAGAGTGTGCCACATATCATTGAACTTTTTTGGACCGCTCTGTGGCTGAAAGGCTCTCCCAATCCTCATTGTAGAGTCTTTCTACTTCTAACCATGCTCATCTTCCTTGCCATGGGCTTTATAGGTCGGGTCCCTTGTATCAAAAATTGTAGGATGCTCACGTCAGGTGTATTGTTCATTGTCAAGAGCAGTGTTTCTCAACTCCAGTCCTCAAGGCGCCCAAACAGGTCATGTTTTCAGGATTTCCCTCAGATGAAACGGCTGTGATAATTACTAAGACAGTGAAACTGATCAAGTCACCTGTGCAAAATGATAGAAAGCCTGAAAACATGACCTGTTGGTGCGCCTTGAGGACTGGAGTTGAGAAACACTGGTCAAGAGCATCCCTCAGCCTCTTGGGAGCCATGTTTCCTGCAATGTAAACACAGCTGTGTGTGCTTGCTAGGTAGACAATGTGCTTTGGGAGGAGATTTTGAGCTGCAGGGATGGGCTGAGACACAGGTACACAGCAGAAAATGGAATAGGAGTGGATTATAGGATTTTAAAAAAAAAGTCGCAGCCAAAGCCGCAAAGATAAGACAAAGAAACAACTTTCTTGCGACTTTTGTAATTTTAACATTGCAGTCTATGGCACTCATGTCGCAAGGAAGATGCAGAAAATGAGTGCAAGTTTTTGGGGGAAAAAAAGAAAATGAGTACAAGAACTTAAGTTGCAACAATTAAGACGGCACCCATCAAAATGAATGTGTTTTCACTTTTCATGCAGCTTTATGTGTCGCATGTTGTACAGTAGCAAGTCGCATGAGAAGTCGCAGAACCAGGCCTAACTGTAGGCTCTAAACAGTAATGCCACCCTCGATAAAAGAACAACGTTTCTGACATTTTGGCATGTAACATATACATACTGTAGCTGTTTGTAAAGCATATGCCTCTAGACATTTCACACTCATCCCTGCTCTGGAATCCTCCTTGAAAAGTGTTGTAGCAATCTGCCTGTCTCCAGTGGTAATAAATGAGCAGAGGTAACCATATTTATTGATAAGCCTTGATGACATGGAACAAGACATTGTGCTCTTGTAACTGGCTATAATGAAATTCATATTGTTATTCATAGCTTGCAGTTAATCACATTATGCATGTGCACATTTGTTACAGCTCTTAAGGAGTAATTTAACTGTGCATTTTAATAATGTTTAGCAGGTAAACATCAACATCTTACAGACGCTGGGAAGGGCCCTTTTTTTAAATAGTAATCACGTTTAAGAGGCTGATTTGCATTCATGCGATTTAACTTTTCGTCTTATCGGCACTTTCATGAACCTCTCTGCTATTTCTTTGGTTTTAGAAGATCTGCATACTGGAGGAAATAGTTCACAGACAAGCACTTCCCACTGTCATTTAACGTCCCTTCATAATACAAAACCACAAGCCAAGACTGATGTAATCTAAGCCATGAAGTACATAGGTGATAGGTGTGCCATATGTTCAGATGTAGAGTCATTCTATTAAGGAAGGGGGCATATTACATTTAATTAATGGGGGGGGGCAATCTATCTCCTGATTTTCAAGGTGAATATAGCTATATCAGCTGATCTGGTTTGTACCATCCATTCCCCTAGAACAGTAGTCTCCAGATGTGGCCTTTTGCTTGCCTTTATCAGGCCTTTTGGACACTATTCCTCCCACTGATCCAAGGCACTAATCGTTCTACACCAACAATGTGGCATAATTCCTGCCACTGATACCACCGATACAGTACTACAGTATTCCTACCACTGACACCAACAATGGGACACTAGTCCTCCCACTGAAACCAACTGCAGGGCCCTATTCTTTCCACTGATACCAATGATGGAGCACTATTCCTTCCTCTGATACCAACAACGGGGCACTATTCTTCCCACTGACACCAATGATGGGGCACTATTTCTTCCCCTGATACCAACAACGGGGCACTATTCTTCCCACTGACACCAATGATGGGGCACTGTTCTTTACCCTGATATCAACAATGGGGCACTATTCCATTCCCTAATACCATCAATGAAGCACTATTCCTCTCACTAATACCAATGATGGGACATTCTTTACTCCCTTTCAGGGAATTTCTACTCCCACTGGCCACAGTTCGGCCCCCTCAAAGTCTGAAGTCTGGACCTTTGTTCAGAAAGTTCGGAGACCCCTGCCCTACAAGGCTGCCGGTACAGGAAACTGGATGTTTATATCAGCGATGTATGGCTTTCCATAATGGCGCCTCCTTGGGCAATGGTTTGGTGAAAACCTCTGCATGGAAAATCAGCTGATAGTATAGTTACTATATGTCTAGTGTTTTACCAGGTAAAATTGGAACTTATTACAAATGTTATCAATAGGAAAGGTATCTCAAGGTTGATATTTGCTCTCTAAAAATGTGTTAACCTTTGCTGATAGAGAGTTGTGTCAAGGTCACCTGTGGCCAGGTGACAGATGCACATTGTAGGGGGACAGGAGTGCACCGCAAGGTAGTGAACCCTATGGCTGACTGCTGCGGATAGGAAACTGGGTGGTTGTGGAAAGCGGGACCAGAGGAGCACAACCGGGATCCTAACAGAAGCTAGAGCCAAGATTCCCCAGGGCGCGGAGTCTAAGACCCAGCAGGTCTTCTCCAGGGCCTCTAGTGGTGAGGATGTTATGCTGCAGGCTGGGACCAGGTCGCGGCCCCTGGAGTTTCCTAGCTCACGCCCCGTAGGATAAGGGGAAAAGAGGGGAAGCAGCAGCACAAGATATGAGAGAACCGAATAACAAGCTGAAGGTCAGGGGCCACAAGCAGACAAGGATAACGAAAGAACGAGCCGAAGGTCAAGGGTCACGAGCAGACAGGGATAGTCGGGGATAAGCCAAATATGTAACAGAGAGACAGACGTAGCACACGGCAGGCAGGAACCCAAACACACAATGCCTAACAAACACGTTGATCAGCAAAGCAGGCTTGCAGTGCACAGGTTAATATAGTGTTCTGTGATAGGGCCTGGGGTGGAATCTGGCTGGGAGGAGATTATAAAGGAAGCCAGGTGAAAGGGCTCAGGCCTCTTAGATGAACACATGGGAAGGAAGGTAAGCTGACAGACAAACACTACTGCATATCCATGACAGTACCCTCCCTCTTATGGGCCCTCCCCCGCCTGGGCCCAGGCTTAAAGGGAAATCTCTGATGAAACCTTCTCAACAGATGAGGTGCAGCGACATCAGATGCAGCGATCCAAGACGCCTCCTCAGGACCAAAACCTCTCCAATGCACAAGGTACTGAAGAATGCCTCTGCAGAGCCGAGAATCCAGAACTTGTCTAACCTCGTACTTAAGATTATCCTCAGAGACTGAAAACGAGGTAGGGAGATGACAAGAAGATCTATTGAGGACCAAAGGCTCTCTAGGAATAAGCAAGGGCATGAGAGGATCAACAGGAATCTGAGGAGGGTCCCCTAGACCCTTAAAGGGGAACTGGTCATCTTGCACAGGACCATCAAACTGGGCAGATGTCAGTGGAACCCTGAAGTCAGGTTGGTTAGAGGGTGACATGTCACAGGAGTCAAGCTGAATAGCTGAAAGACAAGCAGAATGTCCTGAACAAGAAAAAGTAGGAGGCTCACTGGGCATGGGCTGGACTGGCATAACTAGTACAGAGGCAGAGTGAATAGCTGAGTCAGGTGTAGCGACTACCTGAATCGCATCGCAAGACGTAGCGACTGCAGGACTTGTAGACAAGCTAGCCTGGCTGTGCGTCCAAGGGTGGTTAGGGACAGAGAAATGTAAATGGTTATGCAACCTGGAATGAATGACCGGCTCAGATTCACAGGGGGCAACCTTGGGTAGGCAGGACGAGGAACAGGAGGGACCCCAAGCCAGGATCTGTCCAGTAGTCCAGTCCACATGAGGAGAATGGAGCTGTAACCATGGGAGACCCAAAATTATAGGCGTTGAGGCCTTGGGTAAGATAAGGAAGGATATCCACTCCTGGTGGAGTGTCCCTACCGACATCTTAACAGGGAGGGTCTGGAAGCGGATAGGTCCCCCTGGGAGAACAGTACCATCAATCGCCAAGACCACCAATGGTGTGGTGAGGGGCAAAAGAGTAAGTCTCATGGACGATGCGATTTCCCAGTCCATAAAATTACCAGCGGCTCCGGAATCCAGATATGCTGAGACCGAATGAAAAGAAGCACCAACATGAAGGAACACAGAAAGCAGAAGACGAGAAGGGGAAGGTGATATTTCTGGGTCCAATACTCCACTTTCCAGATGAAGTGGACCCGAACGTTTTTCTGGACAAAGAGAGCAAGTGTCACGAAAATGACCTTTGCCCCCACAGTAAAGACACAGACCAAGAGTTCTGCACCTAGCACGTTCCTCGGGGGATAGCCTGGTCCGACCCAGCTGCATGGGTTCCTCAGCTGGTAGGAGATGCTCTACGGGTCGAAGAGAGGGGAGCTCAGGCTGACTAAGAACCAAGGAGTGCTGGCGTTGCTTTTCTAAGGTCCTCTCCTGAAAGCGAATATCGATCTGGTTACACAAGGAGATAACGCCGGCCAGATCAGTGGGGATGGTTCTTCCTGCTAATTCATCCTTCACTCTATCAGACAGGCCATGCAAAAAGGTTGCGACTAAGGCCTCATTGTTGCAGCTCAACTCAGCCGACAGTATGCGGAAATGAAGGGCATACTGTCCCACAGAAGCAGACTCTTGGCGGAGACGTAAAAGGGCGCTGGCCACTGAAGAGACACGAGCCGGTTCTTCGAAGATATTCCGAAAAAGAAGCCAGACAGGCTAGAAACCACTGGATCATTCAGTTCCCACAGAGGGGCTGCCCAGGCTAAAGCTTCACCAGAGAGGAGGGAAATGATATAGGCTACCTTAGCCCGATCAGACAGGAAATTTTGGGGCTGGAGCTCAAAATGAATTGTGCATTGGCTAAGGAACCCCCTGCAAGACTTGGAGTCCCCAGAGAAACGGGACGGAGCTGGCAGTTGTAGTGAGTGTGTGGCTGCGACTGGTGCAATAGGTGCAGCCGCTGGTTGTATTTGAGGTTGCGGATTCAGGGTTCCCAAGGAGGCCTGAAGCTGCTCAAAGTGAGAAGCCAGATCCTGGAGGAATCGCATCACCTGAGTCTGATTCGATTCCTGGGTTTCAAGTCTGCAAACTATGCCCTGCAACGGATCATCCACGGGTAACGGGATGTCAGCCGGGTTCATGGCTGATCAAACTGTCAAGGTCACCTGTGGCCAGGTGACAGATGCACACCGTAGGGGGACAGGAGTGCACCGCAAGGTAGTGAACCCTATGGCTGACTGCTGCGGATAGGAAACTGGGTGGTTGTGGAAAGCGGGACCAGAGGAGCACAACCGGGATCCTAACAGAAGCTAGAGCCAAGATTCCCCAGGGCGCGGAGTCTAAGACCCAGCAGGTCTTCTCCAGGGCCTCTAGTGGTGAGGATGTTATGCTGCAGGCTGGGACCAGGTCGCGGCCCCTGGAGTTTCCTAGCTCACGCCCCGTAGGATAAGGGGAAAAGAGGGGAAGCAGCAGCACAAGATATGAGAGAACCGAATAACAAGCTGAAGGTCAGGGGCCACAAGCAGACAAGGATAACGAAAGAACGAGCCGAAGGTCAAGGGTCACGAGCAGACAGGGATAGTCGGGGATAAGCCAAATATGTAACAGAGAGACAGACGTAGCACACGGCAGGCAGGAACCCAAACACACAATGCCTAACAAACACGTTGATCAGCAAAGCAGGCTTGCAGTGCACAGGTTAATATAGTGTTCTGTGATAGGGCCTGGGGTGGAGTCTGGCTGGGAGGAGATTATAAAGGAAGCCAGGTGAAAGGGCTCAGGCCTCTAAGATGAACACATGGGAAGGAAGGTAAGCTGACAGACAAACACTACTGCATATCCATGACAAGTTGTGAATTGGACAGTAAATCATTACTCATCTCTAGCATGTATAGCTATCATTATTAGGGAGGCATATGATATATTGCTAATCTCACTTTTTAACAACCAATGGCAATATAGGGGTACCCGTTGGGTTCTGTGTGCTGGGATCCCCTTAAAGTGGTAGCTAGTAAACTCAGTTTTACCACTTACACCTACAGGTATGCCTATAATAAGGTTTACCTGTAGGTACTGTGGATATCTACTAAACTTGCACTGTTTAGGAGATATTCAAAGTGCATCCAGCCGGTGATGTCACCGTTGCATGTGCTCTGAAGGTCTGACATACTGTGCCAGACCTTCATAAATGGCGGGAGTAACATCATCAAGCCCCCGGCCACTCATGTAGCTGTAGACTGCATACCCGGAAGGAAGTCTGGCTGAAGATGGAAGCCCTCTCAGCGGTGACAGCGTGCCGCTTGAGGGCTTCGTTTTAAGGTAAGTCTCTCACAATGTGCTAGCATGCGATGCATACTAGTACATTATGACATTGCCTTGCAGGGTTTTTTTTTTGTTTTTTTTCTTCAACTGCAGTTTACTACCGCTTTAAGGACTGATATATTGATTAACTATAGAAGCACATAAGCTAGTTGGCTTACTCAATAAGATGGTGCAAGGAGAAAATCAAAAACCATACCAAACTTTACCAAGAAAATTCAGAATCCATTTTCTACTGGGCTGGCAGCACTAAAGTGGATTCTACTGGTCTGGGAGCACTAAGGAAAATTGTATCAACCGATAGAAGCCCATCAGAATACACTTTAGTGCTGGCAGACCAGCAGAAATTTGATTCCCAGTGGATGGTATGGGTTGAAGTGCCTTTCTTCTTGTACTGCTTTATTGAAGAAACCAACTAGCTGGTTATTTAATAAGTGTAAAAATTGAATAAATGCGCAACCTTTTGGGTAGCAAAAAAAGTGCAAAAAATCAATTAAATAAATACTATATATGGTCATATAGTATTTATTTCATTAATTTTTGCACTTTGTTTGCTACCCATAAGGTTGCGCATTTATTCTATTTTTACACGTCTTTCTAGCTGAGTATTCCAGCTAATCTTTATTTGCGGACTAATATATATATTTTTTGGTTTAGTGTGTTAGCACCATTGCACTGATATATCCTGGCAGATAGCGCGGATTACCCACATTACAGGTTATTTAATAAGCCCAAGGCTTAATTCAGCAACCTGTAATGTCATGTACCATGTGCTGAAAGTGCCATAACTGGTGATCACATGTTATCATATTGCTTGAATCATAGAGATAGATCATAGTCAAGAAAATGCTTTAGGGCATTGAACTTGGAGTTGCAAAGCCCAAGTGGTTAAGATGAACTATAGCCAACTAAGATCCTTCTGCTCCCTGCCCCTTCTTGCCCTGCTACTGTGTCCACCCTGCTCTTTTACAAATGCTCATAGAAAGCAAAAATACCTTCAGTAACTGTTGATTTGAGATCTCACAATAGTTTGTCAAAAAGTCTAAGTGCTGGGGTGGCACAGTGGTGCAGTGGATAGCACTTTCACCTATCAGCAAAGGGGTCACTGGTTCAAATCCCAACCATGACACTACCTGCATGGAGTTTGCATGCTCTCCCTGTGCCTGCGTGGGTTTCCTCCAGGTACTCTGGTTTCCTCCCACACTCCAAAGACATGTTGGTAGGCTAATTAGATCCTGTCTAAATTAGCCTTAGTATGAATGCGATTTAGGGACCTTAGATTGTAAGCTCCTTGAAGGTAGGTACTGATGTGAATGTACAATGTATATGTAAAGCGCTGTGTAAATTGACAGAACTATATAAGTACTGGTCATGTGATCTCTGCTTTACAGAAGTCTTAGCCAATCAGTGGCTCTGGCAGAATGCTGGTCCTGCCCTAATGCTTGGGAAATGCTGTATAAACATGGGGTAAGCACCATGGACAGCTCCTTACCATTCATGGTGTTCACTTGAAATTAGGTATATTAGCATGCTGTATTTTCTTTTGAATGATGCATCATGCAATAAAATCAGTTTGCTTGCATTCTTGCATGCTCACAGTCAGACGTTTGGAACCCTCTGCTCTCTTAAGAGTGCACCATGGATGCTTCTGAACTCACAAATAGTGATGTCTGCAATGCATTGTGGGCTGGTGAAACTCCAGAACTAAGACTTGGAGCTGAGGCTATAGTACATGTAGTTGTCTACTCTCTGTGTATATGATTTTAGGGGATTATGCAACAATTATCTTTTCTTTTTCATGTGCCAGGTTCATTTTAACCATACTCCATAAACTTCACCCATATTTGGACACAGCTACCTTTTACAAAGGTGCATAATGTGCTCCCTGGAATAATTCTCAAATTGAACCCAGAATACAGACACCCAAGTATTTACATATCAGTACATCTAAAGGCTCCCGTGTGACAGTTTAAAGAGGCTCCAAATCCTGATACTTTGGGATGCACAAGCTTCATAAAATAATTAAAAAATTAAAAAAAATAAACATATTTTACCTTATTTTACAATTCTTTGTTTACTTGTGTCTCACATACTCACACCCCCATGTACTGCAGCTCACAGAGGGAGGGTTTCAGCAGTCCAGGCAGTGCTGGCAGTGGGCAGGGCTACGTGTGGCCTGATTGACAAACTACAAGCCAATGCTTGTAAAAGTCACTGCAGGAAAACTCTCTGGGATGAGAACAAGGCACACCTATTATCAAAAGTATGTAGACATAGGACACACACCCTGCCACACCCCCTTAAAAAATATTTATACAAAAAAAAAGATTAGTTAAACTTTTTTGTACCACTACTATTACTTTATATTGGCTTTTGAAATGTACAGATGCAACAATATAGAAATTGGATGAAAGATTTAGCACTGGGAAACACTTTTTGAAAGATAAAAAGTGCATTTTATATACAACTATAAAAATCAGACCAAAATGAGGGACAAAAGAGGAGGAAAGATGGACAGAGGGATATTGTTCCAGATCAGGGAAAGTTCCACTAAGTCAGGGACAGTTGGGAGCTATGCAGTTGAGTACCGTATATACTCGAGTATAAGCCGAGTTTTTCAGCACATTTTTTTGTGCTGAAAATGCCCCCCTCTGCTTATACTCGAGTCACTTTTTTGCGCCCGATCTCCCAGAATTTGTGGACCCGGTACCAGCCGGCCATAGGCCCCCTGGACTCCAAACTTGGCACACATGTAGCCCCACTCTTCCTATACAAATTTGCAAAGATTGTTGTCCGGGTCGGGCACCCCCTCCATAGACTCCCATGTTAAACGGTAATTTCTCTGGTGAATTTGGGGACCCGGTACTGGCCAGTCGTAGGTCCTCTGGACCCAACACATGGCACACATGTAGCCCCATTGCTCCTCTATAAGTGTGCAAAGTTTGTTGTCTGGGGGACATACGACCGGGGAGCAACGATTTTTCAAACCCGGGCACCCCTTCCATAGACTCCCATGTTAAACGTCAGTCTAGTCATGGGCACAGTGAGGCATGGGCACAGTGAGGCATGGACACATTGAGGCATGGACACATTGAGGCATGGGCACAGTGAGGCATGGGCACAGTGAGGCATGGACACAGTGAGGCATGCACATGGACACAGTGAGGCACAGTGAGGCATGCACATGGACACCCTAGGCTTATACTCGAGTCAATAAGTCTTCCCATTTTTTTGTGGTAAAATTAGGTGCCTTGGCTTATATTTGGGTCGGTTTATACTCGAGTATATACAGTAACTGCTGAGAGGAAGAGCAGAGGAGCTGAGCTGCTAACAGAGCTTAAACAACTTCAGTGCTTCTGCTGTGACTTTTCAGAATGGATTGCTTCACAGTTCCTGAAGCTATAGTGGTTAGTGAGGGTTTTTTAAACTCAGTTACTGCTTGTTAAGAATAATATAAATGCTTGAATTTCCATAGCCTGTCCACAAGCTTAAAATGGTACCTAGGGCAGCCGGAATCTTAACAGACCATAACACCCTAATGCTTGCCACCTTTATTCATCTTTGTTGTTTTCAATTAAATTAGCTCTAAAGTGCAGAAATAGTTAAAAACAATCTTTACAGTTGGAGTAACTTACCATCATCTTGTCTGAAACCATCTAACATTTGATAGAGGTTTGTGGGTAAGCTGTAATGTTTGAGTCTTTCCCACCCCGGCTGCAGTGGTTGACCAATGGACTCCAATGCAGAACTGCTGTACCTCGGCCGACTCCTGGAGTTAAACAGTGACGATGAGTAACTCTCTGATTTCCTTCTTAGTATTGCAGCATAAGATGTTTGCTGCCCTGGACCAGCTTGTACAAGTTCTGGAAGACAAAGTGCAAAAAAGACATTAAACCAAAGTTTATGTACATTTTACAAACATACACTTTGTATTTCCCACTGGCTTCATTATAGCAAGATCTCCAAGCCAGTTACAGGACCTGCCAACCTGACACACCTGCCATTTCTCACTCCTTATGATACATTCTCTGTGTTGTGAGAGTCAGATTCCCTTATAATAGGGGAAGAAGGGTGGAGTTCTATTTTCAGTTGCTAAAATCTTACTGCCAGAGTTCCCAAGAGATATAAGGATGTGGTGAACAATTTGACTCAAATTTTTACTGTGGTGTACAATTTGAGTGTTTAGTACCCCAAAAAGTAAAACATCAATTGTGGATAGGCCAAGTAAAGTGTATCCAAAAGCATGAACAAAATGTATATATTGCTACTTGCCAGTCCTTAGTTGTGGTGGCTGCATTAGCTTTCTATTTTTCAAGCTAAGGATAGTTTCTGCAAAGACAGAAAAATTACCCATTGATCCTGATAGAAATGCAGTTTCCCTTGTACTGAACTGAAATCTCAAGCAATTGTAGTGCTACTCCCATAGGAGCCACTGTGACTTGCTGGTTCTTTTCTAAGACCAGTGCAAAAGCAACCAGGCAAACGGCCAGACCCCACTCACTCCAGCTCAATGAATTTATTGCTGAATAAACTGTAACAGGGAAGGGTTACAGGGTGTTCAATACACCAAAATGCTTAATACAGCTTGATAAAGACTCATCTGGTCTGTGGGTGCACAGCTGAGTGTAGACCATGCAGAAGTAGGTAGTACAAGTAGCTAATGACTGGGACAGTCTGTGAATGCACAGCTGAGACTACAGCAGCAGGTAGCATACATGTTCCACTCACAGAATCCTGGCTCTTAGTTAGTCCTTAGATGCAGCCTTAGTAGAGATCAAGTATGCCGTTCAGGAGGGCTCCCGGGGTAAGCAGTTCCCTGAAGCTCACTTTTCCATCCCCACTCTGGAGAGAGATGGTTTGCTCTGAACTCTAGCCTTTTTAAGAGGAACCCATTCACCATCTGGGCACCCCCCCCCCCCCCCAGGGATTGGATAGGCCCTACTAAATATTCAGGTCAAGTATTTGAATCCTCCTGCTCTAATCTCCAGAAACTTCTCCTAGAGTCAGGTCAAACTCCCAGCCCGAGGAGTCTCGAACAGACAAAACCAAGCAATTCTGGCTCAGGTACAGTAGATACAGCAGAAGCCTAAAAACAACATTTACCTAGCAGCCTGGCTAGGAGGGTACTCTACAATGTTATCTGATTTATAAACTATCAACTGTCAACTGTGCACTAAACAACCCCTCCTTCCTTTTGTAATGGCAATGATGAGAAGATGAAGTGTTTGTAATTCAAATCAGGAGAGCAGCTTACGTGACAACACTACTCAACAGTGAGTGTTGTCACCTTAGGACAGGAAGAAAAAGCCCTAATGCAGCCACTGCATCTAAGGACTGGTAAGCTGCAATATATTACATTTATGTTTCTGAGTTTAGATACACTTTAAATAGACAGAATATTATAGTATTTAGCAATTTTCCAAACATTAATGAAAATAAAACAAATATCACGCACGCACACACAAAATCCTGAACTATGTTAATGTATACTAACAGTACAGTAACTTTAGTATATCCTAACATAACAAAACCTTAGGGTAATTTCAGAAAAACACATTCTCTAATAAAGACAAATGTTGTTTATACGGCCTGCATGGCTTTAAAATGCACATGCATGTAGAAAAATTAAAATAAACAAGGTATTGCCGTATACACTAGATCAGCTAATTGCTTTAATTCCTGCCCTGTGATCCTCACACAATGAGAAAATTCATAAGTTACATGTAGAGATCTGAACAACACTGCCATTCTAAAGTACAGAAAAAGTTTTAATTAGACTTGAAACCTTCTTTAAAGCACATGTGAATGCAGAATTCAAATTTCAAATATCAAGCCCATTGGAAGGACATCCTTGAGAAATGATACATTGACATGTTGCTACAGTGGTCACCTGATCTCCATCTGTTACTCTAATTCTAAGCAGGTAAAAGCTAATGCCACTTCTGCAAATATAATATTACAGCCCATGATTCTACCTACCAGTAATGATTGACTTGTGTACATTCAGTAGATTGGCAGGGCCACGTCAGTCTGTAGTCCTATCACAGGAGAACATATGCATCGCAAGCAGGGCAGTGAGAGTTGTCACTTGTCACAATACTAATATGACTTACATACACTTTAAATACTTTCTTTTTCTTTCTCGTACATCACGGGACACAGAGCGACATAGTCATTACTAATGGGTTATATAGATACCGTCAGGTGCTGGCACTGGCAACTTCCAAAACCGGAAGTACCCTCCCCTATATAAGCCCCTCCCATCCGGGAGCACCTCAGTTTTTTGCCAGTGTCTAAGGTGTTGGCCAAGAAGAAACATGTGTTTTTCACTGAGCTTGCGTACAGGTTCTTTTGGGCCTCAGTAAGCTATTCCGGATCCGACCAAAAAAGCTTCATAGCTAAACGGTCGGTACCCGGGCCTTGCAGAGAAGAGCAAGGTTTTGCCTGTAATGCTTCTCTTAGGAGAGCTGGACCCTGGGATCCAGAGCTCTGGTCATACCCACGACCAAGATGTTTTCTGTGCAGGGTGCTATACAGGTCCAGGGGAGTGGAATCCTTGGGAACCCGGTCCCTGAAGGTTTGATTACAATGCCTGCCGTGATAGGTGAAGTTTGGGCTTTTGTGGACCAAACAAAGTCCTGCGGCGGGGAACAGGTAAGTGGGGGCCCCCAGGAACTTGGTTCTATTGGGGGACCCCCAAGCCTAATTTGTCTTTCTGTCTGTTACCTAATGGTATTCCCGCAAAATTCTGTGCATGCCTGTAACTACTAAAAAAATGTAATAATTTTTAATGGTGGTCAAGAAAAAAAAAAAAAAAATTTTTTTTATATATATTTAATATATTAGACTGCGGTACCTGTGTTTGTCCACTAGAGGCCGCTGTGGAATGTTTTCTTGTCATGTGGACTAGCTTCTTCTCAGCAGAGCAAAGTCCAGGCAGATGGTGAGTTCTCTTATAGGAAACTGCTTCCTCTGCCATGTTGCAGTGCTCGTCCATCCCCCGGCCTGCGGCAAAGAGGGGCCCTGGCTCCTGTCCCTTGTTACCATATTTGAAATTAGCGCCGAAGACGCACGTGCCCGCGCGCGTGCGCGCGCCTCTATATATAGAGGTGAGCCGGGAAAGGGGGCGGAGCCTGGGGGATGACGCTCTGTGCGCGCCGCAGCGCTTCTGCGCATGTGCGGGCGTCCCAGCAGTTTAAAAAAACCACAATATTGTAGTGAGCTGGCTATGAAGTACAGAGACAGAGCTGGCAACATTTAAAGGCATACAGCAAGCGGTTGATACAGGCATCCCCTAGAAAGGCACATTAGTAGACACCAACTGTGATATAGCAGCAATTGTGCTAGACTATTCTCAGTAAAAGTGGTGTATTACGGCTGGAATACCTCAGCTTTAGGCTTAGGAATATAGTTTATATAGTGAAGCAGCGCTAAATGTCAATAGAAAGTGCTAATATTAAAAGTGCTATTAATAAAGTCTAACTTCTCATAAATTAAATAAATGGGGTGACAAAATCAACAATAATAAAATAAAATTAAAACGTCCAAACAGTGACTATGTAAATAAAGTGCTAAATAGCCAAAATGGCAGTCCAAATAGCAACAGCTAATTGCAGGGAGAGAAGCAAGGATGGGTGTGGGAATACACCTTGTCTCATCAGAAACACACTGGATCAGATGAACAAATGATGCATAAATAATCCTCCCCCATAGACACCAGCCTCTCACCTCTCTGGTGGACCCCACGGGGTCAGTAATAACCACAAAGATCTCCACTGCTCACAATGAGAACTTCCAGTCCTTTTGCGTGACCCGAAACCACTGTAGGGATCTCCACAGCTTACCAGTGTTCTTCCTTAAAGCGAATCTTCCTGATGGACCCCACGAGGTCAATAATGGCCACAAAGATCTCCACTGCTCACAATGAGAACTTCCAGTCCTTTTGAGTGACCCGGAACCACTGTAAGAATCTCCACAGCTTACCAATGTTCTTCCTTAAAACGGATCTTACTCCATAATATTCAGAAAAAAACAGAAAGGGACTCCATAGTGAAGCATGTAAAGGAAAGCCCCAAGAAAAGGCGTTTATTCAAATAAAAACAGCTAAAAAACACGTTAAAAACCAAGGGGTAAAAAACGCCAAACAAAATGTTCATAAAATACTAACTTCCGGTTTACGGCCGCAAACCGGAAGTGGACGTCACTTAGGCTCCTCCTCCCGACGCGTTGCGTCACTACACACGTGACTTCATCAAGGGCATAGGGGCCAAGTGACTAATAGGAGCTTATATACACTTCTGATCATCATATGCAAATTAATACCAAGCAATGGATTCTGGGAGATCAGTCAGGTCATTCTTGGTCTCCATGACCTTGACAACTACTGCCCAGAACAAGGTATAAATACAAACTAGATAAACTAGTAAATAGATAAAAAGATATACATTAAAGTTGCTAACGTCAAAACATTAAAACTAAGTATTGAACACAAAAAAAAAAAACAAACAAAAAAATTTAGAAAAAAGAAAAAAAAAGGAAAATTAAAGTTAAAATAAAAAAAAAATAAATAAAAAAAATAAAAAAAAAAAAAAATAAATAAATAAAAAATTTGACGTAACTACTAAAATACACATCTAATAATTGGAAATAAAACAATTAAGATCAAACTCAATATTTAAACCTAGAGGGGTAAGCGACTGTAACTCAAAAATCCAACGAGACTCAGCTTGACTGAGAGTGATGACCTTGTTACTTCCTCTCCAATGGGGTCTATACTTTTCAATACCCCAAAAGGAAAGGGAACTGGGATCTTTCCCATGAACTTCAGCAAAGTGCCTAGATACACTATGCTTGGGAAAGCCAGATTTAATATTTTGAACATGTTCCCTCAACCGTTTCCAGAGGGGCCTTTTCGTTCTGCCCACATACTGGAGTTTGCATGAGCACTCCAGTACGTAGACAGCCCCTTCAGTCCTACAGGAAATAAACTCTTTGATAACATAATTTTTTCCTGTGGAGGTGGCTACAAAATCATCTTTTTTGGACTTCTTAAACTTAGTATGCCTACACGCATAACAATACTTGCACGGGTAGAAGCCCTTTCCTTCAAAAAAGGAAAAAGGCTTCTTAGTTGGAGGATCCAAAACATTCTTGGCTAGTATATTGCGAAGGGTAGGAGCCCTTCTATAAATGAATTTAGGAAATGGAGGTAATACTTGAGACAAGTGGCGGTCTGCTTTTAAGACATTCCAATGTTTCCGGATGATGGATTCTAATTTTTTGAACTGCATATTGTAATCGAGGATCAATGGAACCTCTACAAAGTTGACCTTTTCTTTTTCTCTGTCTCTAAGGAGATGAATTCGTTCCAAGCTACCTACTTCGTCGATCTTCTTTTGGAGGAACCCCTGATCATATCCTTTATCACGAAAACGTTCCCCAATGAATTCGGCTTGCTGTCTGAACTCAGACTCAATAGTGCAATTCCTTCTCAACCTCACTAGCTGTCCCTTAGGAATATTCATTAGCCAAGGTGCATGATGACAGCTATCAGTGGGGAGGTAACTATTCCTGTCAACTGTTTTGAAGAAGGTTCTGGTTTTAATGGTTGTGTCTTCTTTCCAAATTTCCAAGTCCAAAAAATTAATTTTTACTTCATCTATATTCCAGCTCAGCCTGATATTTTTATCATTTTCTTCAAGTTCCTGGCTGAACTCTATCAGGCTCTCTTTTTCTCCTTTCCAGATAAGGAATATATCGTCGATAAACCGCTTATACATAATCAATTGGGAGGGACTATTCTTATAAATCGCATCATCTTCCCATAATGCCATATGAAGGTTGGCGACACTGGGGGCAAATTTGGCCCGCATGGCCACCCCTTTAGTTTGTTTATAGTAATGGGAGTCATACCAGAAATAATTATGATTAAGACAATAATCTAAGCATTCCAAAATAAATTTTCTCTGTTTACACTTCAAACTACTGGACTTCCTCAAAGCCCATCTAGTAGCTGCTAAAGCGTCTTCATGACTAATGTTGGTGTATAGCGAAGCTACATCCGCCGTAGCGAAAAAAATCTGTTCATCATCCAGGGTAGTGGCTTCAAGTAGTTGGATAAGGTGCTTAGTGTCTTTTAAATATGCTTGAGTTTCTTTTACTACTGGTTGTAGGAAAAAGTCCAAATATTCTCCCAATCTTGCTCCCACTGAATTAATCCCATTTAGAATAGGTCTACCGGGAGGATTTTCCTTATTTTTATGCACTTTTGGCAGAATATATATCACTGGTATCCGGCATGTGTTTGGAACCAGGTATAGTGCTTCTTTTTCTTTCAAAAGTTTTTTCTCTTTTCCTTTTTCTACCAATTTCTCCAAATCCTTTTTATATTGTAAAGTAGGATTACTGAGTAATTTCAGGTACGTCTCTCCATCCTCAAGCTGTCTCTCCATTTCCTGTTTGTATAAATCCTTAGATAAAATAACTATAGCCCCACCTTTATCTGCCGGTCTTATTACGATATTTTTTCTTTCTTCCAATTGCTTTATTCCCTTTCTTATTTCAATCGGATCCCATGCTTTCTTGACTTGTAGTTTATGGAGATCTTGTATCACCATTCTTTTAAAGACATCTATGTGACCTTCATTTCCAGGGGGTGGATTGAAAAGCGATTTATTTTTCAAAGTGCTGTGTGCATATCGGTCAGGTTTAATCACATTCCTTGATAACTCTCCAGGTTTTGATAGCATATATTTTTTTATGTTTAATTTCCTGGTGAATTTCTGCACATCAACATACGCACTAAATTTATTGAGATTCTTCTTTGGCGCAAATTTCAATCCTTTATCCAAGGTTCTTAGTTCTTCCTGAGTTAGCGTAATGCCGCTAATGTTAATAATGCCCTCTCCTATAGGTCTTTCTTTCCTCTTTTTTCTCAACTGTTTCTTCAAACCTCCTCTACATCCTCTCATTCTTTTCTGTCTTATTTCCTCCTTGTTTCTGGTCTCGGGGATCTTCTTGGTGATCTCCTTCCTCCGTTTCCTCCATCTGGATTTCTTGGGGGTCTTGGGTAGCGCTCTTCTAAAAAACGCTGGGAGTTATATTCATAGGTCTCATGGTGTCTCCCCTCTTGGGATGGATAAGGGTATGGTGCTCCAAAGGAGTCACCATCCCTTCTCAGAACATCATACCTATTCGAAGTTGGTATTGGGCTCCTCCTTCTATCATATTGATATACTCCACCTCTATTTTGTGGATATTGATCCTGCCAATAGGGGGCTTGATTTCTTGTATCACAATATTGCCCACGATCTGGAGTTCTCTTTTCATGATACTGTCCATATTGGACTTGGGATTGTTGATAGTGAGGGCCCTTATATGGTGGTTTTCTCCCATTGTTCTTCCAATGCGTTTTTTTCCCTTGATTATTTTGTCCATGTCCATTAGGGGTTCTGTACACGGGTGGTCGATTATTTCCTGAATTTCGGGGAGTTTTTGGTTGTTTAACCCATTGGTTGGGATTCATTGGATGTTCTACGGTGGTATTAATAGGTACACATCTTTCCTCCTTCTCTGGGGTAGATAAGTTGGATGCAGTTGTGACTGCATTGATTTGCCATTTATAGGCTGTTTCATCTTGATAGTCCTTGATATCTCTAAGGAATTTCCTCTTTTTCCTGGCTGCGGTATCTTTATCTTTCTTTACCATATCTTTGTTAAGTTGGGCGGATAGTGTCGCAAATTCTGGCAAATCTTTGACCGGGTCAAGCTTTTCTTTTAAATCCGTAATTTGCACATCTATTGCTTTGATTTTACGCTGTTTCCTTTTAATGAGGAAATGTAGCAGATCCAAACCTCTTGCATTGAAGAAGCTGAACCATTCTTCTATAGAATCATCATCCAATAGTCCATCATTTATAGGTACATCCCAACGGAGTCTTCTTGGGACTATTTTGTCTTTGATATATTTCTCATGTGAGACAATATCCCACCAAGAATTCATTTTTTTCTCCATGAGATGCCCCATCTTTCTAAAAATCCCTTCTATGTCTCCATGATGGACTATTGGATGATGATTCTATAGAAGAATGGTTCAGCTTCTTCAATGCAAGAGGTTTGGATCTGCTACATTTCCTCATTAAAAGGAAACAGCGTAAAATCAAAGCAATAGATGTGCAAATTACGGATTTAAAAGAAAAGCTTGACCCGGTCAAAGATTTGCCAGAATTTGCGACACTATCCGCCCAACTTAACAAAGATATGGTAAAGAAAGATAAAGATACCGCAGCCAGGAAAAAGAGGAAATTCCTTAGAGATATCAAGGACTATCAAGATGAAACAGCCTATAAATGGCAAATCAATGCAGTCACAACTGCATCCAACTTATCTACCCCAGAGAAGGAGGAAAGATGTGTACCTATTAATACCACCGTAGAACATCCAATGAATCCCAACCAATGGGTTAAACAACCAAAAACTCCCCGAAATTCAGGAAATAATCGACCACCCGTGTACAGAACCCCTAATGGACATGGACAAAATAATCAAGGGAAAAAAACGCATTGGAAGAACAATGGGAGAAAACCACCATATAAGGGCCCTCACTATCAACAATCCCAAGTCCAATATGGACAGTATCATGAAAAGAGAACTCCAGATCGTGGGCAATATTGTGATACAAGAAATCAAGCCCCCTATTGGCAGGATCAATATCCACAAAATAGAGGTGGAGTATATCAATATGATAGAAGGAGGAGCCCAATACCAACTTCGAATAGGTATGATGTTCTGAGAAGGGATGGTGACTCCTTTGGAGCACCATACCCTTATCCATCCCAAGAGGGGAGACACCATGAGACCTATGAATATAACTCCCAGCGTTTTTTAGAAGAGCGCTACCCAAGACCCCCAAGAAATCCAGATGGAGGAAACGGAGGAAGGAGATCACCAAGAAGATCCCCGAGACCAGAAACAAGGAGGAAATAAGACAGAAAAGAATGAGAGGATGTAGAGGAGGTTTGAAGAAACAGTTGAGAAAAAAGAGGAAAGAAAGACCTATAGGAGAGGGCATTATTAACATTAGCGGCATTACGCTAACTCAGGAAGAACTAAGAACCTTGGATAAAGGATTGAAATTTGCGCCAAAGAAGAATCTCAATAAATTTAGTGCGTATGTTGATGTGCAGAAATTCACCAGGAAATTAAACATAAAAAAATATATGCTATCAAAACCTGGAGAGTTATCAAGGAATGTGATTAAACCTGACCGATATGCACACAGCACTTTGAAAAATAAATCGCTTTTCAATCCACCCCCTGGAAATGAAGGTCACATAGATGTCTTTAAAAGAATGGTGATACAAGATCTCCATAAACTACAAGTCAAGAAAGCATGGGATCCGATTGAAATAAGAAAGGGAATAAAGCAATTGGAAGAAAGAAAAAATATCGTAATAAGACCGGCAGATAAAGGTGGGGCTATAGTTATTTTATCTAAGGATTTATACAAACAGGAAATGGAGAGACAGCTTGAGGATGGAGAGACGTACCTGAAATTACTCAGTAATCCTACTTTACAATATAAAAAGGATTTGGAGAAATTGGTAGAAAAAGGAAAAGAGAAAAAACTTTTGAAAGAAAAAGAAGCACTATACCTGGTTCCAAACACATGCCGGATACCAGTGATATATATTCTGCCAAAAGTGCATAAAAATAAGGAAAATCCTCCCGGTAGACCTATTCTAAATGGGATTAATTCAGTGGGAGCAAGATTGGGAGAATATTTGGACTTTTTCCTACAACCAGTAGTAAAAGAAACTCAAGCATATTTAAAAGACACTAAGCACCTTATCCAACTACTTGAAGCCACTACCCTGGATGATGAACAGATTTTTTTCGCTACGGCGGATGTAGCTTCGCTATACACCAACATTAGTCATGAAGACGCTTTAGCAGCTACTAGATGGGCTTTGAGGAAGTCCAGTAGTTTGAAGTGTAAACAGAGAAAAATTATTTTGGAATGCTTAGATTATTGTCTTAATCATAATTATTTCTGGTATGACTCCCATTACTATAAACAAACTAAAGGGGTGGCCATGGGGGCCAAATTTGCCCCCAGTGTCGCCAACCTTCATATGGCATTATGGGAAGATGATGCGATTTATAAGAATAGTCCCTCCTAATTGATTATGTATAAGCGGTTTATCGACGATATATTCCTTATCTGGAAAGGAGAAAAAGAGAGCCTGATAGAGTTCAGCCAGGAACTTGAAGAAAATGATAAAAATATCAGGCTGAGCTGGAATATAGATGAAGTAAAAATTAATTTTTTGGACTTGGAAATTTGGAAAGAAGACACAACCATTAAAACCAGAACCTTCTTCAAAACAGTTGACAGGAATAGTTACCTCCCCACTGATAGCTGTCATCATGCACCTTGGCTAATGAATATTCCTAAGGGACAGCTAGTGAGGTTGAGAAGGAATTGCACTATTGAGTCTGAGTTCAGACAGCAAGCCGAATTCATTGGGGAACGTTTTCGTGATAAAGGATATGATCAGGGGTTCCTCCAAAAGAAGATCGACGAAGTAGGTAGCTTGGAACGAATTCATCTCCTTAGAGACAGAGAAAAAGAAAAGGTCAACTTTGTAGAGGTTCCATTGATCCTCGATTACAATATGCAGTTCAAAAAATTAGAATCCATCATCCGGAAACATTGGAATGTCTTAAAAGCAGACCGCCACTTGTCTCAAGTATTACCTCCATTTCCTAAATCCATTTATAGAAGGGCTCCTACCCTTCGCAATATACTAGCCAAGAATGTTTTGGATCCTCCAACTAAGAAGCCTTTTTCCTTTTTTGAAGGAAAGGGCTTCTACCCGTGCAAGTATTGTTATGCGTGTAGGCATACTAAGTTTAAGAAGTCCAAAAAAGATGATTTTGTAGCCACCTCCACAGGAAAAAATTATGTTATCAAAGAGTTTATTTCCTGTAGGACTGAAGGGGCTGTCTACGTACTGGAGTGCTCATGCAAACTCCAGTATGTGGGCAGAACGAAAAGGCCCCTCTGGAAACGGTTGAGGGAACATGTTCAAAATATTAAATCTGGCTTTCCCAAGCATAGTGTATCTAGGCACTTTGCTGAAGTTCATGGGAAAGATCCCAGTTCCCTTTCCTTTTGGGGTATTGAAAAGTATAGACCCCATTGGAGAGGAAGTAACAAGGTCATCACTCTCAGTCAAGCTGAGTCTCGTTGGATTTTTGAGTTACAGTCGCTTACCCCTCTAGGTTTAAATATTGAGTTTGATCTTAATTGTTTTATTTCCAATTATTAGATGTGTATTTTAGTAGTTACGTCAAATTTTTTATTTATTTATTTATTTTTTTTTTTTTTTTTTTTTTTTTTTTATTTTTTTTTTTTATTTTAACTTTAATTTTCCTTTTTTTTTCTTTTTTCTAAATTTTTTTTTTTTTTTTTTTTTTTTTTTTTTTGTGTTCAATACTTAGTTTTAATGTTTTGACGTTAGCAACTTTAATGTATATCTTTTTATCTATTTACTAGTTTATCTAGTTTGTATTTATACCTTGTTCTGGGCAGTAGTTGTCAAGGTCATGGAGACCAAGAATGACCTGACTGATCTCCCAGAATCCATTGCTTGGTATTAATTTGCATATGATGATCAGAAGTGTATATAAGCTCCTATTAGTCACTTGGCCCCTATGCCCTTGATGAAGTCACGTGTGTAGTGACGCAACGCGTCGGGAGGAGGAGCCTAAGTGACGTCCACTTCCGGTTTGCGGCCGTAAACCGGAAGTTAGTATTTTATGAACATTTTGTTTGGCGTTTTTTACCCCTTGGTTTTTAACGTGTTTTTTAGCTGTTTTTATTTGAATAAACGCCTTTTCTTGGGGCTTTCCTTTACATGCTTCACTATGGAGTCCCTTTCTGTTTTTTTCTGAATATTATGGAGTAAGATCCGTTTTAAGGAAGAACATTGGTAAGCTGTGGAGATTCTTACAGTGGTTCCGGGTCACTCAAAAGGACTGGAAGTTCTCATTGTGAGCAGTGGAGATCTTTGTGGCCATTATTGACCTCGTGGGGTCCATCAGGAAGATTCGCTTTAAGGAAGAACACTGGTAAGCTGTGGAGATCCCTACAGTGGTTTCGGGTCACGCAAAAGGACTGAAAGTTCTCATTGTGAGCAGTGGAGATCTTTGTGGTTATTACTGACCCCGTGGGGTCCACCAGAGAGGTGAGAGGCTGGTGTCTATGGGGGAGGATTATTTATGCATCATTTGTTCATCTGATCCAGTGTGTTTCTGATGAGACAAGGTGTATTCCCACACCCATCCTTGCTTCTCTCCCTGCAATTAGCTGTTGCTATTTGGACTGCCATTTTGGCTATTTAGCACTTTATTTACATAGTCACTGTTTGGACGTTTTAATTTTATTTTATTATTGTTGATTTTGTCACCCCATTTATTTAATTTATGAGAAGTTAGACTTTATTAATAGCACTTTTAATATTAGCACTTTCTATTGACATTTAGCGCTGCTTCACTATATAAACTATTTTATTGCATGTTGGTCACATTATAGAAGTTAGCTGCTAGTTGTCTCTTAATATTTAATTTGTTCAGCAATATTTGCACTTTAGTGTTTCTATTTTTACTGAGTGGTAAGCGCACAAGCACCCTTTTTTTTCTAGGCTTAGGAATATGCCGTCCAGAAGCTCCGGAACTGAATCTTCCAGGAAGCGAAGGGGGTCTCATCGGGCTCGGAGGATCTTGGGCATACTCCTGCTGCACCAGTCTCCCCTGAAGTTCAGAGGTAAGTGACCGTAGAGACCCCGCAGGGTACTTGGTACTGTGGCTGTCCTCAGTTCACCTGCTCCTGTGTATGTAACAGAGGAGGTTTTTTCCTCAGCTCTGGGAGGATTAGAGAGAGATTGTCAACATTTATCGCTGCCTCCCTGTCAGGGAAAGCACGCCCGATCTCCGTCTCCTCCTTCAGAGTGCCTGTTAGCAGAGCAACAGTCCCATACAGGGATCGACCTGCCTGAAGGGGATCAGGATGAGGTGATTCTGTTATAGAGGAATCAACAGTGGGGGAACCTTTTCTCAGCATCTTAAGCTGAAAGATTATGGGTTCAGTCTCTGACTAACATGGTCCGATCAGCATTTAAAAATGCACCTTGCGGAACCATCAACCACTACTGTATCCTCGTTGGGGTCGCTAGAAGCCCCCAGACTGTTTGTTCTTTTCCACTTCACCCTTTACTGAAAGGGCTCATTTACCAGGATTGGGAACGTCCTGAGAAAATATTTATTCCCCCAAGAGATTTCCGGTGGTCTATCCCATGGAGGATAAGTTCATCAAAAAAAATAAATAAAAAAAAAATGGAAGGTCCCTACAGTGGACGCAGCCATCTCTTGTATGTATAAATCACTGACATGTCCAGTGGATAATGTCCAAATGTTCAAGAACCCAATAGATAAAAGATTGGAGTCCTTATGAAAATCTGCTTGGTGATACAACCAGCAGTAGCAGCTATTGGGGTCTGCTAAGCAGTGAAGGATCAGTTGAAACAGGTCTTGAGGGACTTGACAGATCAGCAGGCTTTGCCCTAGCTGATCTACCTAGAGCCTTAGGCTTTGCGGTTGACGCCATAGAGGATTCAGTCCATCAGGCCTCCCGCCTTACGCTGTCTATAGTACATATGCGTAGGCTCCTATGGCTCAAAAACTGGTCTGCTGAAGCTCCCTGTAAAGAATGGCTGGTTAGCGTCCCATTTCATGGTGAACGCTTATTCAGGGAAAGCCTGGACAAATATATCCAGAAAATTTCCAGCGGTAAAAATACGCTCTTGCCGGTTAAAAGCAGAGTTAGAGGTCCCTCTTTAAGAGGCCTGCTTCTCCAGTCCCTGGGGCATCGGCTGTGTAACAGTTCCGACGGCCTCCTCGGTCAAATCCCGGGGGTAAAAAACAGGGACAGTAGCAGGGTAATGAGAAACCCTGGGTCAGGGGAGGTACAAAACCTCCCCCAAAGTTAAATTCATTGAAGCCCCCACTCAGTCGGGTGGGGGGAGGACTCCAGTTGTTCGCAAGAGACCTGGCGGGACACGATCAAGACAGATAGGTGCTCTCCGCAGTAGGTTTGGGATACAGTTTGGAGTTAAAAGACTCTCCTCCTTCCCATTTTTGAGGTCAAACGTGCCAAGGGATCCCCGGAAGAGAGAGTCCCTCCTGTTGGCGCTAGAACAACTATTGCTCCAAGGAGTAATTATGGAGGTTCCCCTGGAAGAATGAGGGTTCGGGTTTTACTCAAACCTCTTTACAGTCCCGAAGCAAACGCGGACGGGAGGCCCATATTAATTCTAAAAGGGCTATACAAATTCCTGTATATCAGGACTTTCCGATGGAGTCGATCCGATCGGTGGCCACTGCCCTACAAGGGGAGGATTGGTTAGCCACGATCGACATCAAAGATGCTTATTTGCACATTCCCATCTTTCCAGTCCACCAAAAATTTCTACGCTTTGCAGTAGAAGGGCGCCATTTTCAGTTCAGAGCCTTACCCTTCGGTTTGGCCACAGCACCACGAGTGTTTACAAAAATTCTGGCCCTTTATTGGCCAATCTAAGAACACAAGGTGTAATGATAATGGCATATCTGGATGACTTGTTGCTGATAGACCACTCAGTGAAAAAACTAGACGTGGTCGTTCACAAGACGATCAAGTATCTGGAATCTCACGGTTGGATTATCAACCGAGACAAGTCAGCCCTAAAAACCAGTCAAAAGTCTGGAATACTTGGGGCTAAGGTTGGATTCAGGCCAGAGAAAAATATTCTTGCCTCGAGGAAAGGTGTTGTCTTTGAAAGATTTGATCCACTTAGTGGGTACAAAAAAGACAGCCGTCCATACGCCTGTATATGAGGCTGCTGGGAAAAATGGTGGCATCATTCGAAGCAGTACCCTACGGTCAATTCCATTCAAGGAATTTGCAAGGGGCCATACTGTCAGCCTGGAACAAAAAAGTTCAGGCCCTAGACTTACAATGTCCTTGTCCCCTTCCGTTCGCAAGAGCCTCCGTTGGTGGTTGGTTCCCCAGAATCTGGAAAAAAGGAAATCCTTCAGTCCGATTTCTTGGAAGGTGGTCACTACAGATGCCAGCCTTATAGGCTGGGGAGCAGTACTGGAGCAATAGTCTCTCCAGGGCAGATGGTCGGATGCAGAAAAGGCCCTGCCCATCAATCTCTTAGAGATACGAGCAGCCCGGTATGCCCTAGTAGCATGGACATCCAAACTCCAAGGGTCCCCTGTCAGAATTCAATCAGACAATGCCACAGCAGTGGCATATATCAATCATCAGGGGGGCACCAGGAGTCGTGCAGCCCAGAGGGAAGTAAATTACATCCTGAAATGGGCAGAAAAATATGTCCCAGCCATATCTGCGGTATTCATTCCAGGAGTGGAGAATTGGAAGGCGGACTTTCTAAGTCGCCAGCAATTAGGCCCAGAGGAAGGGTCCCTTCACCCCGAGGTTTTCTGGACAATATGTCAGCGGTGGGGAACATCGGATGTAGATCTTCTAGCATCCAGATTCAACGCAAAGGGGGACAGGTTTGTCTCTCAGACAAGGGATCCCCTAGCTTGCGGCTCGGATGCCCTAGTGTTCCCTTGGGATCAGTTCAAGCTGATATATGCATTCACACCGCCAATGGTTACCTCGATTACTCCGCAGAATCAGGGTAGAAAAGAAACCAGTGATTCCGGTGGCTCCAGCGTGGCCCCGAAGAGCGTGGTACGCGGAGATTGTAAAATTTCAGTGGGGAGTCCTTGGACTCTCCCACGTCGTCCGGCTTTCGCAAGGACCGATATACCACCCTTCCTTACCAGCCCTAGGTTTGACGGCCTGGCTATTGAAGCCCACATTCTAAAAAAGAGAGGGCTCTCTAATGCTGTGGTATCTACCATGATCAATGCCAGGAAGCCGGTATCCAGGCAGATCTACTATAGAATCTGGAAGGCGTACATCGCGTGGTGTGAGGCCAAGAAATGGCATCCACATAAGTACGTAATAGGTAGGATTCTGGACTTCCTACAGTGGGCTGTAGATAGGAAGCTTGCCTTGAGTACTATCAAGGGTCAGATTTCGGCCTTGTCAATATTTTTTCAAAGGCCCTTGGCTTCGCATTCACTAGTCAAAGCCTTTATACAAGGAGTGATGCGTATTAGTCCTCCGGTTAATATTCCCATATGTCCATGGGATCTAAACTTGGTTCTGTCGGTTCTACAGAAACAACCATTTGAACCATTACAGCATATTTCCTTGGTGCTTCTCACCAGGAAATTGATTTTTCTAGTAGCCATTTGTTCGGCTAAAAGAGTATCGGAATTAGCAGCTATGTCCTGTAAGGAGCCATATCTGGTTATCCATAAGGACAGAGTAGTGTTACGTCCTCATCCAGCCTTTCTTCCTAAGGTGGTATCGAGGTTTCATTTGAACCAAGATGTGGTTCTTCCTTCTTTTTTCCCCAAACCTACTTCGGTAGAGGAAAAGTTATTGCATTCTTTGGATGTAGTAAGAGCAGTTAAAGCTTATCTAAAAGCCACTGCTCAGATTCGCAGAACGGATACTTTGTTTATTCTGCCGGAAGGCCCCAGAAAGGGTCAGGCAGCGTCAAAGTCTACTTTAGCCAAGTGGATTCGACAGGTCATTATGCAAGCTTATGGCTTGAGAAGGAGACCACCTCCGTTCAAAGTTAGAGCGCACTCCACGAGAGCAGTTGGAACTTCATGGGCAGTGCATCACCAGGCCTCCCTGGCTCAAATCTGTAAGGCCGCAACATGGTCTTCGGTACACACGTTTACTAGGTCCTACCAGGTGGACGTTAGAAGTCAGGAGGATGTCGCCTTTGGGCGCAGTGTGTTGCAGGCCGCAAAAGATCCTCATGTCTGATAGCGCTCAGCTTATATATGGTGTATCCCCCCCCTCATTTGGCATTGCTTTAGGACATCCCATTAGTAATGACTATGTCGCTCTGTGTCCCGTGATGTACGAGAAAGAAAATAGGATTTTTATAACAGCTTACCTGTAAAATCCTTTTCTTGGAGTACATCACGGGACACAGAACTCCCGCCCCTCTTTAGGGACACGTATTGCTTTGCTACAAAACTGAGGTGCTCCCGGATGGGAGGGGCTTATATAGGGGAGGGTACTTCCGGTTTTGGAAGTTGCCAGTGCCAGCACCTGACGGTATCTATATAACCCATTAGTAATGACTATGTCGCTCTGTGTCCCGTGATGTACTCCAAGAAAAGGATTTTACAGGTAAGCTGTTATAAAAATCCTATTTTTCCCCAAGAATGTACCTTGTGTATGTAAAAATACAATAAAATTGCACTCACAAAAGTCGCTTAAACAGACTCTATGTGGAGTCCACTCCCGACAAAGACCGCTGAGATGCCAGGAGCGCTGTGGAAGCCAGGGATCCAGGCCAACCACCAGAGAACCACCACAGGAAAGAAGCTGTCAGATGCCACAGTCTCTGAAGCCCTCAGGCTGATAAAGGAGGCATAGTTTGGCCTCCAAAATGCGTTCCTGATTAGCTACACAGTCTGTGGTATCTGACAGCTCCATTGACGGCTCCTTTCTCTAATCTCCCATGGCGGTTCTCTGTCGGTTTGCCCGGATCCCTGTCTTCCACAGCGCTCCGGTCATCTCAGCGGTATCTGTCGGAAGTGGACTCTGCACTAGTGGCTCCACATGGAGCTTGGTGTACGCTTATTTTAAGTGACTACTGTGAGTGCAATTGTATTTTATTTTTACTTACATTGTTGAATAAATTCAGCTACACCATTTTCTCCCTTTTTCTTTCTTCTGTTACATACATATTAAGCTCTGTATTTAACTGCTTGCAAGCTTCAAGCATCGACACCACTCACAGACTGACTGCTCCCATAGCAGGAGTGACAGAGGTTCGCTTTAAACAGAAGACTCCAGCATTTGCACTCATTAAGCAAGAATCTCTGCAGGATTGTCTCACCATGAAACGGTGTGTGACCTTTTCAGATAACTTTGCGAAACTGCAATGTAATGAGGAATATGGCAGTCTAGCACCTTTACAGTTCTGCTCAGTGCACCAGTACGTCAGCTTTATTCTGACAAGTGCATGAGGCTTCCAACTGCTGATACAGTGCAGTGTGTGGCTTCACTCCTCATTACCCTGTACACAGTCGTTCACCAATGATGTAGAACAATGGAGAGGCATGCTGGAGAATCTCAGCAGCGGAAGGACTTATTCCAGCTTTGCAGAATGTCTGGAAACAAAGTGCCTTAAACAGACACCAAATGTAAATTTCAAGTTGTTTTGTGTAAGAGCATTTTAGATGAAGTTCAAAAAATTAGACCTTCAATGTTTAGAATTTTTGTCTCAAATATATCTGTACACAACTGGTGAATGCGATCTTTTAAAGTGTATTGATTCTGCAATAATATATCGTACTTGACATAACCTGTTGGAGGGTTTGCCTAATTTTAAAGGATATTTATCATTTTACATTCTCTGTATGCATCTCGTTCAAGTCCTGTAATTCTCCGGCATCCCAACCTAGCTCATCATAGGTTAAAATTAAACACCACTAGGGCCGCAATCATACCATGCAGATGGTCATTTAACACCCCTATGCTAACCAAAGGGAATATGCTTGAGGAGGATGCACTCACAGCCTTGGATGGTTAGCCAAAGCCTACTTCGAATGTATTATCAGACCTTCTGTCTCCACGAGCAGAGGTGTCGCCAAGGTATTTCATCCTGTCACTTTGTAAGATCCAATTGTGGTTCCAAAATGTTTAATAACCCATACCTCGCATGCCTAACATTACACAGTTATAATTATTAATATAAAACTCTGCTTGCAGGAGGTATTTAAAAAGAGTGTAAACATGCTCTGAAAGCTTTGGGACATGGGAGAGATATTAACCACTTGCTGCCCGTATAACTTACATATACAGCGGCAAAGTGGCACTGCTGCGCCGGATCACGTACCTAGTATGGGATCCGACACTTTCGCGTCTGGGGTGCGCACGCACGCTGCCGGCGGCCCGCCCCCACTGTGATTATACACAGCGGGAACTGATCGGCGGGTACCGCAAACTCGATGTCTGCCAGCACCTGCCGATCCATCAGTAAAGAGGGAGAATGGCGATCTGCCGATGTAAACAAGTCAGTACAGGGTGCATGGATTCTGTGTCTCTGCAGAGCAGGGGCACCGATCCATGCCTTCTCCTAGTACAGTACAAGGACCACCCCCACAGTAGGAAAACACAAGCTAGGCACACAGTTAACTCTTTGATCGCCCATGATGTTAACCCCTTGCCAGCCAGTGTCGTTAGTACAGTGACAGTGCATATTTTTTAGCACTGATCACTGTATTGGTGTCACTGGTCCCCAAAAAGTATCAAAAGTGTCAGTTCGGTGTCCGATTTGTCTGCCAAAATATTGCAGTCCCGCTATAAGTCGCTGATCGCCACCATTAGTAATAAAAAAACTAAATAAATAATAATAAATAACAAATATCCCACAGTTTGTAGACACTATGGGGTTGATTTACTAAAGGCAAATAGACTGTGCACTTTGCAAAGTGCAATTGCACTCTGCAAGTGCAGTTGCTCCAGAGCTAAGTAAATGAGGTAAAGCTTACATTTTGCAAAGAATACCCAATCACGGTATTGCACAAACCAATCAATATACGCTTATTGGGATTTTTTTACTAAAAATATGTAGCAGAATACATATTGTCCTAACTTGATGAAGATTTTTTTTTTTTTATTGGATGCACTATGAAATGATGTGTGGTAATATATTATTTGCAGCAACATCCATGTTGGATGACCCATACTGTGGTGGGGGAGGGGTGGGGGAGTTTCTTTTTTTTTTTTTTTTTTTTAAGGGGAGGAAAAAGGGAAAATAAAAATTCCCCTGGGTAGGAGGTCCTACATAGAATATTAAAAATAAATAAATAAATGATAAAATAGTATTGAAATAAAAAATGACATAATGAGTTACAGAAGGCTATATGGAAATATATTTGTTTTTCAGCAAACTGGAGAGGCTGGAGATTTTAGATAAAGGGGGTAAAATGATTTAGATAGGGTGTCCCTAAGATTCATAGTTGAGAGCCCGCCACACAATGGAATGGAAAAGTGTTTTGTTTGTTCTTTTGGTTTTCTGTGGGATTGAGGGGGGTTATGATGAGCACTGAGTATAGAACAGCTACTATGGTCTGTAAAAAAAAAAAAGGATAGGAGAAGTCCCCCTCCACTCCCATCCATGAATGGATGGGATAGTATACAAGAGAGGGGAGTGGAGAGGGATAGGATGGGATGGGCGGAGGGAGGTGAAGTGAATGTAAGGGGGGAATATATATGGGATTTCCAATGGTGTGGTTCAAGTACCCTAGGTCCACCCCCTAATAAAATTAGGGGGTATAAGATACAATGGAGGTACTTACTCCTCCCGTACTCTAGATATAATGTCGGGTAAAAAAAACAATTGCTATTCGGTACTATCTTGGAACGTCCGAGGACTAAAATTGAAGTTTAAACGAGCATTGATGTTCCAATACATAAGAAAATATGCTCCCCACTTGATTATATTACAGGAGACACACTTAATGGGAAATAAATTAATAATGTTAAAAAAAGCTTGGATACAAAAAACATATCATTCCACATATTCCTCCTATGCAAGGGGGGTATCGGTTCTGGTAAATAAATCCTTTCCTGGAAAAATAGAGAAAGCCTACATAGATATACATGGAAAATATGTTATTCTGCTATATAAGATTGGACAACAGAGGTATATTACAGTGGCAGTATATATCCCACCTCCGTTTTCGGTGGGAGTGTTGGATGAGATAATGGAAAAAATCATTCAATATCTCCCAGCGAAGTTATTGTTTATTGGAGACTTTAATTCAGTTTTATCGCCAGAGTTGAACAAACCAAAACCTCCCAAACAACATTCAGCAGATCTGTATAACTGGGTGCAGGCGATGGGGGTAACAGAGATTTGGAGATGGAAGACTCCTGGAAAAAGAACGTACTCCTGTTTTTCTACCTCCTATAAAACGGCATATAGAATAGATTTAGCATTTGCAGATCCCGCGATGTTAGCAGACATAGCAGAAGCCCCATATCTACCGAGCGGTCTTTCAGACCATTCCCCTCTATTCCTGTCAATACGTGTTCCTTCCCTGAGAAATGCATCCCTGTGGAGTGGGTGGTACATCCGGAAATAGCGGAAAAAATGACATCTACAATAATGGAATACTGGGAGAATAATGCGGGATCGTCCTCGGTAGATATTGTTTGGGATACATTTAAAGCATATTTGTGAGGACAATATATATCAAATATTTCAGCGGTTAATAAAAAACAGAAGTTTAGGATACAGGAGTTACAAATTCAGATAGAATCTCAGAAGAAAAAGTATGGTCAAGAACCTAGTAGTATTAACTTCGACCTAATGATGGCCGCACAAAGATATTTACATCTGCATATGGAGGAAATAACAAGGCTGGAATTGCATAGAAATAGACAGAATATTTTTGAGCAGGGAGATAAAGGTGGGAGATTTCTGGTGAGATTAGCGCAACAAGAATATCAGGCTACAACTATATCAGAAATCGAGACTTTAAATGGACAGAGAGCAAAAGAACCTGAAGAGATATTAGAGGCCTTTAGAGAGTACTATAGTTTGTTGTATTCCTCCTCCCTCCCCACCGACTTCCGCCCGGAGGCTATGACGGATCTTTTGGACCGGTTGGCCCTCGGATGGTTGTCAGATGGGGAGAGGAAGGCACTGGTCTGTCCCATTACGACCGAGGAGATTATGGAGGTAATACGTACGTTTCCAGGGGAAAAGGCACCAGGTCCAGACGGAATTCCGGTGGAATTCTATAAAAAGTTTGGAGCTTTAATAGCCCCTAAATTAGTAGAAGTATTTACAAGTGGGCTATCGAAAGGGGTCCTCCCAGACTCAATGAAAGAGGCACACATAACATTAATATATAAGGAAATTAAGGATCTAAAATTATGTTCATCATACAGGCCAATAGCACTATTAAATATAGACCTTAAAATATTGACAAAAATATTAACATTAAGACTGAACATGTGCACACTGAAATATTTTGTTTCGGAATTTCGTTTTCGTCTGAAAAATAAATGTATTTAGTTATTCCCGAAATTCATTTTTATTTATTTTGTTTCGTTAAAAAATGCATTTGTCCGAAAATCCGAATTAATTAAGGTCGAATCTGTCATTGAAGGCTTATGTCTGTCTGTCGAATGTTCTAAGAAGATTCGACGTAGCAGCTAAACTGTATTACGCCGCAATCATACATTTCCGGTCGAATATTCCGCCTACAAGCTATAGAAGAATTCTAATATTGTATGACACTAGTAATAATTATATTTATAAATTATTATTACTAGCCAACCAACATTTAAATTCTTCTATAGCCTATGGGCCGAGCATTTGACTGGAAATGTACGACTGCGGCGTCGTACAGTTTAGCTGCTCCGTTGAATCTTCTTAGAACTTTCGACACACCATAAGCCTTCAATGACAGATTTGACGTTTGTATGTTTTTCGCTGCTTCGTCGAATCTTCGTCGTTCATGTCGAATGGTCTACCCCCAACACTGTCTCTATAATGTCAAATCTTTTCTCTCTATGTCAAATCTTTCCTCTCAATGTAGAATAATCTTGGACTAATAGAGTTAAAGCGGAGCTCCGCCGTAAAAAAAAATTATTAAAAGCCAGCAGCTACAAATACTGCAGCTGCTGACTTTTAATAAATGTACACTTACCTGTCCTGGAGTCCAGCAATGTCGGCAGAGGAAGACGAGCAATTGCTTGTCTCTCGGCTGCCCCCACCACCATCATCGGTGAGGGAATCAGGAAGTGAAGCGGTGCGGCTTCACTGCCCGGTTCCCTACTGCACATGCGCGAGTCGCGCTGCACCATCCTCACTGTTCCTCGCTGTGTTCTGGGAGCAGTGTGTTTCCCAGAACACAACGGGGGGGGGGGGGACTGATGCACTACCCGCAGGTCCTTGCAGAATCTATGCCCGAAAGTGGGTGCAAATACCTGTCTTAGACAGGTATCTGCACCCCCTCCCCCCTGAAAGGTGGCAATTGTGGCACCAGAGGGGGGGAGGAATCCGATGAGCGGAAGTTCCACTTTAGGGTGGAGCTCCGCTTTAAGGTTAGGCACATTCGACCACAGGTTCGATAGACACAGATTGCTATCGTCAGCGTCATGTCGAATCTCCTATCTACATGGAACTGTTGTTAACTCATGGAAATACGGGATGATACTGTTGAATTTGTTTTGTGTTTATTTTTTATAAAACAGATCAAAAGACATTATAGAGGTATAAAGGCTGTATCAATAATTCAATTATACATCCCAACATTTGTATCCCTCCATCTTATATCATTGCTACTTATAATTTATGCTGATATTTTTTGCACCCTTCTTTGTGTATGTACCCTTTACCAATGTACAGTTAATATTGTATTGAGACTTATTTTTCAATAAACCGTTTGTAAACAAAAAAAAAAGAACTGTTGTAGCAACGAAAATAAAGCATTTTTTTTTGTCGGATCTTTCGAATTTCGGATTCTGCGCGTTCGTTTTCATTTGTTAAAACGATAACGAAAATACCCCAAACTCGGACAAAAAATGCATTCGGACGAAAACGAATGCACATGTCTAATTAAGACTACAACCCCTGCTTAGAAATATTATAGACTCAGACCAGACAGGACTTATGCCACAAAGAACAACAGATGTTAACTTACGTAGGCTTTATACAAATATACATACTCATCATATTCAGGAGGGATCCAGGACGGTGGCCTCTTTAGACATAGAGAAGGCCTTCGATACAATCGAGTGGCCTTTTCTATGGGAAATACTCAGAATGATGGGTTTCCCATTGGTATTTATTAAGTGGATCCAAATAATATATGAGAGACCCATGTCGGCGGTATAATTGGGAGGAAAGCTATCGCCTTTTTTTCAGTTATATAGAGGTACGAGGCAGGGCTGCCCTCTCTCTCCAGCACTCTTCGCAGTAGCAATAGAGCCAGTGGCAGAGGCTCTTAGGACTTCGCCAAATATTCAAGAACTTAGAGTGGGGGGGCTGGAGGAGAGGGTTGCCCTGTATGCCGATGATATGTTGCTGTTTTTAAGAGACGCGGGCCCATCTTTAGAGGGAGCTTTAGAACTATTAAATACTTTTTCACTCTTTACAGGGCTTAAAGTAAATTGGGGCAAGTCCCTATTATTCCCTATTGATCAGGGAGCACAAGATACAACTGCTCCAAATTTACTATTGAAATGGGTGACGGAATTCAAATATCTTGGCATAATAATATCTAGACAGGTTAAGGATTTCCGAGTTATGAACCTGGATCCAGTGGTACAGGAGATAGGAAAGAGATTAAAGATATGGGTAACGTTGCCTCTGTCGTTATTAGGACGTATAAACCTGGTGAAGATGAAGATTCTGCCTAAGTTTTTGTATATATTCAGGAATTCTCCACAATGGCTGCCAAAGATCTTTTTTACACAGTTACATGGAATGCTCTCCAATTTCATATGGGCAAATAAACCAGCTAAAATTAAATTAAGTACACTTATGAGACCGGAAGTACAGGGAGGGCTGGCCTTTCCAGATTTTTATAGGTACTATCTAGCTACACAGTTAGTGATGGTGGGAAGATGATTGAACCCTGATGGGTTTGACTCTGCTACTATGCTGGAAGCAGCAGCAGTCCAATCGGTGGAGGCACTGCAGGGACTGCTGTATAGGGGGATAAAAACTAGGTGAGATCTAACCCCTTCAATGATAACAACAGTTAAGATATGGAAAGCTGCCATAGTAAAAGAAGGATACTCCAAAACGAAGCGATCCCCAAATACCCCATTTTGGAGAAATCCTGAATTGCCACATTTGGATTCCATTCAGAATCCAGGGGCATGGACTAAATATGGAGTGAAAAGACTGTCGCAAGTACTACAGGGGGAAAAGTTTTATTCATATGTAGAAATGAGGCAGCTATGGAATATCCCTGAGAGTTATACTTTCAGATATATGCAACTTATCCATGCTTTATCAGCTCAGTTCCCTGGGGGGACCCCGCAATTAATGGAACTAGGTTTGGAGCAAATGGTAAAAAGTGGAAAAAAGTCAACTTCAGCCTTGTATACATATTTATTAAGGACTACATCGCCAGATATAAATAAAATAAGTGAAAATTGGAGAAGAGACGTTCCAAATTTGGTGGAAGAGGATTGGGAGGAAGTATGGAGGTTCCCATTTCAGATATTGGTATCACTACGAGATAAATTAATACAATTTAAAATAATACATAGAAGCCACTAAACACCATATGAGTTATATAAGATTTCCCCATCAAATTCTCAAAATTGCTGGAGATGTGCAGACATTCCAGGAAACTTCATGTATATGTATATATATATATATATATATATATATATATATATATATATATTTATATTTATGTCCGAAGATAGTGGTATTTTGGAGGGAGGTCCTGAGAACGATTGCCATGGTAACATCAATAGTTTTGGAACAGGAGGCGGAAATCTGCCTGCTAGGATTGGTAGGAAAGAATATTGTCTCTGTGGGAAGGAGAACACAGATGGGCTTACTATTATTTTATGCTAGAAAGACGATACTGAAATATAGGACATGGGGAGAAATATGAGAGAGTGTGGGCAAGTTGGATAGAAAATCCTATGACAGCGTCAGGATAAACAGGGTATAAGTAGAGATTAACCACACCATTGAATAAAAGGGAGGGAGATGAGTGGATAAAGGTATTTGTGGATAAAAGTGAAATAAATTTTATGGAGGCTCTAGAAGAGAGCAGATAAATGCAAATTGTAAAATGTGAAATGTGTATGTATATGTATGTTTCTTTTTTTTGTATGGAAAAAAGCCAAAAATGAATAAAGAGATTTATTAAAAAAAAAAATATTGGATGTGTTTTATAGCAGAAAGCAAAAATTATTATAATTTTTTTTTCTAAATTGTCAGTCTTTTTTTGTTTATAATGCAAAAAATAAAAATCACAGAGGTGATCAAATACCACCAAAAGAACGCTCTATTTGTGGGGAAAAAAGGAAAAATGTTATTTGGGTATAGTGTCGCATGACTGCGCAATTGTCAGTTAAAGTAACGCAGTGCCATATCGCAAAAAATGGCCTGGTCATGAAGGGGGGTAAATCTTCTGGAGGTCAAGTGGCTAAAGGACAGCTGCCAAAAATATTGCATTCTGGTTATTGAATGTGGTTAGTGGTAACACCAGTAATAGCAGAATTCAGTATATAAATTCTTTTTTTTTTAAATATCTTGGCCCTTTGTTTATTACTTTTCCCACATTTACATGCCTGCCACACTGTCCAGAAAAAGTACTTAAACACCGTTTAAAGTGTAATGATGGCTTAAATAAAAAAATGACATATATGATACAGTCTGTCCAATAAATCCAAAACTTGTATAGAGGCACTCATGGTTCTTGTATAGGTGGTAAATCAAACAGCAGCATTTTTTTTCAATGTTTCGAAGAAGCTCCATCAATCACAA
The DNA here is from genome assembly GCA_029206835.1 of Rana muscosa. NCBI lineage: Eukaryota > Metazoa > Chordata > Amphibia > Anura > Ranidae > Rana > Rana muscosa. The sequence goes on from CM055117.1 coordinate 1,020,903,497, forward strand.
AAGAACACAAAAAGAGCAAATCATAATAGTCAACAAAAAGCAAAATATACAGAATCCTAGATTAAATATACATAATATACACTGCTCAAAAAAATTAAAGGAACACTTTTGAATCAGAACTCCTGGGATATTGATCTGGTCAGATAAGTAGCAGTGGGGGAGGGGTGCATACGGGGGGGGGGGGGGGGTTGTTAATCAGTTTCAGCTGCTTTGCTTTTAATTGAAATTAACAACAGGTGCACTAGATGGGCAACAATGAGACGACCTCCAAAACAGGAATGTTTTTTTCAGATGGAGGTGTCTGACATTTTTTTTTCCCTACTCATCTTTTCTGACTGTTTTTCACTAGTTTTGCATTTGGCTAGGGTCATTGTCACTACTGGTAGCACGAGGCGATACTTGGACCCTATAAAGGTTGCACAGGCAGTGGAACTCCTCCAGGATGGCACATCAATACGTGTAATTGCCAGAAGGTTTGCCGTGTCTCCCAGCACATTCTCAAGAGCATGGAGGAGATTCCAGGAGACAGGCAGTTACTCTAGGAGAGCTGGACAGAGCCGTAGAAGGTTCTTAACCCACCAGCAGGACCGGTATCTGCTCCTTTGTACAAGGAGGAACAGGATGAGCACTGCCAGAGCCCTACAAAATGACCTCCAGCAGGCTACTGGTGTGAATGTCTCTGACCAAACAATCAGAAACAGACTTCATGAGGGTGGCCTGAGGGCCCGACATCCTCTAGTGTGCTCTGTGCCCACTGCCGGACACTGTGGAGCTTGATTGGCATTTTCCATCGAACACCAGAATTGGCAGGTCCGCCACTGGTACCCCATGCTTTTCACAGATGAGAGCATGTTCCCCCTGAGCATATGTGACAGACGTGAAAGGGTCTGGAGAAGCCGTGGAGAACATTATGCTGCCTGTAAGATCGTTCAGCATGACCGGTTTGGTGGTGGGTCAGTGATGGTCTGGGGGGGCATATCCATGGAGGGACGCACAGACCTATACAGGCTACACAATGGCACAATGATTGCCATTAGGTATCGGGATGAAATCCTTGGACCCATTGTCAGACCCTACGCTGGTGCAGTGGGTCCTGGGTTATTCCTGGTGCACGACAATGCCCGGCCTCATGTGGTGAGAGTATGCAGCCAGTTCCTGGAGGATGAAGAAATTGATACCACTGAATGGCCCCCACGCTCACCTGACCTAAATCCAAAAGAACACCTCTGGGACACTATGTTTCGGTCCATCCGGTGCCGCCAGGTTGCACCTCAGTCTGTTCAGGAGCCATTTTGAGTTGTTGCAATGAAATTTCAGCAACATGGACTAGCTTGCTGCATGATTTTTTCACTTTGATTTTCGGGGTGTCTTTGAAAGCCCTCTGTAGGTGGATAATTTTCATTTCCATCAAATGATGTGCCATCCTTTCATTCCTAACACATTACCCAGTCCATATCAGTATAGATATCCAGCATGAGATTTTGCCCCGTTGAGATCTGATGTGTTTTCAAAGTGTTCCATTAATATTTTTAAGCAGTGTACTTTTTTGTGATTTTATTTTTACCTATACCCTTTATGTGTCTTTTTACCCTTGCACTGTGTGATATTTGTATATATATATATATATATAGATATCTATCTATATATAGATAGATAGATAGATAGATAGATAGATAGATAGATAGATAGATAGATAGATAGATATAAATATCCATATATAGATATATTAATATATATTGATATCTAAATGAAGTTTGTCACCTGTCAAAAATAAGATTTAAAATATGCACCCTTGGTGCACAACAAAAGCTTTAATGCAATTAAATTCAAAATAAATAAAGCAATATATTTTATTAATAGATCTATATATCAATATTTATAGATATGTATCTTTAGATTTTTAAATAGATTGCATTACTAAATTAATAATATTTTTATACTGTATTGTGTTACATTTATACATAAATATAATTCAATGATATTAATTTAGATTTTATATATATATATATATATATATAAAACACACACACACATATATATATATATATATATATATATATATATATATATATATATCATATTAATGGATTTTAAATTAAATTATTTTTTTACTGATAAATTAATTTCAATTAACATTTTATTTATTTAAAATTAAAATAAATTACATAGCTAAAGCAATATATTTTATTAATAGATCCATATATCAATATTTATAGATATATATCTTTAGATTTTTAAATAGATCGCATTATTAAATGGATGTACAAATATAGATATCTATATATATATATATATATATGGATGTATATATATATATATCTATATACAGTATACATCCATATATGTTGAATATGAATATAATGCGCATTCCTTAACTGAAACAATGAAGTGTATAAGACAATATGTCACAAATGACATATGATGTGAAAAAGTGAATAAACACCTTTGGGATACAGTGTACCAAAATATACACAAGCACATAAATGATACAAGACAAAAAAGTCCGAAAATTTAGTGTAAAATTAAATGTTCACAAAAGTCCATAGGAGCAGTAAAAAAAAGAAGTACAAAAAATGAATGAAAAATTTAAAGATTGAAGAAAAACTAATCTTCTTGAAACTTTTCCTTCCTATGTGTTGAGCTTGTATGACCTCTGTCACAGGGGTCCATCCTTTTTGGTAAGGAGACATCTGTTATCTGATAAGCATTGTTTTTTACTTGCTGGAAGGAAAAGTTTCAAGAAGATTCGTTTTTCTTCAATCTTTTAATTTTTCATTCATTTTTTGTACTGCTTTTTTTCACTGCTCCTATGGACTTTTGTGAACATTTCATTTTACACCAAATTTTCTGACTTTTTTGTCTTGTATCATTTACTGTATGTGCTTGTGTATATTTTGGTACACTGTATCCCAAAGGTGTTTATTCACTTTTTCACATCATATGTCCTTTGTGACATATTGTCTTATACACTTCATTGTTTCAGTTAGGGATGCGCATTATATTCATATTCAACATCTTATTGTAGTTTATATTCTAACTATTAATAATTGCAGCTCCATCACTTTTACTCAACCACAGGGAATTTTTTCCCGCCTTTTAGGATTTTGTTCCTGCCCAATCTCACCATTTTTTTCATTTGGATGTGATTTCAGGTGTTTTTCTTTTTTTGGGGGTAGCGCGGATTTTTCCACATTACATCCATCCATATATATCTATATTGTGATAAGTACATACGCAGCAGTATCTGTATACAGTATATTACCCATTATTGCTAATAAAATGAATACAATGCTATATATAGGGATATATATTGATTCCATATACTAATATTTTATAGGATTCAATGTAAATTATTCGATTTGGCAATTACTGTGAGTAAATTTCAGTCCACGCATCCGCATCATGCTCCGGAAGGTATGATAATAGCTTCCTGGTGTAAGCTGTGAAGAGCTTTTCTTCGTTTCCATAGTAACCGGAAATGAAGAAGAGGCTTGAATATTTTGACCGCAGGGCGCACGCGCGGGATTTCTGCAACAGAAAGGAACTGCGGGCGGAAATTATCACTGCATAAGACGCGGAAGACCATATCAGAAATGGCGCGGGTTTACTACAACAATGAGACTGCACAAAATCAACAAATAAAACGGTAAGACTAGTAATGTAATTTATTACATAGCGATCAAACGATGTAGATATAAAATCTCTTTCAGAATATGTAAATAGTTAGGATAGGACTGGAGGGTTTACTACCGCTTTAAGTGACTGAGTGAGTATAAACAGCATGTAATTAGGGATGAGCTTCGTGTTCGAGTCGAACATACGTTCGACTCGAACATCGGCTGTTCGATCGTTCAACGAAGATCGAACGATTTGGGCCGTTCGCGCCAAATTCGAGTGACGCGAACGGCCCACAATGCACTACGCCATCGCAGTGTCATCCAGGCGCTGTGATTGGCCAAGCATGCACTGTGACCCCGCATGCTTGGCCAATCACAGCGCCGGCAGCGAGGAGAGCAATGATTGGCCACAGGCAGGATGCCTGTGGCCAATTATTGCTGAGGGTGTTTAGTACACGCCCCACACTATAAAAGGCCGCCAGCACGGCGGCCTAGTGTAGTGTGTTCCGGAGCAGGGAAAGACAAGCATAGGCAGGGACAGTGACATTTATTTCTTTCTTGCTTAACCTGGATTCCTTTAGTTTAGGGAAAGAGAAGGATAGGTAGGGAGAGTGTCAGTGTGTTTTACTGTGCCAGTCCTTGTTTCTAGGGACAAAGAAGGAAAGTGAGGGGATTTCTCCTTGTGCTATAGTGTGCTTTAAAAAAACATTTTTTCTAGGGACAGAAAACTGTAGGTAGGGAGAGTGTCAGTTTCTTTCACTGTGCCAGTCCTTGTTTCTAGGGACAAAGAAGGAAAGTGAGGGGATTTCTCCTTGTGCTATAGTGTGCTTTAAAAAAACATTTTTTCTATGGACAGAAAACTGTAGGTAGGGAGAGTGTCAGTTTCTTTCACTGTGCCAGTCCTTGTTTCTAGGGACAAAGAAGGAAAGTGAGGGGATTTCTCCTTGTGCTATAGTGTGCTTTAAAAAAACATTTTTTCTAGGGACAGAAAACTGTAGGTAGGGAGAGTGTCAGTTTCTTTCACTGTGCCAGTCCTTGTTTCTAGGGACAAAGAAGGAAAGTGAGGGGATTTCTCCTTGTGCTATAGTGTGCTTTAAAAAAACATTTTTTCTAGGGACAGAACACTGTAGGTAGGGAGAGTGTCAGTTTCTTTCACTGTGCCAGTCCTTGTTTCTAGGGACAAAGAAGGAAAGTGAGGGGATTTCTCCTTGTGCTATAGTGTGCTTTAAAAAAACATTTTTTCTAGGGACAGAACACTGTAGGTAGGGAGAGTGTCAGTTTCTTTCACTGTGCCAGTCCTTGTTTCTAGGGACAAAGAAGGAAAGTGAGGGGATTTCTCCTTGTGCTATAGTGTGCTTTAAAAAAACATTTTTTCTAGGGACAGAACACTGTAGGTAGGGAGAGTGTCAGTTTCTTTCACTGTGCCAGTCCTTGTTTCTAGGGACAAAGAAGGAAAGTGAGGGGATTTCTCCTTGTGCTATAGTGTGCTTTAAAAAAACATTTTTTCTAGGGACAGAAAACTGTAGGTAGGGAGAGTGTCAGTTTCTTTCACTGTGCCAGTCCTTGTTTCTAGGGACAAAGAAGGAAAGTGAGGGGATTTCTCCTTGTGCTATAGTGTGCTTTAAAAAAACATTTTTTCTAGGGACAGAACACTGTAGGTAGGGAGAGTGTCAGTTTCTTTCACTGTGCCAGTCCTTGTTTCTAGGGACAAAGAAGGAAAGTGAGGGGATTTCTCCTTGTGCTATAGTGTGCTTTAAAAAAACATTTTTTCTAGGGACAGAACACTGTAGGTAGGGAGAGTGTCAGTTTCTTTCACTGTGCCAGTCCTTGTTTCTAGGGACAAAGAAGGAAAGTGAGGGGATTTCTCCTTGTGCTATAGTGTGCTTTAAAAAAACATTTTTTCTAGGGACAGAAAACTGTAGGTAGGGAGAGTGTCAGTTTCTTTCACTGTGCCAGTCCTTGTTTCTAGGGACAAAGAAGGAAAGTGAGGGGATTTCTCCTTGTGCTATAGTGTGCTATAAAAAAACATTTTTTCTAGGGACAGAAAACTGTAGGTAGGGAGAGTGTCAGTTTCTTTCACTGTGCCAGTCCTTGTTTCTAGGGACAAAGAAGGAAAGTGAGGGGATTTCTCCTTGTGCTATAGTGTGCTTTAAAAAAAACATTTTTTCTAGGGACAGAAAACTGTAGGTAGGGAGAGTGTCAGTTTCTTTCACTGTGCCAGTCCTTGTTTCTAGGGACAAAGAAGGAAAGTGAGGGGAATTCTCCTTGTGCTATAGTGTGCCAAAGCATTCCTCATCAACCATCTTTGAAATCCTTGTTTTTTGGACAGTCAGGGAAATTGTCGTTGTGCTATTCTGTGCAAAAGCAATAATCCTCAACCATATTTAGAAATCCTTAAGTAAAGGGACAGAGAAGGACACCTGAAGGTAGCCCTTATTGCTTTTTTCCCATCTCCCTGCAGGCCATCTATTAGAATGTCTGGAAGGCAAACAAGGAGAGGCAGACAGTCAGGAGGCAATAAAAGAGGGCAAGCAGGCTCTGTGTCTGGGGGCAACAGTGCTGGTCGTGGACGCGGTGCATTGTCATCAGCACATGGCCATGGGACACGCTTGTCCTTGTTTTCGGCAGCTGGACATGTTGAGCCACATCATGCCGAAGACTTGGTAGAGTGGATGACCAAGCCCTCCTCCTCCTCCTCACCCTCTCTCACCCAGGCTCAGGGTACTGGCAAAGCAGCTGCCAAAGCGTCCTCTTCCCTGGTATCAATGTCAGACTCATCATCAGTCACTCCTTCCCTAGACCCACCATGTCCTCCTCCTGAGGAGTCCCCCGAACTGTTTGAGCACAGTGTTGGGTACATGCTCCAGGAGGATGCCCAGTGTTTCGAAGGGTCTGATGATGAAACCCAGCTACAGGAAGGCAGTAGCGTGAGAGCAGACAGAGGGGATGCTCAAGAAGGACACCAATCTGGCAGTCATGTTCCAGCAGCTGCAGCATACTGCCAGATTGGCTCCAGTGATGAGGAGGGAGGGGATGATGAGGTCACTGACTCCACGTGGGTGCCTAATAGGAGAGAGGAGGAGGAGGAGGATGAGGAGGAGGCACATCTCCAACGAGGCAGGATGCCCTTTGGTGGCCAGCGTAAGGGCAGTACACCGACGGAATCACACCGCAGAGCTCCGCCTGTGCAGGGCGCTGCCTCTGCCCGTCATTCAAAAAGTTCCTTGATGTGGGCCTTTTTTGAGGCTAGTGCATCAGATCGCACAGCTGCTGTTTGCAACATATGTCTCAAGCGTATATCGCGTGGCCAAAACATCAGCCGCTTGGGTACCACATGCCTGACCAGACATATGTTGACCTGCCATGCAGCTCGTTGGCAAGCCTACCTCAAAGACCCACACCAAAGAACAAAGCGGACCTCTCCTTGCACCGCATCAGCTGGGATCTCCAACCCCACTATAACTTCAGTCCTCTCTGAAACATGCACTGAGAGGAATGAAGGTGTAGAATTAGGTGTGTCACAGCCAAGTACTTGCGGCCACTCTGCTAGCAGTACACCGACGTCTGATTCTAGCAGGCAAATTTCCCTGCCCCAGCTGCTGGACCGTCGAAAGAAGTTCACTCCCAGCCATCCACATGCCCAGCGGTTGAATGCTAGCTTGGCTAAATTGCTAGCGCTTCAACTGCTGCCTTTTCAGTTGGTAGACTCGGCCCCCTTCCGTGAGTTTGTGCAATGTGCGGTTCCTCAGTGGCAGGTTCCCAAACGCCACTTTTTCTCACGGAAGGCTATTCCGGCTCTCTACCGGCATGTGGAAGGCAATGTCTTGGCCTCGCTGGACAGGGCGGTCAGCGGTAAGGTGCATATTACCGCTGACTCATGGTCCAGCAGGCATGGACAGGGACGTTACCTTTCTTTCACGGCCCATTGGGTCACTCTTTTGGCAGCTGGGAAGGATGCAGGACAAGGTGCAGTAGTGTTGGAGGTTGTTCCACCGCCACGCCTCCAAAATGCTACTACTGGTTGTGACACACCTCTCTCCTCCACCCCCTCCTCTTCTTCTTCCTCCATGGCCTCTTCCTGTGGTTTGTCCTATGAACCAGCGGTGCTCCGTAGCCGTTCACGGGGCTACGCAAGTACGCAGGCAAAAAGATGCCATGCCGTGCTTGCGCTGGTGTGTTTGGGGGACAGAAGCCACACTGGGGCAGAGGTCCTGTCTGCTCTGCAGGGCCAGGCCGAGAGGTGGTTGACGCCACGCCAGCTTAAGCCAGGAATGGTGGTTTGCGACAATGGCACCAACCTCCTCTCCGCCCTCCGACAGGGACAACTGACCCATGTGCCCTGTGTGGCTCACGTCCTTAACCTGGTGGTGCAGCGGTTCTTGGGCAGGTACCCGGGCTTACAGGATGTCCTGAGGCAGGCCAGGAAAGTCTGTGTGCATTTCCGAAGATCTTATAATGCCAGTGTTCGCCTGGCTGAGCTGCAAAAGGAGTTGAACCTGCCCAAGAACCGCCTTATATGTGACATGCCCACCAGGTGGAACTCAACGTTGGCCATGCTGCAGCGGCTGCACACGCAGCAGAGGGCCATCAATGAGTACCTGTGCGACTACGGCACCAGGACAGGGTCAGGGGAGCTTGGTTTTTTTTCTCCACGCCAGTGGGGCATGATCAGGGATGCATGCACTGTCCTGGCACCATTTGAGGAGGCCACAAGGATGGTGAGCAGTGACAGTGCATGCATCAGTGACACTGTACCTCTTGTCCACCTGTTGGAGCACACGCTGCGTGGAATAATGGACAGGGCACTTGAGAACAGAGGCAGGAAGAGGAGGACTTCCTTGCCTCTCAAGGCCCCCTTTACCCAGACAGTGTTCCTTCTGTCCCACCCATCGCACAGGAAGAGGAGGAGGAGGAGGAGGAGGAGGAGGATTGTGTCAGCATGGAGGTGGAGGCTGGCACTCAGCATCATCAGCAGCAGTCTTTTAGGGATGATTTACAGTCCCAAGAAACCAGTGGACTTGTACGTGGCTGGGAGGAGGTGGCTGCGGATCATGTCGTCCTTAGTGACCCAGAGGACTCCGGAGCGAATGCCTCAGCAAACCTACGCTGCATGGCCTCCCTGATCCTGCAAAGTCTGCGGAAGGATCCTCGTATTCTTCGGATCAAGGAGAGGGACCATTACTGGCTGGCCACTCTCCTTGATCCACGGTACAAGGGTAAGGTTGCGGACCTTATGTTACCGTCGCAGAGGGAGCAGAGGATGAGACAACTCCGGGAGGCCTTGCAGAAAGGTCTGTGCAACGCGTTCCCAGAGACTGGGAGGTTGCAAACTCCTGGTCCTGGACAACGAGTTGCTGAGGCTTCGGCCAGTCAAAGAAGGAGCGGTGGGGAAGGTGGCCGTCTGACCGATGCGTTCAGACAATTCTTTAGTCCGCAGCCCCAAAGTATGATTGGTTCCAGCAACCATCGCCAGCGTCTGATAAACATGGTGCAGGAATATCTAGGGGCAAGGTCAGACTTGGACACCTTCCCCACCGAAAATCCTCTGGCTTACTGGGTCTTGAGGATGGATCACTGGCCAGAGCTTGAACAGTATGCAATTGAGCTACTGGCCTGTCCTGCATCCAGCGTTCTTTCGGAACGCACATTCAGTGCTGCTGGAGGATTTGTCACGGATCACAGGGTGCGCCTGTCCACCGACTCGGTTGATCGACTGACTTTCATCAAGATGAACCAGTCTTGGATCACCACCAGCTACCACACACCTGATGCTGATATAACAGACTAATTGATTTTAACATGTCACATCCCTTCAAGACTGATGCTGATGCTGAGTGCCTGTGCTGTTATGTTGACTGGCTATCCTCCTCCTCCGAGTCCTCAATGATACGATTGATGATGATAGCTTGGAAGATCATTTTTGTTTATGGGTGCCGCCACCAGTGGCTAAGGCCCAATTTTTCAGCCCCTGTTTTACAGGGGCGTGTAATTACAATTTTTTTAGCAATAATTTGCCATAGGGCTCATTTCTGTGCTCCAAGTACAGTATCTGTGAGGGGTTGGAGTGTTGTGGCACCAGTGCCTAAGGCCCAATTTTTCAGCCCCTGTTTAACAGGGGCGTGTCATTACAATTTTTGAAGCAATACTTTGCAACAGGGCTCATTGCTGTGCTCCAAGTACAGTATCTGTGAGGGGTTGTAGTGTTGTGCCACCAGTGCCTAAGGCCCAATTTTTCAGCCCCTGTTCAACAGGGGCATGCAATTACAATTCTTGATCTAATAATTCACAGCAGGGCCCATTGCTGCACCCACCAAGAGTAACTCTGAGGGCTTACAGTGTTGTGGCAACGCCACCACCACCACCACCACCACGAAAGGCCCAATTTTTCAGCCCCTGTTCAAAAGGGGCATGTAATTACAATTCTTGATCTAATAATTCACAGCAGGGCCCATTCCTGCACCCACCAAGAGTAACTCTGAGGGCTTACAGTGTTGTGGCAACACCACCACCACCACCACGAAAGGCCCAATTTTTCAGCCCCTGTTCAAAAGGGGCATGTAATTACAATTCTTGATCTAATAATTCACAGCAGGGCCCATTCCTGCACCCACCAAGAGTAACTCTGAGGGCTTACAGTGTTGTGGCAACACCACCACCACCACCACCACCACGAAAGGCCCAATTTTTCAGCCCCTGTTCAACAGGGGCATGCAATTACAATTCTTGATCTAATAATTCACAGCAGGGCCCATTGCTGCACCCACCAAGAGTAACTGTCAGGGCTTACAGTGTTGTGGCACCAGCACCACCATCAAAGGCCCAATTTTTACTACCACTGTTCAACAATTATATGTAATTAAAATTCCTGATATAATAGTTGACAGCAGGGCGTTCCAGCACCAACCAAGAGTAACTGTGAGTGCTTACAGTGTTGTGCCAACACCAACAACTAAGGGGCCTATTTCTGCAGAGTATATACGGCAGGTCCCTACTTTCAAACATCCAACTTACAAACGACTCCTACTTGCAAACGCAAGAAGACAACAGGAAGTAAGAGAGGAAATCTACCCCTAGGAAGGAAAATTCTCTCCTGTAAGAATAAATATGGGAGAAAGGTGTCTCCTCTGTACTGATGCTTTATCAGCAATCCTTGTTTCAAGAAAAACACCACATTTCAAAAACAGTTGACATTGGGACGGAAAGTGAGGTGAAATGTTCTGAACAGGGGCACAGACAGCAAAACAAATGTTACAGGGGTGATAACCCTTACCTATGTTTTCCAAAAAGTTTAAAAATAGATTTTTGGGCTGGAACTACACTTCAACAATGTACCTGTTCAAAATTACAAACAGATTCTACATAAGAACAAACCTACAGTCCCTGTCTTGTATGCACCGCCTGTATACGGCTGTTCAGAGTATATAGGGCCTTTTTTATTTTATGTGCGGGGTTCCCCTTAATATCCATACAAGACCCAAAGGGGCTGGTAATGGGCTGGGGTGGGGGGGGGGTCATGGGGTAGCTATGCCATTTTTCTTAAAGATTTTCATCCATATTACCGGGACCAGACATTACATTAAAGCCGCAAGCAGTTTTAAATGGCTTTTTTTTCCTTTAGAAGTGTCATTTTGTGCAGGGACAGTTCTAAACACGGGAAACACGTGGCACTTCACAGGCATACTTTAGACACCCCCCAGGTACGATATTTAAAGGAATATTTGACTTTTTTTTTTCACTTTATGCATCATTAAAATGACTGCTCCCGAAAAACGACCGTTTTTAAAACTTCTTTTTGCATTGATACATGTCCCCTGGTGCAGAACCCGGGTTCCCAAACCCTTTTTAGGACAATAACATGCATAATAGTTGTTATAATTAGCACTTTAGAATTCGAACGTTCGCATCCATTGTATTTAATAGGGTTCTAATGTTCGTACGAACTTTCGGTCCGTTCGCGGGTTCTGGTGCGAACCGAACCCGGGGGTGTTCGGCTCATCACTACATGTAATACACCATTTATTGATAGTTTTTTATGATATCGGTTTAGTGACACTTTAATAAGTGTTAGATGATCTTAAACTGTTAGTCACTTACATAACGTTTGTCTACATCTACTAGTCCATCTAAAGCCTCGTACACACAATCGTATTTCCATTGGACAAAGCCGTGGAATTTTGTCTGAAGGGCGTTAGCCGTGAACTTGTTCTGCATACAAACGGCAAATCTTTGTCAGCTAACAAACAGAAACTATGTGTTTTTTCTGCTCTTTACCGCCACCCTTTGGGCAACTTCTGTTAATGTTGTGTTATGGTTAGCATTGCTTCTGAGCATGCGTGTTTGTACTTTGGATTTTATTCCGACGGACTTGTGTACACATGATCGGATAATCCGATGGCACACATTTGTTGTCGGAAAATTTGAGAGCATGCTATAAAACATTTGTTGTCGGAAAATCCGACAAAGATTGTCCGATGGAGCGTGCAAACGGTCGGATTATCTGACAAAACCCATTTGTTGTTGGAAAATCCGATCGTGTGTACGAGGCTTTGCAGCTTACGCTGCTGTCCAAGGATGGCTATGTTGCTTCTCCACAGATATAGTGAAGGAGTGAATGTAGTCACCCTAAGACAAGAGCTGCATTACTGGCCGACCACCTGATGTAAATAAAGGAATACAAGCTTGAAAAAATAAAACTAATAAAGCCAGCACAACAGATGATTTGTAAGCTACAACATATTACATTTTGCTGTAACTGCCTAAAAAGTATTAGCTGAAGCTGGGCTTTAATGTGTTTAATGTGTCCATCTAAAACAATGGGGTTGATTTACTAAAGGCAAATAGACTGTGCACTGTGCAAGTGCAGTTGCTCCAGATCTTAGTAAATGAGCAGGAGCTCTGCTGACTTCCATCATCCAATCATGTGCAAGCAAAAATACCGTTTTTTTCCTTGCACATGATTGGATATTCTTTGCAAAGTGAAGCTTTACCTCATGTACTAAGCTCTGGAGCAACTACAGTTGTATTGTGCACAGTCTAGTTGTGCACAATACCATATACAATACAATACCATATATCCATCTAAAGCCTCGTACACACGGTCGGACTTCAAACAAACTTTTCCTTGGATTTTTGTCTGAAGGGAGATGGCCGGGCACACCCATAGCATACAAACGGCAGGACTTTTCTGCAAACTTTCCCCAAACTTTCCCAACATCACGTGGTTTTTCTGCTCTTTTCTGCTCATTACCGCCACCCTTTGGTCAACTTCTGCTATTGTTGGTTGATTTTAACATTGGTTCTGGGCATGCACATTTGTACTTCGGACAAAAGTCCGATGGATTTCTGTACACACGGTCGGACTTTGCACCATCGGACCTTTGTTACCGAAAAGTTTGCCCGTTTGCAGAGCGAACTTTTGTTCCGATGAAAACCGAAAAAGTTTGTCCGATGGAGCGTACACACGGTTAGATTTTTTGGAAAACGTGCTCATTTTGAAGTTTGTTGGCAAAAAGTCAGACTGTGTGTATGGGCCTTTAGACTACCTTGCCCACAGGGTGACAGCCCTGCAGTGATTTCCCTGCAGAACTGTTTTGTCATGTTTTTGGGGTTGTGTTCGATATGTGAAAAGAGAGATCACACAAGTACCTAAAAGTATAACATTTATTACATGTAATCACAGAAAGATAAAGAAAATTTAACAAGAACACTTAAAGCGGAGCTCCCCTGAAACAAAAAATATTAAAAGCCAGCAGCTACAAATACTGCAGCTGCTGACTTTTAATAAATGGACACTTACCTGTCCTGGAGTCCAGCGACGTCGGCAGCAGAAGACGAGCAATCATTCATCTCTCTGCTGCCCCCACCGCCATCCTCGGTGAGGGAACCAGGAAGTTAAGCCTTGCGGCTTCACTGCCCGGTTCCCTACGGCGCATGCGCGAGTCACGCTGCACCATTCTTACTGGTCCCCGCTGTGTCCTGGGAGCCGAGTGTCTCCCAGAACACAACGGGTATTCTGCGGGAAGTGGCAGAATACCCGCAGAGAGGACTGCCGGAAGTGGGTGCAAATACCTGTCTTAGACAGGTATCTGCACCCCCCTCCCCCCGAAAGGTGCCAAATATGACACCAGAGGGGGGGAGGGTTCCGATGAGCAGATGTTCCACTTCAGGGTGGAGCTCCGCTTTAACTAAAGGTGCTGTTTCTGACATGGGTCCCGTATTATGGCACAGGTGACCACAGACGCATATCTCCAGGCAGCTCTGATGTGAGACAAAGACCTTATAGGTTTTGGCTGTGGTATATAGGTCTTGTATTTAGGAAATGGTCAAGCCAACCTTCAGAGCAAAATGACCTTCCAAGGAAAATGGCAAATTCCCAAAGGAGAGAGGGCTTGCTTGTCCATAGAGTTAGTTTACAATTACATTCCAATGACATGAGTCAGCTAAAAGTTAGGCTGGGCTCACACATTGCGAATTGGATGCGGGTTTCCCCGCATCCAATTTGCATGTCAGGAGATTGTGATTGGCTCTCTATGGAGCTGGTTAACACTTCTCCGGAGCGGCTCCGGTGCGAATTGCACAGGGGTCCTGTGCGTCTTCTGGTCTGTTTCAGGTCCAAATTCAGCCAAAAATTCGGACAGAAATGGGGCCCGAAACGGTGAACAGGGATGCACCGGACCCCTGCTGTGAGCCGCTCCGTGCGGCAGTGTGAACCCAGCCTTACTAGAATAAGCATGATACTAGAAGCTTGATTAGATATTTGTGAGGCCAACCTTAATAAGGAATATGAAATATCCAATTTCCCTATCAAGAACCAACAATGTTGTCACCCATTTTACAGGACTGGGAAATCAGCAGATCTACTGGCATGAAAAAGTGCTAATGATTGACTACAGTATATATGATTTTTTTTTAAATCATTTTTTATTTTATACACATTTCCTCTTTAATAATTTGGATCTCTCCAGGACCATTACAACTCCCATATCTATGTTTTGGCTCTACTACCACCACCACTGTTCTGATATTTATATGTATATTTAAATGCAGGAGAGAGAAAGTAGCATAAGAAAGAAGTCATTTATTTGTATCCTCTTTAATGATCTTTCTTTTGATCTGAACAAAAAAAAAAAAAAGAGAGACTTTCTCACACTGTAACGAAAGCCATTTTGACCGGCCCGAGCTTTTTTAATGTGCAGTACTGCCTATAATGCAATAACATCCAGCAGGGCCAGTAGGCATGAAGACACATCTATTATGTGAAACCTTAAAGATCATCCTTCTCATGTAAATGTATAAAAAGTATTTGCAGAAAGTTTGCCACTCTATACATAAAACACTAGTTCAGATCAAAGAAAAAAGAAAGTAAAATGGATTTGGCCTCAAGGTGTTCTTTATTTTTGTATTAAAAACACATTTTTCCATAATTTAATACTTCATCTTTTTTTGAACAACCTGATCAACAAGCAGTGTGAGAAGCCTGTGAAAATAAAATGAAATACTGATTTCCAGCTGTACCTAGTGGCCTTCTTGCATACAAGTAGTAAGGATTAGAAAATAGTTTTCTTTAGGATATAGGAGCCTCTCTAGGTATATATTATTTGCAGAGAATACCTATGCTTATACACAATATGTATATAATAAAAAAAAATACTTCATACAGTCTGTAGAAACTAAAATAAAATGGTATGTTATGTATGGCTTTTCTACTTTTGACATATATATGTCATATTGCTGAAATTTACATTTGATTTTAAAGTCTAGATAAAGAAAAAAACAAAAACAAAACCCAGGACTATTGACAAAAAAAAAGTTTTCAACAATACTACCTTTCCACCACTAGATGGCTTCAGTCTTCCAGGTTGAATAAAAGCCAGTGCCATTCAACCCACTTCCATGACAGTCAAGGCTGTCATGGACCCGCCCCTTGGAAGCATTGCATCGAGCAACCTGGGCACACAGTATTGCACAGCGCTTTAAATCTGGACTTGTTACATGAGCAACGCTATGTGATGCAAAATGGACTGCCCACCACTGCCAGTAGAGGGCAAAAAGGAAAAACCCATAATGTTAGTGGACCCTCACTCCCAGGTCAAGTATACTTACCCAACCACACTCCCTTACCACCTCCCTACACTGCCAGAGCCTTTGCCAACAGAGCTGCTCTTCCAGTTATGGGGAAGCACATGACTTTCCATATGCTACAGAGCCAGGCCAATCACCAGCACTGTAACGTGTGGGTACAATAACATCATCACCCTGTCTAAGCACTCGAGACTAGACAGTGGGCATGCTATAGCACTAAGACAGCAAGGAAGGGTGGTTGGTACATGCCTGGAGGGGAGGAGTAGACACTGCCCCTTTGTCCTGAATAAGCAAAGTGATAGTGATGCTTTAAAGCCAAAATTCAGACAAAATGTTTGAATTAGTATTGATAGGAGTTGGGAAGGGTTAGGAACTTTATTAGGTTTTTATTGCTGTGTCCCTTTTGTGATGGGAAATCCCTTTAACAGGGACACAGATAAAACAAAAACTCTCTCTTAGTGGGGTGGGGAAAGGTTGAAAGTTCTGACAATGTTTTTATTGATGTATATGCTGTCCTGAGAACAGCACCTATAATTTCTTCAATGTAAGCCACCGGGACAAGAAGTGAACGGAAAAAAAATCCCCAGTGGGCTCACAGAATAAATGTACATTCAACAGATATGCAAGCACGCTGACAAAAGGAAAGAGCAGAGTGACATAGAGATGAGCTCATCACTGTGCTGATCCTCCTTTCACTGTCTAGTCACAAGCTGTGGTGGACCTAGGATAACCTGGCCTCAGAGGAAGTGATTTGAATGATTTGCAGACATCTAGTGGCACAAAAAAGTACTGTGTAGGATATTTCTGTATTGAAGCTAAACATTCCAACAAAAGCTGGTTTGTAATTCTATCCTTTAATGGAATGGAATTCTTCTATTTTATCTGGTCAGTCTTGTTAAGTGAAGCCTCGGACACACAACTGATTTTCTTGGCAAGAACCAGCAAATCGAGTAAATCGGGTGTGTGAACGTGGCTTTCAGGTTTCTCGTCAAGAAAACAGGCAAGAATCTCGACGAGAAAAATAGAGAACCTGCTCTCTATT
This sequence comes from Rana muscosa, assembly GCA_029206835.1. Classification (NCBI taxonomy): domain Eukaryota; kingdom Metazoa; phylum Chordata; class Amphibia; order Anura; family Ranidae; genus Rana; species Rana muscosa. The sequence continues at coordinate 1,020,920,237 of CM055117.1, forward strand.
TTCTCGTCGGGATTCTCGTCGGCCTGTTTCTCTACGAGAAACCCGAGTGTGTGTACACTTACCTGTCGCCGTGGAAACCTGCACATGCTCAAAATGACTTTGACTCATGCACGGTAGCTTCCTAGGCATAGGTAGGGTGTAGCAAGATGGTGGCGACGGCATCGAATGTGATGAGCGCACGCTCGTCATAGTCGATGACGTCACCGCGTTCGGCGGTTCTTTTGAAAGGTACGTGCCTTCACTCGGCAGGGACAAGATTCTTGTCCAAGAATCTCGTCAGGAAAAACTACAAGTTTTTTCCTGACGAGATTCTCGGCCGTGTGTACGAGGCTTGAGAAGTTTTGCTTTAAATATTCTAAAAAAAATGCTGGAAACATTTATTATGAATATGAAGAAGAAGAAAGAAGAAGAAGAAGAAAGAAGAAGAAAGTTGAAGATTAAAGTAGAAAGAAGAAGAAAGAAGAAGAAAAGAAGAAGAAGAATAAAGTAGAAAGAAGACGAAAGAATAACAAAGAAGAATACATTTTGAAGAAGAATAAAGTAGAAAGAAGAAAGTAGAAAGTAGAAAGAAGAAGAAGAAAGAAGAAGAAAGAAAAAAAAAAGAAGAAGAAAGAAGAAGAAATTTTGAAGAAGCATGAAGTAGAAAGAAGAAGAAAGAAGAAAGTAGAAAGAAGAAGAAGAAGGAAGAAGAAGAAGAAAGAAGGAAGAAGGAAAGAAGAAGTAATAAAAAAGATGAAGAAAGAAGACGAGAGAAGAAGGAAGAAAAAAGATGAAGAAAGAACACGAACGAAGAAGGAAGAAAAAAAGATGAAGAAAGAAAAAAAGAAGAAGAGAAAAGAAGAAGAAGAAGGAGAAGAAAGAAGGACGAAGAAGAACAAAGAGAAAAGATGAAGGAAGAAGAAGAAAAGGAGGAAGAATAAGAAGAATGTAGAAAGAAGAACAGCAATATCCGTGATGATGCACTACTGAGTATAAAATAAATTCTCCTTTAGTTCTACAAGCTATTGTGGGTTTGTGGTGAGCACACATTCTTTAATTCACAAATTTTGAGTTATTACAGCAATTTACACTTTAAAGCTGAACTGCAGACAAGCAGCTTAATACACAGTTGAAATACAAACTCACAAATCATTTTAACCTGCCAAACAACATGTAATTATTTTCAGCCAGACAAGTAATTCAGACATTCCTGCCAGACAGCATAGCCAAGTCCTACACCTTCACTGCTGTTAAGCAGCAGAGTTTGGTTTAGGGCCCATATTTTGAGTTATTACTGCAGGATCACCATTTTTGTATTCATGGCAAAATAAATACCTTTTACTCAAAATAATTAATGTGTTTTGCAATGCCAACTAATGCACTACTAATTTGTATAAAAATGAATGGGTAAGCTTATTTAAAACCACGAGTAGTGGATAGACTAGAGAGGGGGTTAGAACATCTGTCAGATTGCTATCACCTCCTGTGTCTCCCCTAGGGTGACCATTGGACATAAAGATGATAAGTGAAGGAAAATATAAAATTTTGAGCTGTCGCTTGAACAGGAATAGAGAGTGAATCCTCCAATGGGGACACTTGTTTAGGTGACAACTAAGAGAGGATTTCCCTCATGGGAGATGTTTTCTTCCTACTCCCAGTTGTGTCTACAGGGCAGGAATTAAAGTGAAATTCCCCCAAAGATACACATAGGGCAAAAAATATGACACCTTCCCCACTCTATCCAAAATAAAAATACATGTATTGATTCAGTAGGTTCATTTAAAAGCATATATAAACCTAAAAATAATAACATATTGCAAATAACTAGTTCTTAGATGTTGCGGCTGTGTTAGTTCTTTTTTTTTTTATGTTTCCCAATTAATTATATTAAATGTATATTTTTGGGTTTAAATATGCTTTAAGATAGAGATGGGAGGCCTTAGGCCCCATTCACACTTAGACATATCTGAAATGTGCACAGAAATGGATGTTTTTCCGTACATTTGCGAAACACGACACAAACAAACAAGCAACAGCATTTTGGGCACCATTCATTCTTAATGGCAGCCTAAATGCACCTAAAAAACTGGCATTTTGTCTCTGGACAAACAGGTGCAAAACATGTCAAATTGGGCTGTCATAAAACGCGCCAAAGATAGCTCCAAAAAGAGGTACAGGCATGTTTTTGGAGCAGTGGGCAGCCTATGCAAATAAACATTGTAACTAGGGATGAGCCGAACACCCCCCGGTTCGCACCAGAACCTGCGAATGGACCGAAAGTTCGCGCAAACTTTAGAACCCTATTAAATACAATAAACTCAAAACGTTCGAAGTCAAAAGTGCTAATTATAACGGCTAATATGCAAGTTATTGTCCTAAAAAGGGTTTGGGGACCCGGGTCCTGCCCCAGGGGACATGTATCAATGCAAAAAAAAGTTTTAAAAACTGACGTTTTTTCGGGAGCAGTGATTTTCATGATGCTTAAAGTGAAAAAAAAAAGTGAAATATTCCTTTAATTATCGTACCTGGGGGGGGGTGTCTAAAGTATGCCTGTGAAGTGGCACGTGTTTCCCGTGTTTAGAACTGTCCCTGCACAAAATTACAATTCTAAAGGAAAATAAGTCATGTCTGGTCCCGGCAATATGGATGAAAATCATTGAGAAAAATGGCATGGGTTTGTAAGTTGGATGTTTGAAAGCTGGGGCCTGCTATATATACTCTGCAGAAATTTGGCCCTTAGGTGTTGGTGTTGCCACAACACTGTAAGCCCTCAGTTACTCTTGGTGGGCGCTGGAACGCCCTGCTGTAAATCATTAGATCAAGAATTGTAATTACATGCCATTGTTGAACAGTGGTAGGAAAAATTGGGCCTTTGGTGGTGGTGCTGGTGCCACAACACTAAGTCCTCACAGTTACTCTTGGTGGGCGCAGGAATGGGCCCTGCTGTGAATTATTAGATCGAGAATTGTAATTACATGCCCCTGTTGAACAGGGGCAGAAACATTGGGCCTTAGGCACTGGTGCTGGTGCCACAACATTGCAACCCTTCACATATACTTTACTTGGAGCGCAGCAATGAGCCCTGCTGCAAAGCATTGCATCAAAAATTGTAATTACACGCCCCTGTTAAACAGGTGCATAAAAATTGGGCCTTAGGCACTGGTGCCACAACACTCCAACTCCTCACAGATACTGTACTTGGAGCGCAACAATGAGCCCTGCTGCAAAGTATTAGATCAAAAATTGTAATTACACGCCCCTGTTAAACAGGGGCTGAAAAATTGGGCCTTAGCCACTGGTGGCGGTGCATAGAAACAAAAATGTTCTTACATGCTATCAGCATGATCATTGAGGAGGAAGAGGATAGTCACTCAGCATAACAGGATAGTCACTCTGCATCAGCATAGGCAGCCTTGAAGGGATCTGACATTTCAAATAAAATTAGTCTGTTACAAAAAAAAAAAGAAGGGGGAGGGAAAACCCCTCTTCTATACTAAACTTAGCTAAATGCTAAGAAAAAGAAAAAACGCTCACCGATTATCGGTATCTGAGCGTCTACCTATTTAGGTGCGTGTGCCTGGATTGGCTGACCGAGAGAAAAAAAGAAAGAAAAAATTTCAATAAAAATTACAGTCTCCAGGTTTCATAGACCTCCGCATTCCCTGGATTATTTGTTTGATAACTGATATCCTTGCCGGGAGAACCGGTAAGGGGTAACCGCGAAGGGAGTGGAAAGAGGTAAGGGAAAAAAAAAAAAAAGGGGGGGGGGAGAAAGAAAGGGAAGGCGAGACAGACCGAAGAAAAAATGGAAGAAAAAATAACAAGGGGTAGGTAAATTTATATACCACGGGGGTTCAGGGGAGGGAGGGGATCCACTGACCTCCTTTAGTCTGAGGTTATTTATATATCCATATACTGTATTATTACATTGTATATTCATATACATCAATATACATCATATTCTATATATCATTATATCGATTTATATCTCCCTCTTCATCCTCCTATTATAGTGAGGGGAATTAATGACATACTATGTAACCTAATATCTATACCAAAAACGTATCTTCTTTAAACCATCTATTTAATTTAATTTTTAAAATTTTGTCTTATCTTATCTGATCTAATCAATGGAGTCCTCCCCCCTCTGGGGGATAATCCCACCTTTTATGCTACCACCACACTACCACTCCTGTATCTTCCCCTTCCCTCTCTCTACCCCCCCAAAAAAAAACAAGGGTAGAGAACTACACCTTGTCTTTTCTACTCCCTCCTCTCACATCTAGGCATAATTCCCTATATTTCTGTGAAGTTATATGTCTCAACTATTCCCTTCCCCACCCTCTTCCCTCTCCATTTCTTCTCCCCTCTCCTTCCCCTCCCCCTGCTTCCTCTCTCCAATACTCACCCCCTCACCCTATTGTTTCTAGTGATTCTCTTTATTCACCAGGATAGGGGGGGGAGAGAGGGGGCCCCCGGAATTCAACTGCCACCCCACTCCTCCTTATTACTGTTATCCCCAATAACTGAACTTAGTACATTTTAGTATATTTATTTGTTTGTTTATGTATTTATTTATTTATTTGTTTATGTGTTTACTTACTATATTCTATCTTGAGCTCTACCTATATATATATTACTATATATTGCTGGAATTACCGATGGGGGATAAAAAATAAAAAATATAAAAAGAAAAGGGGAGAAAGACCCAGTCCTGTGTCTTTGTGAATTCGTGTTTTTTTATTATATACCTTGTGTGCCTTCCTTAGAGTTTACTTTACTCCAAAAAAATAGCCAAAAAAAAAGGGGGGGAGGTCCCCCCCCCAAAAGAAAATAGGGGGGAACCTTTGCTGTGCCCTATTCTTTAGTGGTGGTTGTTAACTTGTGTTTAACATGTGTTTTATGTGTCTCGTTTCTGTAGTGTTTAAATTCTTAAAAAAAGAAAACGGAGCCTCCCCCCCCCCTTAAAAAAAGAGGGGGAAGAGGGGTGTACGGAAAAAAAAGCAAATACAAACAAAGATCAATTCCACATATCTAATAAAAATAAAAAATAAAAAAAAACATCTCATACCCCTTTGTGAATTTAAGAGGGGGAGTTAAAATAACCCCCCCTAAAAAAAAAAGGAGTATCAGAAGCAAAATACTCTGTACTCCTCTGTGTATGGGTCTATCTCTATCCCTAATTTTGTCTCACTGTGTACGCCATTTTATTTTATTATCCATATCCGAATCACATCAGGCTCTAAGCTCTAAGCATTTCCAAGAACAATTCCCTCTGGGTCTTAATTCCCCTCTCCTCCTAAATTAGAAGGGGGGGGGGGAGGGTATCATATGTCCTGTCGATCATTCCCATTTCTTGGCTCTCAGGCTCTTAGATACACAGTTCCTAATTTCAGCAAACACACCAAAAAAAGAAAAAAGAAAAAGGGGGGCAAAACAGATCATAAGGAAATCGCAAGGCGAGATTCAGGGCATTCATTCTCTTCAGATTCCCTAATTTGTCCAGATATAGGGGGGGGGGATATTTATTCAATATTAAAGACCATCTCCTGATTCAAGTTCCCCTCTCCTTCAAGTCCCCGGGGGGTTTAAATTCTGGGTTCTTTGTCGTCTTTCATTTTCTTGGGAGTCTCTCCTCTGACCATGGTTATCTGGGTACCCCTTACGGTTCCCATTATGTGTAACAGGTAGGAGCCAGTTCGGAACCTGGAAAGGTGTAATTGCTAGATATAGGAAAAGTTCAGGTAAATCCGCTGGTGTCTGGAGGGTAAATGTGGTGGATGCCCTTCGAAATGTGACTGTTAGTGGATACCCCCATCTATACGTACACCCCTGCTCTCTGGCTCGGTCCAAAATAGGCCGTAGGCATGCTCTGCGCTGTAGTGTAGCTCTTGAGTAGAGTTGAGCGGACACCTGGATGTTCGGGTTCAACGGGTTCGGCCGAACTTCGGAAAAAAGTTCAGGTTAGGGACCGAACTTTAACCCGAACCCGGACCCGAACCCGAACCCCATTGAAGTCAATGGGGACCCGGACTTCTAAGGACTAAAAAGGCTCTAAAAAGGTAATGGAAAGGGCTAGAGGGCTGCAAATGGCAGCAAAATGTTGTTAAGAGCATGGCAAGTGCTCTGCAAACAAATGTGGATAGGGAAATAACTTAAAATAACATAAAAAAAACAAAAATAAAAAATAATCTTGACCTAGGAGTACGAGGTCCATATGGAGTAGGAGGTTGAGGTGGCGGTGGATGTGGCTGTGTAGGTGGAAGCGGCGGTGGAGGAGGACGAGGTAGCCAACACTGATTCAAAAATACAATAATGGCTGGGTAAGGCCGGTGATGTGTCGAATTCTGTCCCCCGTCAAATAGTGTCCACCCTGTACTGCGCTTGCTCAGTATGTAGGACAAGGGGATTTCGAAAATCTCCCAAGATGAACGGCGCCTGTGTGGTGAGTTCAGGTGAAGGCCACACCATCCGTGGTTCAAGCCGAGCCAAGTGAGGCCGTGCCCGAAGCGTGGCGATCGAACCGAGCCCCTGAGGGGCCCTGTTACTATGTGCTACCGTATGTCCACTTGGATGGTGGGGCTTGAACCTGCACTCACAGTGCAGGCGCCGTTCATCTTCGGAGATTTTGTGAATCTCCTTGTCCTCTGTCCTGCGCAAGAGCTGCGCCTTCGCAGTATGGGCCGGACACAATCCGATGGCCGGACAGTTTTTGTCACAACACCGGTATACATGTCTATTCTGCACAAGGTACGGACAAGTCCTGTGGGATCCATGCCTGGTTCATTTTAATGAACGTGAGCTTGTCCACATTGGCTCTGGACAGGCGGCTGCGCTTGTCTGTGATAACGCCCCCTGCCGTGCTAAATACACGTTCAGATAATACACTGGCTGCAGGGCAGGCCAGCGCCTCCAAGGCATAAAGGGCAAGCTCAGGCCATGTGCCCAATTTGGAGACCCAGAAGTTAAAGGGGGCAGACCCGTCATCCAGTATGTTGGTGAAATGCTGCCTCCTGCTAAAATGTTCCATCTCAGCTGGTGGTGCTGGTTGTTGTGGCGTGCTGACAAAGCTTTTCCACATTTCAGCCATGCTAACCCTGCCTTCTGAGGTAGGAGGAAGGGAGCCGCTCAGGTGTGGAAGTCCCTGGAATTACCTCCTCCCAGCAACCAAAGGTGCAGGCAAATGCAAATGCAATTGAAGAAAGAAAATAAGGTCTTCTGGACGCAGCACTCCGGTTAAAAGGCCTTTATTCCAAAAAAAAGGGTTTCAGGAAACCAAAAACACTCTGCACAACACAACAAACTGATCTAGTTTAACTGACGCGTTTCACACTATTTAAAGTGCTTATTCATAGCTAGTTATTACACAAATGCTACCCAAGATATACCCTAAACAGGGGAAGTCATGTGATCCAACCCCAAGGTGAAAATGATTAGTTAATTGAAAATTAATTAAATTAATTAAACATGAAGTGATTCAAGTGAAATGGGTGTGGTTCACTGACCACAATGAAAAAAGAGGATAGAAATGCCTCACCATATGACAATCTATGCAGATATAAAAAATATATTTTTAAAAAGTATAATATATATAAAAAATATATAATAAGTGATATGGTGTGAAGTGGGAACAAAAAAAATATCAATAAAAATAAATGTGGAAATCGAATAAAATGAGTAAAAAATTGGGATGAGATTACTACCCATTAAAAAAAGGGGTATAATATAAATGTGCATCCAAAACATGTGTAACCATGTGTGTAAATATATTTTTTTGTTCCCACTTCACACCATATCACTTATTATATATTTTTTATATATATTATACTTTTTAAAAATATATTTTTTATATCTGCATAGATTGTCATATGGTGAGGCATTTCCATCCTCTTTTTTCATTGTGGTCAGTGAACCACACCCATTTCACTTGAATCACTTCATGTTTAATTAATTTAATTAATTTTCAATTAACTAATCATTTTCACCTTGGGGTTGGATCACATGACTTCCCCTGTTTAGGGTATATCTTGGGTAGCATTTGTGTAATAACTAGCTATGAATAAGCACTTTAAATAGTGTGAAACGCGTCAGCTAAACTAGATCAGTTTGTTGTGTTGTGCAGAGTGTTTTTGGTTTCCTAAAACCCTTTTTTTTGGAATAAAGGCCTTTTAACCGGAGTGCTGCGTCCAGAAGACCTTCTTTTCTTTCTTCACCTGCCTTCTGAGGTGCTGCCGGTGCCCCGGCTGCGTTGGCGACCTCTTCCTCCTCCTCTGCCTTCGCCTTGTGCTTCCACCGTACGCCCGCTGTCAGGTGGGAATGCCACCAGCAGCGCGTCTACCAGCGTGCGCTTGTACTCGCGCATCTTACGATCCCGCTCCAGTGAGGGAATTAAGGACGGTACGTTGTCCTTGTAACGGGGATCCAGCAGGGTGGCCACCCAGTAATCAGCACCAGTTAAAATGTGGGCAACTCTGCGGTCATTGCGGAAACACTGCAGCATGTAATCGCTCATGTGTGCCAGGCTGCCCAGAGGCAAAGAAAAGCTGTCCTCTGTGGGAGGTGTATCGTCTGTGTCCTCTGTATCCCCCCAGCCACGCACCAGTGATGGCCACGAGCTGGTCTGGGTGCCACCCTGCTGTGAAAATGGCTCCTCCTCCTCCTCCTCCTCCTCCATCTCCTCCTCCACCTCGTCATCCTCCAGAACTGTGCCCTTTCTGCCGGACAATTGTGTACCTGGCGTTTGTTGGTGCAGGAACCCACCCTCGTAGCCACTTGTGAAAGACTGCCCTGAAAGCCTTTGAAATGATCCCGCTTCCTCCTCCTCCTCATCCTCCTGTGCCACATCCTCTTCCATCATCCCCCGAAGCGTTTTTTCAAGGAGGCATAGAACTGGGATAGTAACGCTAAGAACGGCGTCATTGGCACTGGACATGTTGGTGGAGTACTCGAAACAGCGCAACAAGGCACACAGGTCTCGCATGGAGGCCCAGTTATTGGTGGTGAAGTGGTGCTGTTCCGCAGAGCGACTCACGCGTGATTGCTGCAGCTGAAACTCCACTATCGCCTGCTGCTGCTCGCACAGTCTGGCCAGCATGTGCAAGGTGGAGTTCCACCTTGTGGGCACGTCACATATGAGGCGGTGAGCGGGAAGGCCGAAGTTACGCTGCAGCGCTGACAGGCGAGCAGCAGCAGGGTGAGAACGCCGAAAGTGCGCACACACAGCCCGCACTTTCTGCAGCAGCTCTGGCATATTGGGGTAATTTTTAAGGAACCTCTGGACCACCAAGTTCAGCACATGCGCCAGGCAAGGGATGTGCGTCAAACCGGCTAGGCCCAGAGCTGCTACGAGATTTCGCCCATTATCGCACACCACCAGGCCGGGCTTGAGGCTCACTGACAGCAACCACTCATTGGTCTGTTGTTCCATGTCCCTCCACAACTCCTGCGCGGTGTGGGGTTTTTCCCCCAAACAGGAAAGTTTTAAAACTGCCTGCTGTCGTTTACCCCTGGCTGTGCTGAAGTTGGTGGTGAAGGTGTTACGCTGACCGGATGAGGAGGCGGTAGAGGATGAGGAAGCGGAGTAGGAGGAGTTAGCAACAGGAGGCAAACTGAAGCGCCCTGCAATCCTCGGTGGTGGAAGGACATGCGCCAAACTGCTATCTGCCTCAGGCCCAGCCGCCACTGCATTTACCCAGTGTGCTGTTAGGGAGATATAACGTCCCTGACCGTGCTTACTGGTCCACGCATCCGTAGTTAGGTGGACCTTGCCACAGATGGCGTTGCGCAGAGCACACCTGATTTTGTCCCCCCTTGGTTGTGCAGGGAAGGGATGGCTCGCCTGGAAAAATAGTGGCGGCTGGGCACGACGTACTGTGGGACAGCCAATGCCATCAGACTTTTAAAACTCTGCGTCTCCACCAGACAGAATGACAGCATTTCAAAGGCCAGAAGTTTTGAAATGCTGGCATTCAGGGCCAGGGATCGCGGGTGGCTAGAGGGGTACTTCCTCTTCTGCTCAAATGTTTGGGAGATAGAGAGCTGAACGCTTCCATGGGACATTGTGGAGATGGTTGGTGACCCAGGTGGTAGTGTTGCTGGCAGATCCTCTGTTTGCGGGGTGGCAGGTGCCACTGTCACTACAGAGGTGGATGAAGAGGCCGAGACTGCAGCAGAAGAGGAAGCAGGAGGAGCCAGAGACCTTTCTTGGTTTTTGAGGTGTCTACTCCACTGCAGCTCGTGCTTTGCACTTAGATGCCTGGTCATGCAGGTTGTGCTCAGGTTGAGAACGTTTATGCCTCGCTTCAGGCTCTGATTGCACAGCGTGCAAACCACTCGTGTCTTGTCATCAGCACATTGTGTGAAGAACTGCCACGCTGGGGAACTCCTTGGACCTGGCTTTGGTGTGCTCGGTCCCTTGCTGCGTTGGGCATAGTGATGAGCCGAACACCCCCGGGTTCGGTTCGCACCAGAACCCGCGAACGGACCGGAAGTTCGAACGAACATTAGAACCCTATTAAATACAATGGATGCGAACGTTCGAATTCTAAAGTGCTAATTATAACAACTATTATGCATGTTATTGTCCTAAAAAGGGTTTGGGAACCCGGGTTCTGCACCAGGGGACATGTATCAATGCAAAAAGAAGTTTTAAAAACGGTCGTTTTTCGGGAGCAGTCATTTTAATGATGCATAAAGTGAAAAAAAAAAGTCAAATATTCCTTTAAATATCGTACCTGGGGGGTGTCTAAAGTATGCCTGTGAAGTGCCACGTGTTTCCCGTGTTTAGAACTGTCCCTGCACAAAATGACACTTCTAAAGGAAAAAAAAGCCATTTAAAACTGCTTGCGGCTTTAATGTAATGTCTGGTCCCGGTAATATGGATGAAATTCTTTAAGAAAAATGGCATAGCTACCCCATGACCCCCCCCCCCCCTACCCCAGCCCATTACCAGCCCCTTTGGGTCTTGTATGGATATTAAGGGGAACCCCGCACATAAAATAAAAAAGGCCCTATATACTCTGAACAGCCGTATACAGGCGGTGCATACAAGACAGGGACTGTAGGTTTGTTCTTATGTAGAATCTGTTTGTAATTTTGAACAGGTACATTGTTGAAGTGTAGCTCCAGCCCAAAAATCTATTTTTAAACTTTTTGGAAAACATAGGTAAGGGTTATCACCCCTGTAACATTTGTTTTGCTGTCTGTGCCCCTGTTCAGAACATTTCACCTCACTTTCCGTCCCAATGACAACTGTTTTTGAAATGTGGTGTTTTTCTTGAAACAAGGATTGCTGATAAAGCATCAGTACAGAGGAGACACCTTTCTCCCATATTTATTCTTACAGGAGAGAATTTTCCTTCCTAGTGGTAGATTTCCTCTCACTTCCTGTTGTCTTCTTGCGTTTGCAAGTAGGAGTCGTTTGTAAGTTGGATGTTTGAAAGTAGGGACCTGCCGTATATACTCTGCAGAAATAGGCCCCTTAGTTGTTGGTGTTGGCACAACACTGTAAGCACTCACAGTTACTCTTGGTTGGTGCTGGAACGCCCTGCTGTCAACTATTATATCAGGAATTTTAATTACATATAATTGTTGAACAGTGGTAGTAAAAATTGGGCCTTTGATGGTGGTGCTGGTGCCACAACACTGTAAGCCCTGACAGTTACTCTTGGTGGGTGCAGCAATGGGCCCTGCTGTGAATTATTAGATCAAGAATTGTAATTGCATGCCCCTGTTGAACAGGGGCTGAAAAATTGGGCCTTAGGCACTGGTGGCACAACACTACAACCCCTCACAGATACTGTACTTGGAGCACAGCAATGAGCCCTGTTGCAAAGTATTGCTTCAAAAATTGTAATGACACGCCCCTGTTAAACAGGGGCTGAAAAATTGGGCCTTAGGCACTGGTGCCACAACACTCCAACCCCTCACAGATACTGTACTTGGAGCACAGCAATGAGCCCTATGGCAAATTATTGCTAAAAAAATTGTAATTACACGCCCCTGTAAAACAGGGGCTGAAAAATTGGGCCTTAGCCACTGGTGGCGGCACCCATAAACAAAAATGATCTTCCAAGCTATCATCATCAATCGTATCATTGAGGACTCGGAGGAGGAGGATAGCCAGTCAACATAACAGCACAGGCACTCAGCATCAGCATCAGTCTTGAAGGGATGTGACATGTTAAAATCAATTAGTCTGTTATATCAGCATCAGGTGTGTGGTAGCTGGTGGTGATCCAAGACTGGTTCATCTTGATGAAAGTCAGTCGATCAACCGAGTCGGTGGACAGGCGCACCCTGTGATCCGTGACAAATCCTCCAGCAGCACTGAATGTGCGTTCCGAAAGAACGCTGGATGCAGGACAGGCCAGTAGCTCAATTGCATACTGTTCAAGCTCTGGCCAGTGATCCATCCTCAAGACCCAGTAAGCCAGAGGATTTTCGGTGGGGAAGGTGTCCAAGTCTGACCTTGCCCCTAGATATTCCTGCACCATGTTTATCAGACGCTGGCGATGGTTGCTGGAACCAATCATACTTTGGGGCTGCGGACTAAAGAATTGTCTGAACGCATCGGTCAGACGGCCACCTTCCCCACCGCTCCTTCTTTGACTGGCCGAAGCCTCAGCAACTCGTTGTCCAGGACCAGGAGTTTGCAACCTCCCAGTCTCTGGGAACGCGTTGCACAGACCTTTCTGCAAGGCCTCCCGGAGTTGTCTCATCCTCTGCTCCCTCTGCGACGGTAACATAAGGTCCGCAACCTTACCCTTGTACCGTGGATCAAGGAGAGTGGCCAGCCAGTAATGGTCCCTCTCCTTGATCCGAAGAATACGAGGATCCTTCCGCAGACTTTGCAGGATCAGGGAGGCCATGCAGCGTAGGTTTGCTGAGGCATTCGCTCCGGAGTCCTCTGGGTCACTAAGGACGACATGATCCGCAGCCACCTCCTCCCAGCCACGTACAAGTCCACTGGTTTCTTGGGACTGTAAATCATCCCTAAAAGACTGCTGCTGATGATGCTGAGTGCCAGCCTCCACCTCCATGCTGACACAATCCTCCTCCTCCTCCTCCTCCTCCTCCTCTTCCTGTGCGATGGGTGGGACAGAAGGAACACTGTCTGGGTAAAGGGGGCCTTGAGAGGCAAGGAAGTCCTCCTCTTCCTGCCTCTGTTCTGCCTCAAGTGCCCTGTCCATTATTCCACGCAGCGTGTGCTCCAACAGGTGGACAAGAGGTACAGTGTCACTGATGCATGCACTGTCACTGCTCACCATCCTCGTGGCCTCCTCAAATGGTGCCAGGACAGTGCATGCATCCCTGATCATGCCCCACTGGCGTGGAGAAAAAAAACCAAGCTCCCCTGACCCTGTCCTGGTGCCGTAGTCGCACAGGTACTCATTGATGGCCCTCTGCTGCGTGTGCAGCCGCTGCAGCATGGCCAACGTTGAGTTCCACCTGGTGGGCATGTCACATATAAGGCGGTTCTTGGGCAGGTTCAACTCCTTTTGCAGCTCAGCCAGGCGAGCACTGGCATTATAAGATCTGCGGAAATGCACACAGACTTTCCTGGCCTGCCTCAGGACATCCTGTAAGCCCGGGTACCTGCCCAAGAACCGCTGCACCACCAGGTTAAGGACGTGAGCCACACAGGGCACATGGGTCAGTTGTCCCTGTCGGAGGGCGGAGAGGAGGTTGGTGCCATTGTCGCAAACCACCATTCCTGGCTTAAGCTGGCGTGGCGTCAACCACCTCTCGGCCTGGCCCTGCAGAGCAGACAGGACCTCTGCCCCAGTGTGGCTTCTGTCCCCCAAACACACCAGCGCAAGCACGGCATGGCATCTTTTTGCCTGCGTACTTGCGTAGCCCCGTGAACGGCTACGGAGCACCGCTGGTTCATAGGACAAACCACAGGAAGAGGCCATGGAGGAAGAAGAAGAGGAGGGGGTGGAGGAGAGAGGTGTGTCACAACCAGTAGTAGCATTTTGGAGGCGTGGCGGTGGGACAACCTCCAACACTACTGCACCTTGTCCTGAATCCTTCCCAGCTGCCAAAAGAGTGACCCAATGGGCCGTGAAAGAAAGGTAACGTCCCTGTCCATGCCTGCTGGACCATGAGTCAGCGGTAATATGCACCTTACCGCTGACCGCCCTGTCCAGCGAGGCCAAGACATTGCCTTCCACATGCCGGTAGAGAGCCGGAATAGCCTTCCGTGAGAAAAAGTGGCGTTTGGGAACCTGCCACTGAGGAACCGCACATTGCACAAACTCACGGAAGGGGGCCGAGTCTACCAACTGAAAAGGCAGCAGTTGAAGCGCTAGCAATTTAGCCAAGCTAGCATTCAACCGCTGGGCATGTGGATGGCTGGGAGTGAACTTCTTTCGACGGTCCAGCAGCTGGGGCAGGGAAATTTGCCTGCTAGAATCGGACGTCGGTGTACTGCTAGCAGAGTGGGCGCAAGTACTTGGCTGTGACACACCTAATTCTACACCTTCATTCCTCTCAGTGCATGTTTCAGAGAGGACTGAAGTTATAGTGGGGTTGGAGATCCCAGCTGATGCGGTGCAAGGAGAGGTCCGCTTTGTTCTTTGGTGTGGGTCTTTGAGGTAGGCTTGCCAACGAGCTGCATGGCAGGTCAACATATGTCTGGTCAGGCATGTGGTACCCAAGCGGCTGATGTTTTGGCCACGCGATATACGCTTGAGACATATGTTGCAAACAGCAGCTGTGCGATCTGATGCACTAGCCTCAAAAAAGGCCCACACCAAAGAACTTTTTGAATGACGGGCAGAGGCAGCGCCCTGCACAGGCGGAGCTCTGCGGTGTGATTCCGTCGGTGTACTGCCCTTACGCTGGCCACCAAAGGGCATCCTGCCTCGTTGGAGATGTGCCTCCTCCTCATCCTCCTCCTCCTCCTCTCTCCTATTAGGCACCCACGTGGAGTCATTGACCTCATCATCCCCTCCCTCCTCATCACTGGAGCCAATCTGGCAGTATGCTGCAGCTGCTGGAACATGACTGCCAGATTGGTGTCCTTCTTGAGCATCCCCTCTGTCTGCTCTCACGCTACTGCCTTCCTCTAGCTGGGTTTCATCATCAGACCCTTCGAAACGCTGGGCATCCTCCTGGAGCATGTACCCAACACTGTGCTGAAACAGTTCGGGGGACTCCTCAGGAGGAGGACATGGTGGGTCTAGGGAAGGAGTGACTGATGATTTGTCTGACATTGATACCAGGGAAGACGACGCTTTGGCAGCTGCTTTTCCAGTACCCTGAGCCTGGGTGAGAGAGGATGAGGAGGAGGAGGAGGGCTTGGTCATCCACTCTACCAAGTCTTCGGCATGATGTGGCTCAACATGTCCAGCTGCCGAAAAGAAGGACAAGCGTGTCCCATGGCCATGTGCTGATGACAATGCACCGCGTCCACGACCAGCACTGTTGCCCCCAGACACAGAGCCTGCTTGCCCTCTTTTATTGCCTCCTGACTGTCTGCCTCTCCTTGTTTGCCTTCCAGACATTCTAATAGATGGCCTGCAGGGAGATGGGAAAAAAGCAATAAGGGCTACCTTCAGGTGTCCTTCTCTGTCCCTGGAAACAAGGACTTGCAGAGTGAAAGAAAAAAAACACTCTCCCTACCTACAGTTTTCTGTCCCTAGAAAAAATGTTTTTTTTAATCACAATATAGCACAAGGAAAATTAACTCACTGTCCTTACAGGTCCCTGGAAACAAGGACTTGCAGAGTGAAAGAAAAAAAACACTCTCCCTACCTACAGTTTTCTGTCCCTAGAAAAAAATGTTTTTTTTAATCACAATATAGCAAAAGGACAATTCACTCACTGTCCTTCCAGGTCCCTGGAAACAAGGACTTGCAGAGTGAAAGAAACTGACACTGTCCCTACCTAGAGTTTTCTGTCCCTGGAATAAATGTTTTTTTCAGCACAATATAGCACAAGGACAATTAACTCACTGTCCTTACAGGTCCCTGGAAACAAGGACTTGCAGAGTGAAAGAAACTGACACTGTCCCTACCTAGAGTTTTCTGTCCCTGGAATAAATGTTTTTTTCAGCACAATATAGCACAAGGACAATTAACTCACTGTCCTTACAGGTCCCTGGAAACAAGGACTTGCAGAGTGAAAGAAAAAAAATACTCTCCCTACCTACAGTTTTCTGTCCCTAGAAAAAAATTTTTTTTTAATCACAATATAGCAAAAGGACAATTCACTCACTGTCCTTCCAGGTCCCTGGAAACAAGGACTTGCAGAGTGAAAGAAACTGACACTGTCCCTACCTAGAGTTTTCTGTCCCTAGAATAAATGTTTTTTTTTAATCACAATATAGCAAAAGGACAATTCACTCACTGTCCTTCCAGGTCCCTGGAAACAAGAACTTGCAGAGTGAAAGAAACTGACACTGTCCCTACCTAGAGTTTTCTGTCCCTAGAATAAATGTTTTTTTTAATCACAATATAGCAAAAGGACAATTCACTCACTGTCCTTCCAGGTCCCTGGAAACAAGGACTTGCAGAGTGAAAGAAACTGACACTGTCCCTACCTAGAGTTTTCTGTCCCTAGAATAAATGTTTTTTTTAATCACAATATAGCAAAAGGACAATTCACTCACTGTCCTTCCAGGTCCCTGGAAACAAGGACTTGCAGAGTGAAAGAAACTGACACTGTCCCTACCTAGAGTTTTCTGTCCCTAGAATAAATGTTTTTTTTAATCACAATATAGCAAAAGGACAATTCACTCACTGTCCTTCCAGGTCCCTGGAAACAAGGACTTGCAGAGTGAAAGAAACTGACACTGTCCCTACCTAGAGTTTTCTGTCCCTAGAATAAATGTTTTTTTTAATCACAATATAGCACAAGGAAAATTAACTCACTGTCCTTACAGGTCCCTGGAAACAAGGACTTGCAGAGTGAAAGAAAAAAAACACTCTCCCTACCTACAGTTTTCTGTCCCTAGAAAAAAATGTTTTTTTTAATCACAATATAGCAAAAGGACAATTCACTCACTGTCCTTCCAGGTCCCTGGAAACAAGGACTTGCAGAGTGAAAGAAACTGACACTGTCCCTACCTAGAGTTTTCTGTCCCTGGAATAAATGTTTTTTTCAGCACAATATAGCACAAGGACAATTAACTCACTGTCCTTACAGGTCCCTGGAAACAAGGACTTGCAGAGTGAAAGAAAAAAAATACTCTCCCTACCTACAGTTTTCTGTCCCTAGAAAAAAATGTTTTTTTTAATCACAATATAGCAAAAGGACAATTCACTCACTGTCCTTCCAGGTCCCTGGAAACAAGGACTTGCAGAGTGAAAGAAACTGACACTGTCCCTACCTAGAGTTTTCTGTCCCTAGAATAAATGTTTTTTTTAATCACAATATAGCAAAAGGACAATTCACTCACTGTCCTTCCAGGTCCCTGGAAACAAGGACTTGCAGAGTGAAAGAAACTGACACTGTCCCTACCTAGAGTTTTCTGTCCCTAGAATAAATGTTTTTTTTAATCACAATATAGCACAAGGAAAATTAACTCACTGTCCTTACAGGTCCCTGGAAACAAGGACTTGCAGAGTGAAAGAAAAAAAACACTCTCCCTACCTACAGTTTTCTGTCCCTAGAAAAAAATGTTTTTTTTAATCACAATATAGCAAAAGGACAATTCACTCACTGTCCTTCCAGGTCCCTGGAAACAAGGACTTGCAGAGTGAAAGAAACTGACACTGTCCCTACCTAGAGTTTTCTGTCCCTGGAATAAATGTTTTTTTCAGCACAATATAGCACAAGGACAATTAACTCACTGTCCTTACAGGTCCCTGGAAACAAGGACTTGCAGAGTGAAAGAAAAAAAATACTCTCCCTACCTACAGTTTTCTGTCCCTAGAAAAAAATGTTTTTTTTAATCACAATATAGCAAAAGGACAATTCACTCACTGTCCTTCCAGGTCCCTGGAAACAAGGACTTGCAGAGTGAAAGAAACTGACACTGTCCCTACCTAGAGTTTTCTGTCCCTAGAATAAATGTTTTTTTTAATCACAATATAGCAAAAGGACAATTCACTCACTGTCCTTCCAGGTCCCTGGAAACAAGGACTTGCAGAGTGAAAGAAACTGACACTGTCCCTACCTAGAGTTTTCTGTCCCTAGAATAAATGTTTTTTTTAATCACAATATAGCAAAAGGACAATTCACTCACTGTCCTTCCAGGTCCCTGGAAACAAGGACTTGCAGAGTGAAAGAAACTGACACTGTCCCTACCTAGAGTTTTCTGTCCCTAGAATAAATGTTTTTTTTAATCACAATATAGCAAAAGGACAATTCACTCACTGTCCTTCCAGGTCCCTGGAAACAAGGACTTGCAGAGTGAAAGAAACTGACACTGTCCCTACCTAGAGTTTTCTGTCCCTAGAATAAATGTTTTTTTTAATCACAATATAGCAAAAGGACAATTCACTCACTGTCCTTCCAGGTCCCTGGAAACAAGGACTTGCAGAGTGAAAGAAACTGACACTGTCCCTACCTAGAGTTTTCTGTCCCTAGAATAAATGTTTTTTTTAATCACAATATAGCACAAGGAAAATTAACTCACTGTCCTTACAGGTCCCTGGAAACAAGGACTTGCAGAGTGAAAGAAAAAAAACACTCTCCCTACCTACAGTTTTCTGTCCCTAGAAAAAAATGTTTTTTTTAATCACAATATAGCAAAAGGACAATTCACTCACTGTCCTTCCAGGTCCCTGGAAACAAGGACTTGCAGAGTGAAAGAAACTGACACTGTCCCTACCTAGAGTTTTCTGTCCCTGGAATAAATGTTTTTTTCAGCACAATATAGCACAAGGACAATTAACTCACTGTCCTTACAGGTCCCTGGAAACAAGGACTTGCAGAGTGAAAGAAAAAAAATACTCTCCCTACCTACAGTTTTCTGTCCCTAGAAAAAAATGTTTTTTTTAATCACAATATAGCAAAAGGACAATTCACTCACTGTCCTTCCAGGTCCCTGGAAACAAGGACTTGCAGAGTGAAAGAAACTGACACTGTCCCTACCTAGAGTTTTCTGTCCCTGGAATAAATGTTTTTTTCAGCACAATATAGCACAAGGACAATTAACTCACTGTCCTTACAGGTCCCTGGAAACAAGGACTTGCAGAGTGAAAGAAAAAAAATACTCTCCCTACCTACAGTTTTCTGTCCCTAGAAAAAAATGTTTTTTTTAATCACAATATAGCAAAAGGACAATTCACTCACTGTCCTTCCAGGTCCCTGGAAACAAGGACTTGCAGAGTGAAAGAAACTGACACTGTCCCTACCTAGAGTTTTCTGTCCCTAGAATAAATGTTTTTTTTAATCACAATATAGCAAAAGGACAATTCACTCACTGTCCTTCCAGGTCCCTGGAAACAAGGACTTGCAGAGTGAAAGAAACTGACACTGTCCCTACCTAGAGTTTTCTGTCCCTAGAATAAATGTTTTTTTTAATCACAATATAGCAAAAGGACAATTCACTCACTGTCCTTCCAGGTCCCTGGAAACAAGGACTTGCAGAGTGAAAGAAACTGACACTGTCCCTACCTAGAGTTTTCTGTCCCTAGAATAAATGTTTTTTTTAATCACAATATAGCAAAAGGACAATTCACTCACTGTCCTTCCAGGTCCCTGGAAACAAGGACTTGCAGAGTGAAAGAAACTGACACTGTCCCTACCTAGAGTTTTCTGTCCCTAGAATAAATGTTTTTTTTAATCACAATATAGCACAAGGAAAATTAACTCACTGTCCTTACAGGTCCCTGGAAACAAGGACTTGCAGAGTGAAAGAAAAAAAACACTCTCCCTACCTACAGTTTTCTGTCCCTAGAAAAAAATGTTTTTTTTAATCACAATATAGCAAAAGGACAATTCACTCACTGTCCTTCCAGGTCCCTGGAAACAAGGACTTGCAGAGTGAAAGAAACTGACACTGTCCCTACCTAGAGTTTTCTGTCCCTGGAATAAATGTTTTTTTCAGCACAATATAGCACAAGGACAATTAACTCACTGTCCTTACAGGTCCCTGGAAACAAGGACTTGCAGAGTGAAAGAAAAAAAATACTCTCCCTACCTACAGTTTTCTGTCCCTAGAAAAAAATGTTTTTTTTAATCACAATATAGCAAAAGGACAATTCACTCACTGTCCTTCCAGGTCCCTGGAAACAAGGACTTGCAGAGTGAAAGAAACTGACACTGTCCCTACCTAGAGTTTTCTGTCCCTAGAATAAATGTTTTTTTTAATCACAATATAGCAAAAGGACAATTCACTCACTGTCCTTCCAGGTCCCTGGAAACAAGGACTTGCAGAGTGAAAGAAACTGACACTGTCCCTACCTAGAGTTTTCTGTCCCTAGAATAAATGTTTTTTTTAATCACAATATAGCAAAAGGACAATTCACTCACTGTCCTTCCAGGTCCCTGGAAACAAGGACTTGCAGAGTGAAAGAAACTGACACTGTCCCTACCTAGAGTTTTCTGTCCCTAGAATAAATGTTTTTTTTAATCACAATATAGCAAAAGGACAATTCACTCACTGTCCTTCCAGGTCCCTGGAAACAAGGACTTGCAGAGTGAAAGAAACTGACACTGTCCCTACCTAGAGTTTTCTGTCCCTAGAATAAATGTTTTTTTTTAAGCACACTATAGCAGAAGCACAAAACACACTGACACTCTCCCTACCTATCCTTCTCTTTCCCTAAACTAAAGGAATCCAGGTTAAGCAAGAAAGAAATAACAGTCACTGTCCCTGCCTATGCTACTCTATCCCTGCTCCGGAACACACTACACTAGGCCGCCGTGCTGGCGGCCTTTTATAGTGTGGGGCGTGTACTAAACACCCTCAGCAATAATTGGCCACAGGCATCCTGCCTGTGGCCAATCATTGCTCTCCTCGCTGCCGGCGCTGTGATTGGCCAAGCATGCGGGGTCACAGTGCATGCTTGGCCAATCACAGCGCCTGGATGACACTGCGATGGCGTAGTGCATTGTGGGCCGTTCGCGTCACTCGAATTTGGCGCGAACGGCCCAAATCGTTCGATCTTCGTCGAACGATCGAACAGCCAATGTTCGAGTCGAACGTATGTTCGACTCGAACACGAAGCTCATCCCTAGTTGGGCAGTAGCAGACATACTGTCTAGCTGACAGACGCTCCGCTTTTGCACCCTGCTCCCTCTTCTGCTGTGCTGGTGGCTCTGTGCGACCACCGCCTCTTCCTCCAAACTACACTGGTCACCTGCATAACGTTGATTCCATGTGGGGTCGAGGACCTCATCGTCCTCCACATCATCTTCCACCCAGTCTTCACCCCTGCCCTCCTTGTCTGTCTGCACAATTGCGAAAGCAGCAGCAGTTGGCACCTGTGTTTCGTCATCATCCGAGACGTACTGCGATGGTCCTCCCATGTACTCATCATGAAACATAAGTGGTTGGGCATCGGTGCACTCAATCTCTTCCACTTCTGGGGCAGGGCTAGGTGGATGGCCCTGGGAAACCCTGCTAACAGAGTCATCGAAAAGCAGAAGAGACTGCTGCATGATTTGGGGCTCAGACTGCTTGGCTGATTTGCAAGGGGGTGAGGTGAAAGACTGATGGACATGGGTTTCAGGTGCCAACTCTGTTCTTTCATCAGAAGAGTGGGTGGGAGACAATGTGAAGGAACCCGAGGCACTGTCAGCAACCCAATCTACTATCGTCTGTACTTGTCCTGGCCTAAACATTCGTACAGCCTCATTAGGCGCGTCAAAATAGCGCCGCAGGCTCGGTCGCCTACTCGCACCTGAGGAAGGTGTTTCACTTGTGCGTGTATCTGGCACAGATCCACCACGTCCTCTCCCTGCAACAGGAGCTCCACCAGCAGCACCACGACCGGGGCCACCACGTCCCTTTGACCTTCTCCTCAAATTTGCAAAATTTAGGATCTTGCCCTAAATGGGTGTTTTTGGAAGAGCAGAACACAACCAAAGTACGTAACCGCTGAATCGCACAGCTACAGAACTGCAGAAAATGCTATTCAAAAAAAAAAATTGTTTTTTTAGTATAGCACAGTAGGAGAAAACTATATAGAAATTGTTTATTTCACACACCTCAAAATATGTATAACACACTGCAAACTTTTTTTTGTGCCCCTAAACGGCGTTTTTTGGAAGAGCAGAACACACCCACAGTACGTAACCGCTGAATCGCACAGCTACAGAACTGCAGAAAATGCTATTCAAAAATTTTTTTGTTTTTTTAGTATAGCACAGTAGGAGAAAACTATATAGAAATTGCTTATTTCACACACCTCAAAATATGTATAACACACTGCAAACTTTTTTTTGTGCCCCTAAACAGCGTTTTTTCGAAGAGCAGAACACACCCACAGTACGTAACCGCTGAATCGCACAGCTACAGAACTGCAGAAAATGCTATTCAAAAAATTTTTTGTTTTTTTAGTATAGCAACGTAGGAGAAAACTATAAAGAAATTGTTTATTTCACACACCTCAAAATATGTATAACACACTGCAAACTTTTTTTTGTGCCACTAAACGGCGTTTTTTGGAAGAGCAGAACACACCCACAGTACGTAACCGCTGAATCGCACAGCTACAGAACTGCAGAAAATCCTATTAAAAAAAAATGTTGTTTTTTTAGTATAGCACAGTAGGAGAAAACTATATAGAAATTGTTTATTTCACACACCTCAAAATATGTATAACACACTGCAAACTTTTTTTGGTGCCCCTAAACTGCGTTTTTTGCAAGCGTACATTAAAGTGCAAATTTTTTTTATTTTTTTTTGCCCTAAACGGGTCTTTTTTTGCACGAGCAAAATAAAATGCTTTTTTTTTTTTTGCCCTATGGGTCTTTTGGAAAAGAGAACAATAAAGTGCCTTTTTTTTTCCCCTAAAAGTTAGATTTTCTCTGACACTGGGCTCATGGCAGTGTAAAAAGACTGCACTGCAACACAAATAGGTAAACCTATGCAGATCGCTGATTTTAATCTCTGAATCTGGACTCCTATATAATATTCTCTCTCCCTGAAAGCACCAACACAGGAACCTGGCCCTACACTACACTATCTCTCTATCTTTTCCCTCAGATTGTAGAATCAGGACTACCTCATCTATCTTTCTATCTCTCCCTAAAAGCAGCAGCAGCAGACTAGATCCTCTCCCTATCTATTCTGAAGCAGAGTGACATGTGTGCTGTGTGCCTCTAGCTTATATAGAAGCTGGGTCACATGTTGCACTGACCAATCACAGCCATGCCATTAGTAGGCATGGCTATGATGACCTCTAAGGGCACACCAGCTAATCAAAAGGTGATTGGCTGGCACCTGAAGCATTTCTAAATGCGTTATTAGATTGCCGAACCCGAACCCGAACCCGGACTTTTGGGCAAAGTCCGGGTTCGGGTTCGGGAAAAAGCTAAAGTTCGGTACGGACCCAAACTTTACAGTTCGGGTTCGCTCAACACTACTCTTGAGACATCAGGTAAGATTTTTATTTGAGCCCCCTCAAATGGGACATCTCCCTTGTCCCATGCTGCTCTGAGTATCTGCTCCCTTAGGTTCTGTCTATTTAAACGGCAGATTACATCCCTAGGCCTGTCTAAGTTTAGAGATTTAGGTCCCAGTGCTCTATGTACTCTGTCTAGTTCAATCGATATCCGCTGTGAATTTAAAATAGCCTGGAGTACTTCCATCACTTTAACATTTAAGTCTTCAATTTTCTCTGTTTTCTCTGTTTCTGGGAGACCCCTAAGTCGTAGATTACATCAACGGCTTCTGTCTTCATGGGCTTCCATTTGCAGTTGTAAGTTTGTTATAGTATCTGCCTGCCCCCCCCTGCATTTTTTCAATAAACTTCATACGCTGTTCCAGGGCAGATACAGAGTTCTCTCCCACCACCACCCTCTCTGTCAATCCTTGCACGTCAGCTCTTACTAGCAGGAGATCTTGACGGTGTGCCTCTTCGACCCGCAGGATTAATGCTTCTATATCCTGACGGGTCGGTAGTGCCGCAATGTCTTGCCTTGTAGGCAGTGTTGCTAACATTAATTTAATATCTCCTACCTCCATCGCAGCTGTGTCAGTCTCTTTCATGCTGTCCGCGCGCTCTGGGTTTCAGTCTGTCCGGGTGTCCTTACTTCCCGTTTGTCCTCTGACCCGGAGGAGCTCCGAGGAGTATTCAACTCGGCTCCCCTGTCACCTGCCAAACTTCTCCGTATTGATCTCTCCGCACCTGGAACACCTCGTGAGGTTGGGGCCGGTAGCAGGTACTGCTGGATGTCACCCTGCGAAGGGCTCACACCTCCTTTCCTCGTCGCGGTTCTGGTCTCGTATTTGCGGCAACTCCTCATACCGCACTTGTGGCTTCTCGCTCCCTCGTTTGGTCAGGGATATGCGGAGGTCCCGGAGCCTAGGTTTAGCGTGTGTCTCTCAGTCCGCCATCTCCAGGCCACGCCCCTTGTAAAGATGGACGGTGTTCGGGTGATGTCGCTCAATGCAAGAGGTTTAAATACCCTGGAGAAGAGACATCTACTTCTCAATGATATGAAAAGATACAATACCGACATCGCCTTTATTCAGGAAACACATTTTAAACATGATAAGCTCCCTTACTTGAGAAATAGATTCTACCCTACCGTTTATCACTCTACTAACCCAACAGGCAAATCCAAAGGGGTCTCGGTGTTACTTTCAAGTAAAATACCCTGGAAATGCCAGAGCTGTATTATAGACCAAACAGGACGCTATGTTTTTCTTAAAGGGTTGATTTGGGATAAACAGGTGACACTAGCCACATTATACACCCCCAACGAATCACAAGCCACCTTCTTGAGAGACACACTAGAGAAACTGCAAGAATTTAAAGAGGGACAATTGATCCTAGGTGGAGACTTTAATGTCCCACTAATCCCCTCGGTGGATACCTCGACCGGTAAAACATCTTTTTCACCAAGCCAACTTAAAAGGATAGCTAAGACGCTCCATGGAGCTCAATTAATAGACGCATGGCGCTTGCAACATTCAGGGGAACGCGACTACTCGTTTTATTCCCCTATGCACCGGGTATATACCCGGATAGATTATTTTCTAGTGCCCCACACCCAACTGCACGCGGTAGGTGAGACGTCGATTGGGAACAGGACATGGTCGGACCATGCACCGATATTTCTGACCTATAGACTCAATGACACCTCCACACCACGGCACCGCTTCTGGCGTCTCAATGAGAGCCTCTTACAGATTCCGGAGGTATTAACGGAGGTGAAAGAAATGTTGAAATTATATTTCCAGGAGAATGACCAATCAGACTGTGATCCGGGTATTCTATGGGAAGCCCATAAACCAGTTATTAGGGGAATTCTGATTAAGCACGGGGCACAAATTAAACGTGAACGGAACGAACAACTTCTTTGTTGGTTACAACAAATGTCAGAGATTGAAGCTAGACATAAACACACACCTACACAATCTCTAGAGACCGAATTGATGTCAATTAGGACACAGATTACGGACTTACTCCGGTATAAGGCCAAAGCGGCCCTGCAAATTGGCCGTACAGTGAGCTATGAGTCAGGAGACAAGTGCGGGAAAATGTTAGCGAAAGCGGTTAGAGAACATAAACTTTCTACATATGTCCCCTATATTAATACCAGAAGTGGTCAAAAGGTAGTCTTACCGGCACAAGTCACCCAAGTGTTTAAAGATTATTATTCCCGTTTATATAATTTGTCGGGAGTGACGACGAACAGAGCAGAGCTAGAGGATTATATCACAGCCTCTCAGATGCCCTCTCTACCACAGGAGATAGGAACAGAGTTGGACTCCCCTATCACCTTGATGGAACTCGAAAGTGCAGTTAGATATATGAAACCAGGGAAGGCCCCAGGCCCAGATGGTTTTACATCACAATACTATAGGACACTGTTACCAATATTGGGCACTCAAATGCTTACATTGTTCAACAAGATAGGTGCGGGTGGAACGTTTGCTAGAGAAACACTGGGAGCCCATATTTCGGTGATCCACAAGGAGGGAAAAGACCCGGCGGAGTGAGGTAGTTATCGACCCATATCGCTTTTGAATGTGGATCTTAAGTTATACACTACTGTTCTGGCTACTCGATTGGCGCATCACCTTCAGCAACTTATTCACCTGGACCAAGTGGGTTTTATACCATCTAGAGAGGCGAGAGATAGTACCACTAAAGTACTGAATATACTTCATGTCGCACACTCGACAAACACTTCATGTGTATTTTTAAACACAGACGCCGAAAAGGCTTTCGACCGGGTCGATTGGTCATACATGTTTGCAGTGCTCAGACACATTGGTCTAGGGGAGGTGATGCTTAATCGAATAGCCGGAATATATTCTAACCCGACAGCTAAGGTGAAGGTGAATGGGGTCCTATCGGACCCTTTTCCAACACAAAATGGCACAAGACAGGGATGCCCGCTGTCTCCTCTTCTATTTGCCATATCCCTGGAACCCTTCTTAGCTACAATTAGATCAAATCTAGATATAGAAGGGATAACAATAGGCCGGATACAATGCAAGATCTCAGCGTATGCTGATGATTTATTGTTTTCTTTGACCAATCCTGTAGTCTCCCTGCCAAACTTACTTAAGGAGTTCGAGAAATACGGGGCTTTGTCCAACTTTAAAATGAATTTCTCGAAGTCAGAGGCGATGAGAGTGCTACCGATATCACAGGGTCTACCAAATATAAGCACAAATTTTAAGTTTAAATGGACAACCGCATTGAATTACCTGGGGATTAGTATCCCGTTTGATCTCTCTCGTCTATACGAGAGTAACTTTTCCCCTTTACTTGTTAGAACCAGGGTGCAATTAGAGACTTGGAATAGAGGATTACACTCATGGTTTGGGAGGTGCAATTTGTTGAAGATAAGCGTCCTGCCTAAATTTTTATACCTTTTCCAGGCCATACCGATTAGGATACCTCCTGCATATTTTAAACAAGTCCAAGCTCTCTTTACCCGGTTCGTTTGGGCTCATAAAAAACCTTGAATCTCTCACACCCAGCTCACGATGCCAAAACAATGTGGAGGCCTTGCATTACCAGATGTAAGGAGATATTACCAGGTGGTCCACTTGAGCAGGGTGACGGATTGGTGGCGAAACTATGAGACCAAACTATGGGTACAAACAGAACAATACCAGACAGATATTACCCTACAGACTGCGTTGTGGTGTGAAGACTCTTTACCTATTGAATTGAAATTACATCCACTAATAGGTAATACTTTGCGACAGAGTGCCCGAGCTATATCAAAACTCCCCTTAACAGATAGGACATCGCCTTTGACCCCGATACTGGGTAATCCTAGCTTCTCCCCAGGGCTCTCACCGGTACAATTTAAGCAACTAAGGACCTCCGGTCTTACGATGGCCTTTCAGTTTGTAATTAACGACAGATGGCCCACCATTCGGGAATTGACGGATACTGCAGGCCCTTTTGGACTTGCGTTCTGGAATGCGGTACAGTTGCAGCATTTTTTGTTGACCATTTTGAACCCTCAAAGTTATACTAGACCCTTGAATAATTTTGAGAAATATTGTTCGGGTACAGATCCGCTATCACAGACCCTCTCCAAAATGTATGCTCTCTTAAATACACCAGAACAACAACCCGATCTACCCTGCATCGCAAAGTGGGAAACTGAATTAGAATGTATGTTCTCTCCGACTCAAAAACAGAATATGGTTAGCCTCTCCCTTAAGTCCTCGATTTGCACCAAAATACAGGAAACTAACTATAAAATCTTGACAAGGTGGTACCTGACACCTGTTCGCCTGCATGCGATTTTCCCAGATATACCGGAACACTGTTGGCGTTGCGGCGAGGACAGGGGTACGATGCTACACATATTCTGGTCCTGTCCTAAATTGAGTGATTTTTGGACGACGGTGAGGAATACACTGCAACGATTTACTGACTTTCCGATCCCAAACGATCCAGCGTTCTTCTTACTTCATGTATCGACCTTAACACCCCGGGTATATAAAAAATCTGTGTTGAGACATTTGATTAATGCAGCTAAAGCCTGCATCCCCATGAGGTGGAAGGCTCAGAATCCACCGGCAGTGGTGATGTGGCTACGGAAGGTGGAAAACATAAATAAAATGGAAGACTTGACAATGACGGCACAGGATAGACAGGAGACCTACAAAACGACATGGGCTAGTTGGAATATGTTTATACACTCGAAAGAGGGGAAAGAACTCTAATGCCCCATACACACGATTGTTTTTCATGCCGTTAAAAATGCCATTTTAAAAAATGGCCATTAAAAATGATCGTGTGTAGGCTCCAGAGCATTTTTAACGACGTGAAAAACGGCCATTAAAAATTCCGGACATGCTCTCTTTTTTCACGTCGTTTTTCATGTCGTTTTTTTTAACGACGTGAAAAACGATAGTGTGTATGCTTTCACGACGTGAAAAAAAACGCGCATGCTCAGAATCAAGTATGAGACGGGAGCGCTCGTTCTGGTAAAACTAGCGTTCGTAATGGAGATAGCACATTCATTACACAGTAACGGACTGAAAAGCGTGAATCGTCGCTCAACAAACTTTACTAACATGAAGGGTGGCGCCATTCGAACGGAACTTCCCCTTTATAGTGCCGTCGTACGTGTTGAACGTCACTGCGCTTTGCTTGATCGTTTTTTTTAATGATAGTGTGTACGCAAGGCAGGCTTGAGAGGAAACATGAAAAAAAACGAGGAGAAAAACATTGGTTTAAAAAATTACATTAAAAACGATCGTGTGTACGGGGCATTAGAGAGTTAAAATAGTTAACATACTGATGTGAGCTGTGAGACTTATTATTCCTGAATGGATGGCGAGCTCGGTCTAACACCGTCCTTCTTTCCCTTTCCCTTTTTTTTCTTTTTTTCTGTTGTTTGTTTGTTATAAAAGAAATCAGGAGAATAGTGATTGATAATGGTAATTTCAAGATATATATATTATTGAATGTGTATTGCAATGTACTGTTTTTCCTGTGCTATGTGTCTAGGAGGCTGTGTTATTGCCTTTTTCTTTCCCCCCCCCCCCTTTTTTTTTTTTTTTTTTTTTTTGTGTTTCCCTAAGAAAATTTAATAAAAATTATATTTGAAAAAAAAAAATAGTCTGTTACATCAGCATCAGGTGCTTGGTAGCTGGTGGTGATCCAAGACTGATACATTTTTATGAAGGTCAGTCGATCGACCGAGTCGGTGGACAGGTGCACACTGTGATCGGTTACAAAGCCTCCAGCAGCACCGAATGTGCGTTCCGAAAGAACGCTGGATGCAGGACAGGCCAGTAGCTCAATTGCATACTGTGCAAGCTCTGGCCAGTGATCCATCCTCAAAACGCAGTAACCCAGAGGATTTTCGGTGGGAAAGGTGTCCAAGTCTGATCTTGCCCCTAGGTATTCCTGCACCATGTAAACCAGACGCTGGCGATGGTTGCTGGAAGGCGATCATACCTTGGGGCTGCGTACTAAAAAAAATTCTGAACGCATCGGTCAGATGGCCACCTTCTCCAACGCTCCTTCTTTGACTGACCGGAGCCTCAGCAACACGTTGTCCAGGACCAGGAATTTGTAACCTCCCAGTCTCTGGGAACGCATTACACAGACCTTTCTGCAAGGCCTCCCGAAGATGCTTCATCCTCTGCAAGATAAGGTCCGCAACCTTACCCTTGTAACGTGGATCAAGGAGGGTTGCCAGCCAGTAATGATCCCTCTCCTTGATCGCACAAATACGAGGATCCTTCCGCAGGCTTTACAGGATCAGGGAGGCCATGCAGCGTAGGTTTGCTGAGACATTCGGTGCATCTTCTGGGTCACTGAGGATGACATGATCCGAAGCCACCTCTTCCCAGCCACGTACAAGTCCATGGGTGTCTTGGGACTATAATTGATCCCTTGAAGACTGCTGCTGATGCTGAGTGCTAGTCTCCACCTCCATGCTGACACAATCCTCCGCCTCCTTGTCCTCTTCCTGTGTGATAGCCGGGCCAGCAGGAATATTGTCTGCATAAAGGGGGCCTTGAGAGGTAAGGAAGTCCTCCTCTTCCTGCCTCTGTTCTGCCTCAAGTGCCCTGTCCATTATTCCATGCAGCGTGTGCTCCAACAGGTGGACAAGAGGGACAGTGTCACTGATGCATGCACTGTCACTGCTCACCATCCTCGTGGCCTCCTCAAATGGTGCCAGGACAGTGCATGCATCCCTGATCATGGCCCACTGGCGTGGGGAAAAAAATCCAAGCTCCCTTGACCCTGTCCTGGTGCCATATTGCAACAGATACTCATTGATGGCCCTCTGCTGCGTGTGCAGCCGCTGCAGCATGGCCAACGTAGAGTTCCACCTGGTGGGCATGTCACAGATTAGGCGGTTCTTGGGCAGGTTGTAATCCTTTTGCAGATCAGCCAGCTGAGCACTGGCATTATATGACCAGCGGAAATGCCCGCAGAGTTTCCTGGCCTGCTTCAGGGCCTCCTGTAAGCCCGGGTACCTGCCCAAGAACCGCTGCACCACCAAGTTAAGGACGTGAGCCAAACAACGGTCAGGTGTCCCTATCGGAGGGCGGAGAGGAGGTTGGTGCCATTGTCGGAAACCACCATTCCTGGCTTAAGCTGGCGTGGCGTCAACCACCTCTGAGCCTGCCCCTGCAGAGCTGACAGAATCTCTGCCCCAGTGTGGCTCCTGTCCCCCAAGCACACCAGCTCAAGCACCGCATGGCATATTTTTGCCTGCGTACTTGCGTAGCCCCCTAAACGCCTACGGAGCACCGCTGGTTCCAAAGACAAAGCACAGGTAGAGGCCATGGAGGAAGAAGAGGAGGGGGTGGAGGAGAGAGGTGTGTCAGAATCACCAGTAGTAACTTCTTTCGGCGGTGCAGAAGCTGGGGCAGGGAAATTTGCCTGGTACAATCGGACGTTGGTGTACCAATAGCATATTGCCCGCAAGAACTTGGCTGTGACACACCTAATTCTACACCTTCATTCCTCTCAGTGCAGGTTTCAGAGAGGACTGAAGGTATAGTGGGGTTGGAGATCCCAGCTGATGAGGAGTAAGGAGAGGTCCGCTTTGTTCTTTGGTGTGGGTCTTTTAGGTACGCTTGCCAACGAACTGCATGGCAGGTTGACATATGTCTGGTCAAGCACATGGTGCCCAAGCGGCTAATGTTTTGGCCACGCGAGATACGCTTTAGACATATGTTGCAAATGGCAATTGTGCGATCTGCTGCACACGTCTGAAAAAAGGCCCACAACAAATAACTTTTGGTAAATGCGCAGAGACAGCAGCGCCCTGCACATGCAGAGCTCTGCGGTGTGATGCAGTCGGTGTGCTGCCCTCAAGCTGGCCCCTGGAGGGCATCCTACCTCGTTGGAGATGTGCCTCCTCCTCCTCCTCCTTCTCCTCCTCTCTCCTATCAGGCACCCACGTGGAGTCAGTGACCTCATCATCCCCTCCCTCTTCATCACTGGAACAAATCTGGCAGTATGCTGCAGCTGGGGGAACATGACTGCCAGATAGCTTACCTTGTTGGGCACCCCCTCTCTCTGGGCTTATGTTACTACCCTCTCTCTCTGGGCTCACGTTACTGCCTTCCTCTAGCTGGGTTCCATCATTGGAGCCTTCAAAACGCTGGGCATCCTCCTGGAGCATGTACCCAACACTGTGGTCAAACAGTTCGAGGGACTCCTCAGGAGGACATGGTGGGGCTAGGGAAGGAGTGACTGATGCCATTGAGCCGAGGGAAGAGGCGGCTTTGGCAGCTGTTTTGCCAGACAAAGTACCCTGAGCCTGGGTGAGAGGGGATGAGGATGAGAATGGCTTGGTGAATCCACTCTACCAAGTCTTGGGCATGTTGCGGCTCAACATGGCCAGCTGACTAAAAGAAGGACAAGCGTGTCCCACGGCCACGTGCTGATGAGGATGCACCGTGTCCACGACCAGCACTGTTGCCTCTAGACACAGAGCTTGCTTGCCCTCTTTTATTGCCTCCTGACTGTCTGCCTCTCCTTGTTTGCCTTCCAGACATACTAATAGCCTGCAGTGAGATGTAGCTGCAAAAAGGTGGGATGTATATATATATATATATACTGGTTATAATGCAGCTATCAGAATCAACTGCCTGCTGTGGTATTAGTATGGGAAAAGCAGCAATTGTCTTCAGTTAGTTTTAGGTGAAAACTGTGCAGAGAACACAAATACTTGCAGCTCTCTGCCTGTGGTTTTATTATGAGAACACCACTATAATAGTCACTAACTGTATTCAGGTAAGCTTTAGGTGAACGCTATGCAAAGCACACAGTAGACTAAGTGAAACACTGACTGCAGCTAGCACAATCACCTGCCTGCCTGTCACAGTATAGAGAATAACAGGAACGGATCTAGCTAAACTGAATACAGTGTATAAATATATATACAACACCTAGGATGCATATATATCCTCTACACACTGTAACTGCAGCTAACTGACTCGCCTGCCTGCTCTATATAAAACTCAATATAAATGACACTGTCTCTCTCTGTAATCTCTCTCTTTTAACAACTCGATGCCGCAGTGAATTATGGGCCGTGGCGCGCCACTCGAATTTGGCACGAACGGCCCATAATATTCGCAATTCGGCGAACAGCCGATGTTCGAGTCGAACATGGGTTCGACTCAAACACAAAGCTCATCCCTAATTGTAACTCCAAAAAAATCATGAAAAACATGATGCTCGCATATTGCTTAGATGTGAACGGGCCTTATTCTGCTCCTGCGCCCAGTCACATTCAGTTATGCTCCTAGGTGAGAAAAAAAAAGTTTTCCTGCCATCCATCCTATGTAGGTCTGCAATTTAAATAACTGTAAACACAACAAAGATTGTCCGCATCTCATTTCCAAATGCTGGGCTTCGCTGTAGCTCCGCTGTAGCAAACAAAGTCAGAAGAGGGAAATCACAAGATAATGAGATGTTATGTTACACGTAGTTTAATGGGTAGAATGCGGAATTGAAAATTAATTTCTGTGACATTCTGCAAAATGCTAAAATTAAAGAACCACAATTAGCACTCTTAAGGTAATGAAGTGTTAAAACAATACTACGATGGAGGCCAGCGAGGGACACTGCAATAATACTATTATTATATTCGCCCAGAGCAATTAAAAAAATTAAGCGCAGAACATTATTGCAAGCCTATTGTAATGCTATACTGTACAATTTCACGAAGTTAATTCATTTTAATTTTTTTGCGTTGTCATTTTTTTAAGGTCAACACTATTCAAGACTAGGGATGAGCTTCGTGTTCGAGTCGAACATACGTTCGACTCGAACATCGGCTGTTCGATCGTTCGACGAAGATCGAACGATTTGGGCCGTTTGCGCCAAATTCGAGTGACGCGAACGGCCCACAATACACTACGCCATCGCAGTGTCATCCAGGCGCTGTGATTGGCCAAGCATGCACTGTGACCCCGCATGCTTGGCCAATCACAGCGCCGGCAGCGAGGAGAGCAATGATTGGCCACAGGCAGGATGCCTGTGGCCAATTAATGCTGAGGGTGTTTAGTACACGCCCCACACTATAAAAGGCCGCCAGCACGGCGGCCTAGTGTAGTGTGTTCCGGAGCAGGGAAAGAGAAGCATAGGCAGGGACAGTGACATTTATTTTTTTCTTGCTTAACCTGGATTCCTTTAGTTTAGGGAAAGAGAAGGATAGGTAGGGAGAGTGTCAGTGTGTTTTACTGTGCAAATCCTTGTTTCTTGGGACAGGGAAGGACAGTGAGGGAATTCTCCTTGTGCTATAGTGTGCTTTAAAAAAACATTTTTTCTAGGGACAGAAAACTATAGGTAGGAAGGGTGTCAGTTTCTTTCACTGTGATAATCCTTGTTTCTAGGGACAGGGAAGGAAAGTGAGGGAAATTCTCCTTGTGCTATAGTGTGCTTTAAAAAAACATTTTTTCTAGGGACAGAAAACTATAGGTAGGAAGAGTGTCAGTTTCTTTCACTGTGATAATCCTTGTTTCTAGGGACAAAGAAGGAAAGTGAGGGAAATTCTCCTTGTGCTATAGTGTGCTTTAAAAAAACATTTTTTCTAGGGACAGAAAACTATAGGTAGGAAGAGTGTCAGTTTCTTTCACTGTGATAATCCTTGTTTCTAGGGACAGGGAAGGAAAGTGAGGGAAATTCTCCTTGTGCTATAGTGTGCTTTAAAAAAACATTTTTTCTAGGGACAGAAAACTATAGGAAGGAAGAGTGTCAGTTTCTTTCACTGTGATAATCCTTGTTTCTAGGGACAAAGAAGGAAAGTGAGGGAAATTCTCCTTGTGCTATAGTGTGCTTTAAAAAAACATTTTTTCTAGGGACAGAAAACTATAGGAAGGAAGAGTGTCAGTTTCTTTCACTGTGATAATCCTTGTTTCTAGGGACAAAGAAGGAAAGTGAGGGAAATTCTCCTTGTGCTATAGTGTGCTTTAAAAAAACATTTTTTCTAGGGACAGAAAACTATAGGAAGGAAGAGTGTCAGTTTCTTTCACTGTGATAATCCTTGTTTCTAGGGACAAAGAAGGAAAGTGAGGGAAATTCTCCTTGTGCTATAGTGTGCTTTAAAAAAACATTTTTTCTAGGGACAGAAAACTATAGGAAGTGTGAGGGGGTTAGCTCGGCAGCGGGTGTGTGTGACCCCCGGGATGGGCTCCCCACACAAAACAGGCCCAGCAAACGGAGGTTGTGGTTTTCAAAATCAAAAAAGGTGCGGTTTATTTTCTATTTACAGTGACAAAACACAGCAAAGCAAAAGAAACATAACCAAAATAAATCCTGGTCAAGTTGACCTCTGACTAAACATACAGGTTTCCTAACTAACAACTGGGATCAGCCTAGTGCTGTCCTAGTCCCTAAGTCCCTGGTTTTAAATGTCCAAGCAAATAGCCACACAGGCTTTGTCTCACCGCACAGGGGTTCACTCTCCCTAGACAGTCCACACAGGTCTGGGTCCAGGCATGAGCTAACATCTAATGAAGCTGGGAGTTTTTATAGAGGCCTAAATGAGCTGACAAGCTTCAGCTGGCCTCATCAACTCCCTGTCTGTACGACGCCCAGCACTCTCCCTAGAGGTATGAGTCATCCATGAGCCCACTAGCCTTATACAACTCTCCACCTAGTTGTATAAGTCGGCGTAAAGCCTGAATCTGGGCGAAATATATCTACCCCCCTGGATGCAACCAGGTGACTTTACCTTCCTGCTGTCACATACCCCCCCCTCTTGTTTTAACCTCGGGGTTGGAACACCAGCAATCAGGCATTCATGTACTCGAGACAAAGCATCCACATTCCCCATTTGAACGCCAGGGCGATGCTTTACTGTGAAGTTGAATTCCTGGAGGGCCAGGAACCACCTATTCACTCTTCTATTTGTTTCCTTGTTTTGAGCCATCCACTTTAACGGAGCGTGATCCGTAACCATGTCAAAGTGCCTACCTAGCAGGTAGTACCGAAGGGAATCTAGAGCCCACTTCACCGCTAAACACTCCTTTTCAACGGTGGCGTAATTTACCTCATGGGACTTCAACTTCCTGCTGAGGTAAATGACTGGGTGCTCTTCCCCGTTCCAGACCTGGGACAATACTGCTCCTAACCCCACATCTGACGCATCACTTTGTACGACAAAGTCTTTAGAGAAGTCGGGTGAGTACAACACTGGCTGGCTACATAAGGCTTGTTTCAAGAATTGGAATGCTGCCTCAGCCTCGGGGGTCCATTTAATCATGACCGACCCTTTCCCCTTCGTCAGGTTGGTTAGGGGCACAGCCTTAGAAGCAAAGTGGGGAATGAATCGCCGATAATACCCAGCGATTCCCAGAAAGGCTCGTACCTGCTTCTTGCTGTTGGGACGTGGCCAACTCTGGATGGCCTCGACTTTGTTGAGTTGGGGTTTTATTACTCCCCTCCCAATGGTGTACCCAAGATATTTGGCCTCCTCCTGCCCAATGGTACACTTCTTGGGGTTAGCCGTAAACCCCGCTTCCCGAACAGAGTCCAGGACTGCTTGCACTTTTGGCAGATGTGAGGCCCAATCTGTGCTATGGACAATTACGTCATCCAGGTAAGCCGCAGCATACTTCCGATGGGGCCTCAACATCTGGTCCATTTTCCGCTGGAATGTGGCCGGCGCATTCTGTAACCCGAACGGCATTCTTTTATATTGGAACGCCCCGTCTGGGGTTACAAATGCGGTTTTCTCTTTGGCCGACTTGGCCAGGGGGATTTGCCAATACCCTTTTGTGAGGTCAAGAGTCGTCATGTATCGGGCTGTTCCCAGCCGGTCGATCAACTCATCTATACGTGGCATGGGGTAGGTGTCAAATTTTGTAACTTTGTTCAACTGACGAAAATCGTTACAAAATCGCCAGCTCCCATCCGGTTTAGGCACCAACACGATGGGACTAGACCAATCACTTTGGGACTCCTCTATCACCCCTAAGTTCAGCATTTTCTGTACTTCCTCCCGTATTGCCTCCCGTCGAGCCTCTGGGATCCGATAGGGTTTTAACTTCACCCTTTCACCGGGCGGGGTAATGATGTCATGCTCTACCCCAGATGTTTGTCCCGGCAGCTCAGAGAATACCTCCTTGTTGCGAAGCACAAACTCCTTAACCTCCTGTTGTTGGGGTTGTGACAAGGTGGCTGCTATTCCAACCTCAGGAATCACGCAACCAGTTTGAGCTGGTGACCAAGTGTCTGCGACTAGGGACTCTCTATCCCTCCAGGCTTTCAACAGATTAACGTGATAGATCTGTTCGGGCTTTCGCCTTCCTGGTTGTCTGACCTTGTAATTCACTTCGCTCACTTTTTCCATTATCTCGTAGGGGCCTTGCCATTTGGCAAGGAATTTACTTTCAACCGTAGGGACAAGTACCAATATCCTATCCCCCGGGGAAAAGGTACGGGTCTTGGCTCCACGGTTGTACACTCTCTGCTGTGCCAACTGCGCTTGGGCCAAATGTTCCTTCACGATGGGCATTACCTGTGCAATTCGATCTTGCATCAGGGCGACATGCTCAATCACACTCCTGTGGGGAGAACTCTCACTTTCCCAAGTTTCCTTGGCAATATCCAACAGCCCTCTTGGGTGTCTCCCATACAGTAACTCAAAGGGGGAGAATCCCGTAGAGGACTGGGGCACCTCCCTAATAGCAAACATCAAATAAGGAAGTAAACAGTCCCAATCCTTTCCATCTCTATCCACCACTTTCTTCAACATTTGTTTTAGGGTTTTGTTGAATCTTTCAACCAGCCCATCGGTTTGGGGGTGATACACAGACGTACGCAATTGCGTCACTTTGAACAATTTACACAGCTCTTTCATAACCCGGGACATAAAGGGTGTACCTTGGTCCGTAAGCAGTTCTTTACAAATACCCACCCGGCTAAAAACAAGAGATAGCTCTTTGGCTATGGTTTTGGCCGAGGTATTTCGGAGAGGGATCGCTTCTGGATAACGGGTGGCATAGTCCATTATAACTAATATGTACTGGTGCCCCCTAGCGGACTTGATTATAGGACCTACCAAATCCATGGCGATCCTCTCAAACGGGACCTCAATGATGGGTAGAGGGACCAGCGGGCTACGGAAATGTGGCATCGGGGCCAACCTCTGACACACAGGGCAGGAGGAACAATAATTTTCTACGTCCTTCATCACCCCCGGCCAATAGAATCTCTGTAATACCCTCTCTCGGGTTTTCTCTGTCCCCAGATGACCTCCAAGAATGTGCCCATGGGCCAACTCCAACACCAACTTCCTGTAAGGTTTGGGCACCACAAGCTGCTCAACGGTTTCTTCTGCCCTTTTTGCCACCCGATACAGTAGGTCCTTCTCTACGCTGAAGTATGGGTAAGTGCAGGTATTATCTGGGTTCACTAACTCGCCATCTATTTTCACTACGTTTTCCCGTGCCTTTATTAGGGCGGGGTCTTTCAACTGTTCTGTGGCAAAGTTTTCCCTGTGAACCTCAAGATCAGAAAACTCCACAGACGGTAGGTTTTCGTCTGAGGAGGTGGGCTCCTCTCCAGTTTCTTGAGTCTCCCCTGCCAATACTGATAAGGGAAATTCCGGAGAGTCCTCACCACTCTCAGGGGAGTTCTGGCTATCACATTCCTGGTACATAGGGGCACCAGTGAGGGGCTCAGGATCATCCCACAGTTCCCAGAACTTCGGAAAATCCCTTCCCACAATGGCGTCATGCGGTAACTGAGATACTAAGCCCACTGGATGAGAGAGGGTACCTTTGGGGGTCTCGAAACACACTGTAGTCACTGGATACTCTCGGGTGTCCCCATGCACACAAATAACAGCTACCTTGCTATTCCCAGAGACCTCTGTTTTAACTAACTCAGCCTTTATCAGGGTCACAAGGCTACCTGAATCCAGCAATACCACAACATTTCTACCATTAACACACATTTTGCATAAATGTTTCTCAGTTCCTCGAATGGCAGTGCATGCGACTGTCGCACACAGCGACTGACGTCTGCCCGTCAGAAAGTCACACTGCATGGGTTCCTCCACAACCGGGCAATTGGCTGCAATATGTCCCGCTTGCCGGCAGCGGTAGCAAACGATCCTTTTTGCCGCCTCTTGAGCCGCTGATTTCCCAGGCTGTTCTCGCCAAACTTGGGGTAGAGCTCCCACCCTCTCACTCTCTCCACCCTCACCCCTTGGAATCCTCTTATCCGCCCCTGGGGATGGTCTGGTCTTAGGGTGGAAAGTCCGAGTGTCTCTGGAAGAGGCCGTCAGTTTCTCTGTAGCCAAGTATTTCTCCACACGATCCACAAGACCATCGGCCGTCTCTGGGTCTCCATGGCTTACCCACTTTTGGATGGCAGTAGGAAGAGCTCTCAAAAACCGATCCATTACAACACGTTCCACAATCTTTGGTGCGGACAAAGTCTCTGGCTGTAGCCACTTTCTGCTCAGGTGAATGAGATCATACATTTGAGACCTGGGGGGTTTTCCAAGCTGGAAAGTCCAGTTATGCACACGCTGAGCCCGGACAGCCTGGGTGACACCCAGCCTTGCCAATATTTCAGCTTTTAGCATCACATAGTCTTTTGCTTGGTTAGGCTCTAGGTCATAGTAAGCTTTCTGCGATTCACCAGTTAACAGAGGAGCCACCAGTCCAGCCCACTGCTCCTCAGGCCACTTTTCTCTTTCAGCGGTCCTTTCAAATGTGGTCAAAAATACCTCTGGATCATCCTCTCCAGTCATTTTTGTCAATAAACGACTCACCCCAAAGGACGCGGTATTAGTGGGACGGCTTTCCTCACTGGTCTGCGGACGTTGCTGCATTACTGCTTCCATCTGTTGTTGTAGTCTCTGCTCTTGCTTCTGCAACAGGTCTATGAAGCGGGCCTCCGATTGCTGCTGGGCTCGTTGCTGAGCCTCCAGACTCTGTTGCAAAGTTGCGTTTGTCTGCTGCTGGGCTGCAAGGCTCCTTTGCAAACCTGCATTTGTCTGCTGTTGATTGGCATTTGCTAGAGCCAGCTGCTTCAGTATCTCCTCCATGCTGGCTTAAAAAAAAACTGCCACTGGTTCTCCACCAACTGTGAGGGGGTTAGCTCGGCAGCGGGTGTGTGTGACCCCCGGGATGGGCTCCCCACACAAAACAGGCCCAGCAAACGGAGGTTGTGGTTTTCAAAATCAAAAAAGGTGCGGTTTATTTTCTATTTACAGTGACAAAACACAGCAAAGCAAAAGAAACATAACCAAAATAAATCCTGGTCAAGTTGACCTCTGACTAAACATACAGGTTTCCTAACTAACAACTGGGATCAGCCTAGTGCTGTCCTAGTCCCTAAGTCCCTGGTTTTAAATGTCCAAGCAAATAGCCACACAGGCTTTGTCTCACCGCACAGGGGTTCACTCTCCCTAGACAGTCCACACAGGTCTGGGTCCAGGCATGAGCTAACATCTAATGAAGCTGGGAGTTTTTATAGAGGCCTAAATGAGCTGACAAGCTTCAGCTGGCCTCATCAACTCCCTGTCTGTACGACGCCCAGCACTCTCCCTAGAGGTATGAGTCATCCATGAGCCCACTAGCCTTATACAACTCTCCACCTAGTTGTATAAGTCGGCGTAAAGCCTGAATCTGGGCGAAATATATCTACCCCCCTGGATGCAACCAGGTGACTTTACCTTCCTGCTGTCACAGAAGGAAGAGTGTCAGTTTCTTTCACTGTGATAATCCTTGTTTCTAGGGACAAAGAAGGAAAGTGAGGGAAATTCTCCTTGTGCTATAGTGTGCTTTAAAAAAACATTTTTTCTAGGGACAGAAAACTATAGGAAGGAAGAGTGTCAGTTTCTTTCACTGTGATAATCCTTGTTTCTAGGGACAAAGAAGGAAAGTGAGGGAAATTCTCCTTGTGCTATAGTGTGCTTTAAAGAAACATTTTTTCTAGGGACAGAAAACTATAGGTAGGAAGAGTGTCAGTTTCTTTCACTGTGATAATCCTTGTTTCTAGGGACAAAGAAGGAAAGTGAGGGAAATTCTCCTTGTGCTATAGTGTGCTTTAAAAAAAATTTTTTTCTAGGGACAGAAAACTATAGGAAGGAAGAGTGTCAGTTTCTTTCACTGTGATAATCCTTGTTTCTAGGGACAAAGAAGGAAAGTGAGGGAAATTCTCCTTGTGCTATAGTGTGCTTTAAAAAAACATTTTTTCTAGGGACAGAAAGCTATAGGAAGGAAGAGTGTCAGTTTCTTTCACTGTGATAATCCTTGTTTCTAGGGACAAAGAAGGAAAGTGAGGGAAATTCTCCTTGTGCTATAGTGTGCTTTAAAGAAACATTTTTTCTAGGGACAGAAAACTATAGGTAGGAAGAGTGTCAG
Source organism: Rana muscosa (assembly GCA_029206835.1). Classification (NCBI taxonomy): domain Eukaryota; kingdom Metazoa; phylum Chordata; class Amphibia; order Anura; family Ranidae; genus Rana; species Rana muscosa. Next base: position 1,020,961,128 of record CM055117.1, read on the forward strand.
TTTCTTTCACTGTGATAATCCTTGTTTCTAGGGACAAAGAAGGAAAGTGAGGGAAATTCTCCTTGTGCTATAGTGTGCTTTAAAAAAACATTTTTTCTAGGGACAGAAAACTATAGGAAGGAAGAGTGTCAGTTTCTTTCACTGTGATAATCCTTGTTTCTAGGGACAAAGAAGGAAAGTGAGGGAAATTCTCCTTGTGCTATAGTGTGCTTTAAAAAAACATTTTTTTCTAGGGACAGAAAACTATAGGTAGGAAGAGTGTCAGTTTCTTTCACTGTGATAATCCTTGTTTCTAGGGACAAAGAAGGAAAGTGAGGGAAATTCTCCTTGTGCTATAGTGTGCTTTAAAAAAACATTTTTTCTAGGGACAGAAAACTATAGGTAGGAAGAGTGTCAGTTTCTTTCACTGTGATAATCCTTGTTTCTAGGGACAGGGAAGGAAAGTGAGGGAAATTCTCCTTGTGCTATAGTGTGCTTTAAAAAAACATTTTTTCTAGGGACAGAAAACTATAGGTAGGAAGAGTGTCAGTTTCTTTCACTGTGATAATCCTTGTTTCTAGGGACAAAGAAGGAAAGTGAGGGAAATTCTCCTTGTGCTATAGTGTGCTTTAAAAAAACATTTTTTCTAGGGACAGAAAACTATAGGTAGGAAGAGTGTCAGTTTATTTCACTGTGATAATCCTTGTTTCTAGGGACAGGGAAGGAAAGTGAGGGAAATTCTCCTTGTGCTATAGTGTGCTTTAAAAAAACATTTTTTCTAGGGACAGAAAACTATAGGTAGGAAGAGTGTCAGTTTCTTTCACTGTGATAATCCTTGTTTCTAGGGACAAAGAAGGAAAGTGAGGGAAATTCTCCTTGTGCTATAGTGTGCTTTAAAAAAACATTTTTTCTAGGGACAGAAAACTATAGGAAGGAAGAGTGTCAGTTTATTTCACTGTGATAATCCTTGTTTCTAGGGACAAAGAAGGAAAGTGAGGGAAATTCTCCTTGTGCTATAGTGTGCTTTAAAAAAACATTTTTTCTAGGGACAGAAAACTATAGGTAGGAAGAGTGTCAGTTTATTTCACTGTGATAATCCTTGTTTCTAGGGACAGGGAAGGAAAGTGAGGGAAATTCTCCTTGTGCTATAGTGTGCTTTAAAAAAACATTTTTTCTAGGGACAGAAAACTATAGGTAGGAAGAGTGTCAGTTTCTTTCACTGTGATAATCCTTGTTTCTAGGGACAAAGAAGGAAAGTGAGGGAAATTCTCCTTGTGCTATAGTGTGCTTTAAAAAAACATTTTTTCTAGGGACAGAAAACTATAGGAAGGAAGAGTGTCAGTTTATTTCACTGTGATAATCCTTGTTTCTAGGGACAAAGAAGGAAAGTGAGGGAAATTCTCCTTGTGCTATAGTGTGCTTTAAAAAAACATTTTTTCTAGGGACAGAAAACTATAGGAAGGAAGAGTGTCAGTTTCTTTCACTGTGATAATCCTTGTTTCTAGGGACAAAGAAGGAAAGTGAGGGAAATTCTCCTTGTGCTATAGTGTGCTTTAAAAAAACATTTTTTCTAGGGACAGAAAACTATAGGAAGGAAGAGTGTCAGTTTCTTTCACTGTGATAATCCTTGTTTCTAGGGACAAAGAAGGAAAGTGAGGGAAATTCTCCTTGTGCTATAGTGTGCTTTAAAAAAACATTTTTTCTAGGGACAGAAAACTATAGGTAGGAAGAGTGTCAGTTTCTTTCACTGTGATAATCCTTGTTTCTAGGGACAAAGAAGGAAAGTGAGGGAAATTCTCCTTGTGCTATAGTGTGCTTTAAAAAAACATTTTTTCTAGGGACAGAAAACTATAGGTAGGAAGAGTGTCAGTTTCTTTCACTGTGATAATCCTTGTTTCTAGGGACAGGGAAGGAAAGTGAGGGAAATTCTCCTTGTGCTATAGTGTGCTTTAAAAAAACATTTTTTCTAGGGACAGAAAACTATAGGTAGGAAGAGTGTCAGTTTCTTTCACTGTGATAATCCTTGTTTCTAGGGACAAAGAAGGAAAGTGAGGGAAATTCTCCTTGTGCTATAGTGTGCTTTAAAAAAACATTTTTTCTAGGGACAGAAAATTATAGGTAGGAAGAGTGTCAGTTTCTTTCACTGTGATAATCCTTGTTTCTAGGGACAGGGAAGGAAAGTGAGGGAAATTCTCCTTGTGCTATAGTGTGCTTTAAAAAAACATTTTTTCTAGGGACAGAAAACTATAGGTAGGAAGAGTGTCAGTTTCTTTCACTGTGATAATCCTTGTTTCTAGGGACAAAGAAGGAAAGTGAGGGAAATTCTCCTTGTGCTATAGTGTGCTTTAAAAAAACATTTTTTCTAGGGACAGAAAACTATAGGAAGGAAGAGTGTCAGTTTCTTTCACTGTGATATTCCTTGTTTCTAGGGACAAAGAAGGAAAGTGAGGGAAATTCTCCTTGTGCTATAGTGTGCTTTAAAAAAACATTTTTTCTAGGGACAGAAAACTATAGGAAGGAAGAGTGTCAGTTTCTTTCACTGTGATAATCCTTGTTTCTAGGGACAAAGAAGGAAAGTGAGGGAAATTCTCCTTGTGCTATAGTGTGCTTTAAAAAAACATTTTTTCTAGGGACAGAAAACTATAGGAAGGAAGAGTGTCAGTTTCTTTCACTGTGATAATCCTTGTTTCTAGGGACAAAGAAGGAAAGTGAGGGAAATTCTCCTTGTGCTATAGTGTGCTTTAAAAAAAATTTTTTCTAGGGACAGAAAACTATAGGAAGGAAGAGTGTCAGTTTCTTTCACTGTGATAATCCTTGTTTCTAGGGACAAAGAAGGAAAGTGAGGGAAATTCTCCTTGTGCTATAGTGTGCTTTAAAAAAACATTTTTTCTAGGGACAGAAAACTATAGGAAGGAAGAGTGTCAGTTTCTTTCACTGTGATAATCCTTGTTTCTAGGGACAAAGAAGGAAAGTGAGGGAAATTCTCCTTGTGCTATAGTGTGCTTTAAAAAAACATTTTTTCTAGGGACAGAAAACTATAGGTAGGAAGAGTGTCAGTTTCTTTCACTGTGATAATCCTTGTTTCAAGGGACAAAGAAGGAAAGTGAGGGAAATTCACCTTGTGCTATAGTGTGCTTTAAAAAAACATTTTTTCTAGGGACAGAAAACTATAGGTAGGGAGAGTGTCAGTGTGTTTTACTGTGCGAATCCTTGTTTCTAGGGACAGGAAAGGACAGTGAGGGAATTCTCCTTGTGCTATAGTGTGCTTTAAAAAAACATTTTTTTCTAGGGACAGAAAACTATAGGAAGGAAGAGTGTCAGTTTCTTTCACTGTGATAATCCTTGTTTCTAGGGACAAAGAAGGAAAGTGAGGGAAATTCTCCTTGTGCTATAGTGTGCTTTAAAAAAACATTTTTTCTAGGGACAGAAAACTATAGGTAGGAAGAGTGTCAGTTTCTTTCACTGTGATAATCCTTGTTTCTAGGGACAAAGAAGGAAAGTGAGGGAAATTCTCCTTGTGCTATAGTGTGCTTTAAAAAAACATTTTTTCTAGGGACAGAAAACTATAGGAAGGAAGAGTGTCAGTTTCTTTCACTGTGATAATCCTTGTTTCTAGGGACAAAGAAGGAAAGTGAGGGAAATTCTCCTTGTGCTATAGTGTGCTTTAAAAAAACATTTTTTCTAGGGTCAGAAAACTATAGGTAGGAAGAGTGTCAGTTTCTTTCACTGTGATAATCCTTGTTTCTAGGGACAGGGAAGGACAGTGAGGGAAATTCTCCTTGTGCTATAGTGTGCTAAAGCATTCCTCATCAACCATCTTTGAAATCCTTGTTTTTTTGGACAGTCAGGGAAATTGTCGTTGTGCTATTCTGTGCAAAAGCAATCATCCTCAACCATATTTAGAAATCCTTAAGTAAAGGGACAGAGAAGGACACCTGAAGGTAGTCCTTATTGCTTTTTTCCCATCTCCCTGCAGGCCATCTATTAGAATGTCTGGAAGGCAAACAAGGAGAGGCAGACAGTCAGGAGGCAATAAAAGAGGGCAAGCAGGCTCTGTGTCTGGGGGCAACAGTGCTGGTCGTGGACGCGGTGCATTGTCATCAGCACATGGCCATGGGACACGCTTGTCCTTCTTTTCGGCAGCTGGACATGTTGAGCCACATCATGCCGAAGACTTGGTAGAGTGGATGACCAAGCCCTCGTCCTCCTCCTCATCCTCTCTCACCCAGGCTCAGGGTACTGGAAAAGCAGCTGCCAAAGCGTCCTCTTCCCTGGTATCAATGTCAGACTCATCATCAGTCACTCCTTCCCTAGACCCACCATGTCCTCCTCCTGAGGAGTCCCCCGAACTGTTTGAGCACAGTGTTGGGTACATGCTCCAGGAGGATGCCCAGCGTTTCGAAGGGTCTGATGATGAAACCCAGCTACAGGAAGGCAGTAGCGTGAGAGCAGACAGAGGGGATGCTCAAGAAGGACACCAATCTGGCAGTCATGTTCCAGCAGCTGCAGCATACTGCCAGATTGGCTCCAGTGATGAGGAGGGAGGGGATGATGAGGTCACTGATTCCACGTGGCTGCCTAATAGGAGAGAGGAGGAGGATGAGGAGGAGGCACATCTCCAACGAGGCAGGATGCCCTTTGGTGGCCAGCGTAAGGGCAGTACACCGACGGAATCACACCACAGAGCTCCGCCTGTGCAGGGCGCTGCCTCTGCCCGTCATTCAAAAAGTTCTTTGGTGTGGGCCTTTTTTGAGGCTAGTGCATCAGATCGCACAGCTGCTGTTTGCAACATATGTCTCAAGCGTATATCGCGTGGCCAAAACATCAGCCGCTTGGGTACCACATGCCTGACCAGACATATGTTGACCTGCCATGCAGCTCGTTGGCAAGCCTACCTCAAAGACCCACACCAAAGAACAAAGCGGACCTCTCCTTGCACCGCATCAGCTGGGATCTCCAACCCCACTATAACTTCAGTCCTCTCTGAAACATGCACTGAGAGGAATGAAGGTGTAGAATTAGGTGTGTCACAGCCAAGTACTTGCGGCCACTCTGCTAGCAGTACACCGACGTCCGATTCTAGCAGGCAAATTTCCCTGCCCCAGCTGCTGGACCGTCGAAAGAAGTTCACTCCCAGCCATCCACATGCCCAGCGGTTGAATGCTAGCTTGGCTAAATTGCTAGCACTTCAACTGCTGCCTTTTCAGTTGGTAGACTCGGCCCCCTTCCGTGAGTTTGTGCAATGTGCGGTTCCTCAGTGGCAGGTTCCCAAACGCCACTTTTTCTCACGGAAGGCTATTCCGGCTCTCTACCGGCATGTGGAAGGCAATGTCTTGGCCTCGCTGGACAGGGCGGTCAGCGGTAAGGTGCATATTACCGCTGACTCATGGTCCAGCAGGCATGGACAGGGACGTTACCTTTCTTTCACGGCACATTGGGTCACTCTTTTGGCAGCTGGGAAGGATGCAGGACAAGGTGCAGTAGTGTTGGAGGTTGTTCCACCGCCACGCCTCCAAAATGCTACTACTGGTTGTGACACACCTCTCTCCTCCACCCCCTCCTCTTCTTCTTCCTCCATGGCCTCTTCCTGTGCTTTGTCCTCGGAACCAGCGGTGCTCCGTAGGCGTTCAAGGGGCTACGCAAGTACGCAGGCAAAAAGATGCCATGCCGTGCTTGCGCTGGTGTGTTTGGGGGACAGAAGCCACACTGGGGCAGAGGTCCTGTCTGCTCTGCAGGGCCAGGCCGAGAGGTGGTTGACGCCACGCCAGCTTAAGCCAGGAATGGTGGTTTGCGACAATGGCACCAACCTCCTCTCCTCCCTCCGACAGGGACAACTGACCCATGTGCCCTGTGTGGCTCACGTCCTTAACCTGGTGGTGCAGCGGTTCTTGGGCAGGTACCCGGGCTTACAGGATGTCCTGAGGCAGGCCAGGAAAGTCTGTGTGCATTTCCGCAGATCTTATAATGCCAGTGCTCGCCTGGCTGAGCTGCAAAAGGAGTTGAACCTGCCCAAGAACCGCCTTATATGTGACATGCCCACCAGGTGGAACTCAACGTTGGCCATGCTGCCGCGGCTGCACACACAGCAGAGGGCCATCAATGAGTACCTGTGCGACTACGGCACCAGGACAGGGTCAGGGGAGCTTGGTTTTTTTTCTCCACGCCAGTGGGGCATGATCAGGGATGCATGCACTGTCCTGGCACCATTTGAGGAGGCCACGAGGATGGTGAGCAGTGACAGTGCATGCATCAGTGACACTGTACCTCTTGTCCACCTGTTGGAGCACACGCTGCGTGGAATAATGGACAGGGCACTTGAGGCAGAACAGAGGCAGGAAGAGGAGGACTTCCTTGCCTCTCAAGGCCCCCTTTACCCAGACAGTGTTCCTTCTGTCCCACCCATCGCACAGGAAGAGGACGAGGAGGAGGAGGAGGAGGAGGATTGTGTCAGCATGGAGGTGGAGGCTGGCACTCAGCATCATCAGCAGCAGTCTTTTAGGGATGATTTACAGTCCCAAGAAACCAGTGGACTTGTACGTGGCTGGGAGGAGGTGGCTGCGGATCATGTCGTCCTTAGTGACCCAGAGGACTCCGGAGCGAATGCCTCAGCAAACCTACGCTGCATGGCCTCCCTGATCCTGCAAAGTCTGCGGAAGGATCCTCGTATTCTTCGGATCAAGGAGAGGGACCATTACTGGCTGGCCACTCTCCTTGATCCACGGTACAAGGGTAAGGTTGCAGACCTTATGTTACCGTCGCAGAGGGAGCAGAGGATGAGACAACTCCGGGAGGCCTTGCAGAAAGGTCTGTGCAACGCGTTCCCAGAGACTGGGAGGTTACAAACTCCTGGTCCTGGACAACGAGTTGCTGAGGCTTCGGCCAGTCAAAGAAGGAGCGGTGGGGAAGGTGGCCGTCTGACCGATGCGTTCAGACAATTCTTTAGTCCGCAGCCCCAAAGTATGATCGGTTCCAGCAACCATCGCCAGCGTCTGATAAACATGGTGCAGGAATATCTAGGGGCAAGGTCAGACTTGGACACCTTCCCCACCGAAAATCCTCTGGCTTACTGGGTCTTGAGGATGGATCACTGGCCAGAGCTTGCACAGTATGCAATTGAGCTACTGGCCTGTCCTGCATCCAGCGTTCTTTCGGAACGCACATTCAGTGCTGCTGGAGGATTTGTCACGGATCACAGGGTGCGCCTGTCCACCGACTCGGTTGATCGACTGACTTTCATCAAGATGAACCAGTCTTGGATCACCACCAGCTACCACACACCTGATGCTGATATAACAGACTAATTGATTTTAACATGTCACATCCCTTCAAGACTGATGCTGATGCTGAGTGCCTGTGCTGTTATGTTGACTGGCTATCCTCCTCCTCCGAGTCCCCAATGATACGATTGATGATGATAGCTTGGAAGATCATTTTTGTTTATGGGTGCCGCCACCAGTGGCTAAGGCCCAATTTTTCAGCCCCTGTTTTACAGGGGCGTGTAATTACAATTTTTTTAGCAATAATTTGCCATAGGGCTCATTGCTGTGCTCCAAGTACAGTATCTGTGAGGGGTTGGAGTGTTGTGGCACCAGTGCCTAAGGCCCAATTTTTCAGCCCCTGTTTAACAGGGGCGTGTCATTACAATTTTTGAAGCAATACTTTGCAACAGGGCTCATTGCTGTGCTCCAAGTACAGTATCTGTGAGGGGTTGTAGTGTTGTGCCACCAGTGCCTAAGGCCCAATTTTTCAGCCCCTGTTCAACAGGGGCATGCAATTACAATTCTTGATCTAATAATTCACAGCAGGGCCCATTGCTGCACCCACCAAGAGTAACTCTGAGGGCTTACAGTGTTGTGGCAACACCACCACCACCACCACGAAAGGCCCAATTTTTCAGCCCCTGTTCAAAAGGGGCATGTAATTACAATTCTTGATCTAATAATTCACAGCAGGGCCCATTCCTGCACCCACCAAGAGTAACTCTGAGGGCTTACAGTGTTGTGGCAACACCACCACCACCACCACGAAAGGCCCAATTTTTCAGCCCCTGTTCAAAAGGGGCATGTAATTACAATTCTTGATCTAATAATTCACAGCAGGGCCCATTGCTGCACCCACCAAGAGTAACTCTGAGGGCTTACAGTGTTGTGGCAACGCCACCACCACCACCACCACGAAAGGCCCAATTTTTCAGCCCCTGTTCACAAGGGGCATGTAATTACAATTCTTGATCTAATAATTCACAGCAGGGCCCATTGCTGCACCCACCAAGAGTAACTCTGAGGGCTTACAGTGTTGTGGCAACGCCACCACCACCACCACCACGAAAGGCCCAATTTTTCAGCCCCTGTTCAAAAGGGGCATGTAATTACAATTCTTGATCTAATAATTCACAGCAGGGCCCATTGCTGCACCCACCAAGAGTAACTCTGAGGGCTTACAGTGTTGTGGCAACACCACCACCACCCCCACCACCACCACCACGAAAGGCCCAATTTTTCAGCCCCTGTTCAACAGGGGCATGCAATTACAATTCTTGATCTAATAATTCACAGCAGGGCCCATTGCTGCACCCACCAAGAGTAACTGTCAGGGCTTACAGTGTTGTGGCACCAGCACCACCATCAAAGGCCCAATTTTTACTACCACTGTTCAACAATTATATGTAATTACAATTCCTGATATAATAGTTGACAGCAGGGCGTTCCAGCACCCACCAAGAGTAACTGTGAGTGCTTACAGTGTTGTGCCAACACCAACAACTAAGGGGCCTATTTCTGCAGAGTATATACGGCAGGTCCCTACTTTCAAACATCCAACTTACAAACGACTCCTACTTGCAAACGCAAGAAGACAACAGTAAGTGAGAGGAAATCTACCCCTAGGAAGGAAAATTCTCTCCTGTAAGAATTAATATGGGAGAAAGGTGTCTCCTCTGTACTGATGCTTTATCACCAATCCTTGTTTCAAGAAAAACACCACATTTCAAAAACAGTTGTCATTGGGACGGAAAGTGAGGTGAAATGTTCTGAACAGGGGCACAGACAGCAAAACAAATGTTACAGGGGTGATAACCCTTACCTATGTTTTCCAAAAAGTTTAAAAATAGATTTTTGGGCTGGAGCTACACTTAAACAATGTACCTGTTCAAAATTACAAACAGATTCTACATAAGAACAAACCTACAGTCCCTGTCTTGTATGTACCGCCTGTATACGGCTGTTCAGAGTATATAGGGCCTTTTTTATTTTATGTGCGGGGTTCCCCTTAATATCCATACAAGACCCAAAGGGGCTGGTAATGGGCTGGGGTAGGGGGGGGGTCATGGGGTAGCTATGCCATTTTTCTTAAAGATTTTCATCCATATTACCGGGACCAGACATTACATTAAAGCCGCAAGCAGTTTTAAATGGCTTTTTTTTCCTTTAGAAGTGTCATTTTGTGCAGGGACAGTTCTAAACACGGGAAACACGTGGCACTTCACAGGCATACTTTAGACACCCCCCAGGTACGATATTTAAAGGAATATTTGACTTTTTTTTTTTCACTTTATGCATCATTAAAATGACTGCTCCCGAAAAACGACCGTTTTTAAAACTTCTTTTTGCATTGATACATGTCCCCTGGTGCACAACCCGGGTTCCCAAACCCTTTTTAGGACAATAACATGCATAATAGTTGTTATAATTAGCACTTTAGAATTCGAACGTTCGCATCCATTGTATTTAATAGGGTTCTAATGTTCATGCGAACTTTCGGTCCGTTCGCGGGTTCTGGTGCGAACCGAACCCGGGGGTGTTCGGCTCATCACTATTCAAGACTGATGCTTCAGTGTTGAATGACTGCTAGAGGCTTTATTGGAGAGATTTACCCACAGTAAAGCCTCGTACACACGGGCGGGAATCCCGTCGGGAAAAAAAACATTGGTTTTCCCGACGGGATTCCCGGCAAGCTTGCCTTGCACGCCGAGTGTACACTCGGCCATTCAAAAGAACCGCCGTTCTTTTAAATGGCAAGAACGCGGTGATGTCATCGACTACGACAAGCCTGCGCTCGTCACATTCAATGCCGTCGTCGCCATCTTGCTACACCCTACACTACACTTGTATGCTACCGCGCATGCGTCAAAGTCTTTTCGAGCATGCGCGGGTTTACCATGGACAGGTAAGCATACACACTCACGGTTTTCTCGGCAGGAAACACTCTGCCGAGAATCCCGACAAGAAAAATAGAGATCAGGTTCTCTATTTTTCTCGTCGAGATTCCCGGCAGTTTTCCCGACGAGAAACCATACACACAAACAGTTTTCTCGGCTAAAAGCTCTCCCAGCAGCTTTCTTGCCGAGAAAACCGGTCGTATATACGAGGCTTAATGTGTTTCCTCCACTCATCCGGGAAGGCTTTTTGCAAAGTTTTGGAGTGTAGCCCTGTACACACGATCGGTTTTACCGATAAAAACAGTTTGATGGACTTTTTTCATCGGACAAACCGATCGTGTATGGGACCCATCGGTCTTTTTTCCATTGGTTTTAAAAAATAGAACATGTTTTAAATTTTTCCGGTGGATCAAAAACTGATAGCAAATTCCGATCATCTATGGGCAAGTCCATTGGATAAAAAACCCACGCATGCTCAGAATCAAGTCGACGCATGCTCAAAAGCATTAAACTTAATTTTTCTCGGCTCATTGGAGTGTTTTACGTCACCCTGTTTGGAACGGTCGGTTTTTTGACTGATGGTGTGTAGGCAAGACTGATGGAAGTCAGCTTCATCGGATTTCCGATGGACAAAACCATCGGATTAGAATCCATAGGATATCCGATCGTGTGTACAGGGCTTGAGTCTAAGGGAATTTGTTCCCAGTGAGACATAGTACTGATGCTGGATGAGAAGACCTGACTACAGTTCTTCTTAAAACTTTTAAAAAAATGATGAGGTTAGGATTCACCATGAGAATGGGTTTGCAGTGCATCCCAGGTGTTCAAAGATTGTTGTCTCAGGAATATATGTTCAAATGTTCCTGTGCACATTTTTTTCAACCATAATGCACTACTTGGCCTTGAAGCATGGCCAATAGTCATAGGTGGGCCAATAATTGGGTTTTTAGATAATGCAGTACATTCACTACTAAAAATAGGGGGCTCAGAGCAGCCAAGGGTCCGTGTATCAAAAGTTGCTATAAGAAAGGATGACGATAGCTGAAAAACTACATAGGAAAAGATCAGGGTCAGGAAACTGTATTACTACTACTACTACTACTTCTGAATACTAGCTTTTTTGGACAATCATCCCCTTTGTCGCCTATTATTATTATTCCTAAATGTTTCATGGTACATTTTTCTTTATATTGGGTTTTTATTGACTCAAAGTTAAGTTAGTGATTGATTACAAGGCAGTGGTCACTATTAGATGCTGTCTGATCCACAGCAAACTGCTTTTTTTGGTTGTCAAGTTTTTTTCTTTCTTTTTTTAAAAGAAAGAATGGCTTTTGTTCCAGGGGTAGTTATTTTGGGGTACTTTAGCTTTCATTTTATGTTAATAGGGCCTTTTTTAAGTGTAGGTGCTCAAAGCAGAGAATTAATTGATTGCTGGTCATCTATTCTTCAAACTACTTTTTGTTTGAAGCAAAAAAAATGTGCACCTATACCACCTAACAATATATTGCTCACATACACCACAGCTCCTATCTCCATAGTTAAACATAAAAATTTAGACCTAGTACTGCATGCCAGTTAGGTCTATTTACCTTGATTAAAACTGTCCTACTGCTGGCCAATTTTACACTGCTTTATCATCTCTTTTAAAATCTTTACTCTTTCTCTTTAGTACATTTCGGCCTAGTCTTGCTCATTAAACTGCCCTGCCATGGGAACATTGTTACACTGCTTTTTTATCTGTGGTGTCCTAATTCTTGTAAGAAAACACCTGCCTATGTTGCTTATTAAAACTGACCTGCTTTTTCTAGCCCGCAAGCGTATTGCCCAAAGATGGATAGCCCCTTTGCCTTCTACCCACTCAAACTGGCAAAAAACTGTCAATGATAAGTTAGTGAGGGAGAAGTTGTTATATATCCGATGCGGATGTCCAGCCAAATTTAAATAATTGTCGGGGGCTTGGCTAGACACCCCAGGTATAGCACTAATTTGTGGCTTTTTACCTGAATCTGTGAAAAATGCAAAACATCTCCATTAGTTAGCTTAGTTCAGGGCAATAGGAGCCCACTGTTTCCCATACATTCCTTATTGATGTCAATGGAGCTCTGATGCATCTATATATCTAGTTGCAGTATGGCTTACGGAAAAATCTTGGTGTAGTTTACTTAAATATATCTAATGAAATGACAAACTGAGCCAGTTAACAGTGTTTGCAATTATTAGTGTGGTAACCTCTTAACAGGATTGCAATACTTTTGAAAAATACATTTCCTAGTATTTGTTTTTGGTCTACAATATATTAAGTTTAACCAGCAAATGTTAACTTCTTATTACTAATTGTTTTGCTTCTGTAAGGGTAACCCAGTTTTGTTTTGGAAACACAGGGATGGATGGATGGGTTTTTGGTGGGATATTATTTTTTGCATGTAAAAAAAAATTGATTAACAAATTGCCCTTCTGCAGGCCAATTTTTAGACAACAATAAAGTGGTTTAGTCATAACAAAAAAATTAAAGACAGCAGCTACAAATACTGTAGCTGCGGACTTTAAAAAAGTGGATACTCACTTTTCCAAGAATCCAGCTCCGTCCTCATCCAGGCCGGTTGTTCACTGGTCTTTAGGTCCCCGACGCCGGCATGTTTACTAAGCCACAAGGAGTCACAGTCAGCTTCCCACTGTGCATATGCGAGTCGCGCTGCACTCTGGGAAGGGAACATCAGCTTTCTGGGACCTGTGACGTGTCCACTTTAATATCTGACATCTATGAGGAAACACCTGCCTGTGCCTAATGTCTTTTCATTTCAGCTTACTTTCTCTTAACACTGTTCTGCCACTCACCAATAGGGATGAGCTTCGAGTTTGAGTAGAACTCATGTTCGACTTGAACATTGCCTGTTCGCCCGTTCGCCGAACAGCGAACAATTTGGGGCATTTGCAGCAAATTCGAAAAGTCTATGGGAGAAATCTAAAGTGTTAATTTTAAAGGCTTATATGCAAGTTATGGTCCTGCCCCAGGGGACATGTATCAATGCAAAAAAAAGTTTTAAAAACTGATGTTTTTTCGGGAGCAGTGATTTTAATAATGCTTAAAGTGAAACAATAAAAGTGAAATATTCCTTTAAATTTTGTACCTAGGGAGTGTGTATAGTATGCATGTAAAGTCGCGCTTGTTTCCCGTGCTTAGAACTGTCCCTGCACAAAGTGTAATTTCTGAAGGAAAAAAAGTCATTTAAAACTCACTCACAGCTATAATGAATTGTCGGCTCCCGGCAATACATAGAAAAGTCATTAATAAAAAATAAAAAAAAGCGTGGGGGTCCCCCCCAAATTCAATTACCAGGCCCTTCAGATCTGGTATGGATATTAAGGGAAACCCTGCCGCAAATTTAAAAAAAAAATGTGTGGAGTTCCCCCAAATATCCATACCAGGCCCTTCAGGTCTGGTATGGATTTTAAGGGGAACTCCACCCCAAATAAAAAAAAAAAGGCTTGGAGTTCCCCCAAAAATCCATACCAGACCCTTTATCCGAGCACACAACCTGGCAGGCCACAGGAAAAGAGGGGGGGACGATAGAACGCCCCCCCTCCTGAACCGTACCAAGCCACATGCCCTCAACATGGGGAGGATGTCCCCATGTTGATGGGGACAAGGGCCTCATCCCCACAACCCTTGCCCGGTGGTTGTGGGGGTCTGCGGGTAGGGGACTTATCGGAATCTGGAAGACCCCTTTAACAAAGGGGACCCCCAGATCCCGCCCCCCTATGTGAATTGGTAAGGGGTACATTGTACCCCTACCATTTCACAAAGAAAGTGTAAAAAAAATGTAAAAAAACACACAGACACCTTGGAAAAGTCCTTTATTAAAAAAAAACAAAAAAACATTCCAGCGATGAAATCCAGTGTCCCGCGGCGATCCGATGTCCAGCGCTGTCCACACGAAACGTCATTGGCTGAGCCTGAGCGGACCTGATGGGGAACTTCCTCTGCAGTGTATTAAATGAATAGACCCGCCCCTTGAAAAGGCTTTTATTTTAACTGAAATAAATTAGATTGGACTGGTTCTTCTGTATGTAGGCTAAGCTATTGTACAAAAAAAATCCTCAGCAAAATGTGCTGCCAGAGTACGCTGTTGCTGAGGCTGCATGTGAAAATTGTACTGTTCCATAAGACCCAAGTCAGATTTTTAAGGGTTTGTATTATTTTTTTTCCATGTCTCCCTCAAAGCCTGAAAATTTCCTCTGTATGCTATTTTTAAAGATTTTTTTTTTGCTATCATCCTTTATAACGGTGACCAGCTTGTCTATTAGATCTAAACATGGCCGAACTGACTAATAGAATTTGCCCCTTGTTTCATAAAATTTCAAACATGTAAACCCATGTTAAAACACATTCATCCTTAGTGTTTAGGACTGAGGTCAGGGCTTCATGTAGGCACTTGCGTTCCTACATATCACTTTTGTCAAACCATGAGCACCCAAATTCAATAATTTGGAGGGATGTCAAAATGGTTTTGGCCATATAGAGTATATCCATGGCCATACAGAATATATGTGTCTGGGTCACTATTGGTCAGATCTCTGGGTTCTGGGGTTTGTATACCTGTTGTGGCCATTATAAGTGTGTTCCCTCTCTCTGTTGTATCTTTTTATTTATTTAATGTTATGGAGAATGCAACAGATGGAGCTGGAACATGACAAAATGCAAGGAAAACTCCCAGATGAACAGGAACCCTGAGTCGGAAATGCTTTTGTATATTCCCAACACTCACTAAAATTGAGGAAGCAAATTAAATGAGTGATGAAATTCCAACATTACCAACCAAGTACAACTGAATCTGACTAACTACTACTAGTGGAGAATATAGAGAAAAGGGCTGTAAAAACTGCATCTGCAGTATGATGCAGACGTCACTAAAAACTTACAGGTGAAATTACATATTAAATCTAAAGGTAGATTGGTTTCCATTGTACAGATCATAAAGCCGCAGCTGCTGAACATTGAAGCTGTTTCCTTCATTATTTAAGAAAATTTATTTCAGTAATGATGTATTCTTGTAACCTCTAATTGGATTCATGTTTGAATCTGTCAGGATCATTACTCTGTTTGCACCATTCACCTTCTCGGAAAACCCGCTGGCTCATTTTCCTACCAGGTGACATTATCAGGAAAAGGATTTAGTTGCTGAGGCCACAAAATACATGAAAGGTTCATTCTTTAGACCAAAACAAATGCCTCAAGCATATTTATTCAATAAACCAAAGAGCAATGTGCAATAACCCATAATAACCCAAACTGATCGTCCACTTTATCCGCTGCTGAAGTGTTTACCAGCATCTACTTTTGACTCTAAAGTGTGCTTCTCCTGTTAACCCCTATGCTGCATGTCTTTGGCAAATGATGGACTTCGGAAATTTTTGGACATGTATGGGCAGCCTCAGCTGCAAGGAAAGGAAAGTTATGTTAGGGTATTAAAGTGGTTATAAACCCTGTTACACCACTTGTACCTACAGGTAAGCCTATAATAAGGCTTACCTGTAGGTACTGTAAATATCTCCTAAACCTACACGGTTTAGGAGATATTTACCATATAGGCTTGCACCAAGGTCATTGGTGCATGTACACTAAAAAAAGGCTCCTTCGTGCAGTTTCTAAAGGACCTGTGCTGTGACTGGCCGCTCCCATGCTCCCATCGCGGCTCCGGCCAATCACAGCGCCGGAGCCCGCAAACCTGGAAAAAACTCCGGAAGACATGTCGCCGGTCACGGCGGTGTACGGAGACCGCTGCAACAGCTTCGATCTAAGGTAAGTATTTCATAGTGAGCTAGTATGAAATGCATACTAGCTCATTATGCCTTTGTCTTGCAGGTTTTTTTTATTTTTTTATACGGGTTTACAACTACTTTAAACAGTCATTTCACCTGAAAATGGTATTTCACTTTTTGGTAGATGCTGAACAGTTGATAGTATGGATTAAAACCTCTACTGGGTTATTTTTAATTCCACTGGGTTATTTTATGCTGTCTTCCCTAATATGAAAATTTTCATTCACTTTCTGTCCAGGAGAAGCAATAGGAAATGAGAGGAAATCTCCTCAAAGTGAGGGGTGATTCGAGTCTTCCCTTTACTTTCCATATTATCATCATACCCAACATGAAGTGAGCGGAAATCTGTCCAAAGTGAGGTAAAACCTCTCTTAGACAGATGTTATCAGAACAAGTGTCCCAATTGAAAGATTTACCCTCTATTCCTGTTCTGGTGGCATCTCAGAATTTTGGATTTTCCATTGCAAGCCTGGATAACCCCACGGGAAGATATCAGAGGATGCCCCAAATTCAGGTCAGGGCTGAATGTGCACTGAAAATGGAGTGTCCGGTATGGAAACCCTGGCCTCAGTGTGGCCCCCCCACCAGTCCTCCATTGTAAAAAAAAAAAGAAGGAAGTCAAATAATTTACCCAAAGGGGATACTTCATAAGACACATTTTTTCACTGACCCTTGAAGTTCCCTCTGGACATTAACATTTATCCAGGTTTTCAATTTGCTCTTGGAGGACTTCAGCCATCCTAGCATTAATCCTCCACATGTGGTTGTACCAGCCGATAACAGCCTGTAGTTGCCAATACTGTATTATGATTTTTGAAAATGTGCCTTAATCTGATCTGAGATAATGCATCTCAGGATGTTCCCTGGTTCCTGCTATATCTCCTCTTCAAGAAATGTAATAACACTTTTTATTTTTTGCAGAGTAGAATGCAACTTTTGAATGACACTTTAAGTGACAGTGGGTCACTGGCATTGTCATGTGATATTTATTTAGAAGTAATCCAATTAAAATGTAAGTTATCTAATAATACTTGCAAATGTGACCTTCGCGCAAGTATGAGATGGTTGCTGATGTTTTGCAAAATGTCATAAATAGCTTAAAGACAGATGCTTCACTGTGTCTAATGACACCGCTAAATACAATATTTGCTTTCATTGTTGGGAAGCAAAAGAAAAATGCAATTTACATGGTTGACAGATGTAAATAGAGAGAATGAGAATGTTTTATACATAACCTTAGCATAACTATGGAATGAGTAGAGTCTACAGAGCTACGGGAATAACTGATGTTTTGTTTTTTCATTTAAGGATTAGCAATATAAGCAAGAAGTCAAATCCTGTACCAGACCTGCATTTCAGTAATTTGCCTTGTAACCACAGATAGTTTCTGCTTCCAAATACCATTTATACTAATATACTACAGTATGTATAAACTGTCATCCCTGTTACCCGTTAGGAGCGAAAAACAGCCTTCTGCACCATGCATGATATAGCCATGCAAAGTGGAAGGGTTTGACATAATGGGGTGTAACTTTATGGGTAATAGATTACAGAACATTAATGAAAGATTGCAATGGTGCCAACAGATTGGTGAAACACAAACGTATCACAAATATTCAAAAAATGCCTGAGATATATACAGTACTGTGCAAAAGTTTTATCATCAATTTCATATGCAGGTTCGAACAGTCATTAACTGAAAAAGAAACAGCTGTGTAGGAGGCTTAAACTAGGGAAGGAACAGCCAAACTCTGCTACTAAGGTGAGGTTGAGGAAGACATGTCACAGGTCATACACCATGGCAAGACTGAGCACAGCAACAAGACCCAAGATACATAGTTACAGTACCTCACAAAAGTGAGTACACCCCTTTTATTTTTGTAAATATTTTATTATATCTTTTTATGTGACAACAGTGAAGAAATAACACTTTGCTACAACGTAAAGTAGTGAGTGTACAGCTTGTATATCAGTGTAAATTTGCTGTCTCCTCAAAATAACTCAACACACAGCCATTAATGTCTGAACCGCTGGCAACAAAATTAGTACACCCCTATGTGAAAATGTCCAAATTGTGCCAAATTAGTCATTTTCACTCCCCTGTGTCATGTAAATCGTTAGTGTTACAATGTCTCAGGCATGAATGGGGAGCATGTGTGTTAAATTTGGTGGTATCGCTCTCACTCTCTCATACTGTTCACTGGAAGTTCAACATGGCACCTTATGGCAAAGAACTCTGAGGATCTGAAAAAAAGAATTGTTGCTCTACCAAAAGATGGCCTAGGCTATAAGAAGATTGCCAAGGCCCTGAAACTGAGCTGCAGCACGGTGGCCAAGACCATACAGCAGTTTAACAGGACAGATTTCACTCAGAACAGGCCTCACCATGGTCTACCAAAGAAGTTGAGTGCATGTGCTCAGCATCATATCCATAGGTTGTCTTTGGGGAATAGACGTATGAGTGCTGCCAGCATTGCTGCAAAGGTTGAAGGGGTGGGGGGTCAGCCCGTCAGTGCTCAGACCATACGCCGCACACATGGTCCCAGAAGGAAGCCTCTTCTAAAGATGATGCACAAGAAATACTGCAAACAGTTTGCTGAAGACAAGCAGACTAAGGACATGGATTACTGGAACCATGTCCTGTGGTCTGATGAGACCAAGATAAACAGATGATATCAGATGGTATCAAGTAGGGATGAACTTCGAGTTCGAGTCGAACTCGTGTTCGACTCGAATATTGCCTGTTCGCCCGTTCGCCGAACAGCGAACAATTTGGGGGTGTTCACGGCAAATTCGAAAAGCCCCGGAACACCCTGTAAAAGTCTATGGGAGAAATCTAAAGTGCTCATTTTAAATGCTTATATGCAAGTTACTGTCATAAACAGTGTTTGGGGACCCGGGTCCTGCCCCAGGGGACATGTATCAATGCA
The DNA here is from genome assembly GCA_029206835.1 of Rana muscosa. NCBI lineage: Eukaryota > Metazoa > Chordata > Amphibia > Anura > Ranidae > Rana > Rana muscosa. Next base: position 1,020,980,013 of record CM055117.1, read on the forward strand.
AAAAAAAAGGTTTAAAAACGTCCGTTTTTTCGGGAGCAGTGATTTTAATAATGCTTAAAGTGAAACAATAAAAGTGAAATATTCCTTTAAATTTCGTACCGGGGGGAGGGTGTATAGTATGCCTGTAAAGTAGCGCTTGTTTCCCATGCTTAGAACTGTCCCTGTCATTTCTGAAGGAAAAAAAGTCATTTAAAAGCACTCGCAGCTATAATGAATTGTCGGGTTTCGGCAATACAGAGAAAAGTCATTGATAAAATAAAAAAAAAAAAATGAGGTGGAGTTCCCCCCAAAAATCCATACCAGACCCTTTACCCGAGCACGCAACCTGGCAGGCCGCAGGAAAAGAGGGGGGATAAGAGAGTGCCCCCCCCCTGAACCGTACCAGGCCACATGCCCTCAACATGGGGAGGATGCTTTGGGGGTCTGTGACCCCTCAAAGCACCATGTCCCCATGTTGATGGGGACAAGGGCCTCATCCCTACAACCCTTGCCCGGTGGTTGTGGGGGTCTGCGGGCGGGGGGCTTATCGGAATCTGGAAAACCCCTTTAACAAAGGGGACCCCCAGATCCCACCCCCCCCTATGTGAATTGGTAAGGGGTACATTGAAAGTGTAAATTTAAAAAAAAAAAAACACACAGACACCGTTGGGAAAAGTCCTTTATTAAAAATATTTTTTTTTTAAAAGATTCCAGCGGTGGTAATCCACTCTCGGTATCCTGCAATGGATGCTCTCCTCTCCGGGGTCCAGCGTTGGATGATCTCCTCTCCATCCAGGTCCAGGCTCCACTGGAGACAATGTACCCCTTACCAATTCACATGGGGGGGCAGGATCTGGGTGTCCCCTTTGTTAAAGGGGTCTTCCAGATTCCGATAAGCCCCCCCGCCCGCAGACCCCCACAACCACCGGGCAAGGGTTGTGGGGATGAGGCCCTTGTCCCCATCAACATGGGGACATGGTGCTTTGAGGGGTCACAGACCCCCAAAGCATCCTCCCCATGTTGAGGGCATGTGGCCTGGTACGGTTCAGGAGAGGGGGCGCTCTCTCGTCCCCCCTCTTTTCCTGCGGCCTGCCAGGTAGCGTGCTCAGATAAAGGGTCTGGTATGGATTTTTGGGGCGAACTCCACACCATTTTTTTTTATTTGGCTTGGAGCTCCCCTTAAAAGCCATACCAGACCTGAAGGGTCTGGTATAGATATTTGGGGGAACTCAACGTCATTTTTTTTTATTTGACGCAGGGTTCCCCTTAATATCCATAGCAGACCTGAAGGGCCTGGTAATTGAATTCGGGGGACCCCCACGTATTATTATTTTTTTTTTTTATCAATGACTTTTCTCTGTATTGCCGGGAGCTGACAATTCATTATAGCCGCGAGTGCTTTTAAATTACTTTTTTCCTTTCAGAAATGACACTTTGTGCAGGGACAGTTCTAGGCATGGGAAACAAGCGCTACTTTACAGGCATACTACACCCCCCCCCCCCGGTACGAAATTTAAAGGAATATTTCACTTTTATTGTTTCACTTTAAGCATTATTAAAATCACTGCTCCCGAAAAAACGGCTGTTTTTAAAACTTTTTTTGCATTGATACATGTCCCCTGGGGCTGGACCCAGGTCCCCAAACACTTTTTATGACAATAACTTGCATATAAGTCTTTAAAATTAGCACTTTCGATTTTTCATGTTCGAGTCCCATATACTTTAACGGTGTTCGGATGTTCAAACAAATTTATTGCCAGTTCGCAAGTTCTGGTGCGAACCGAACTGGGGGGTGTTCGGCTCATCCCTAGTATCAAGCATGTGTGGTGACAACCAGGTAAGGAGTACAAAGACAAGTATGTCTTGCCTATAGTCAAGCATGGTGGTGGGAGTGTCATGGTCTGGGGCAGCATGAGTGCTGCCAGCACTGGGGTGCTACAGTTCATTGAGGGAACCATGAATGCCAACATTTACTGTGACATACTGAAGCAGAGCATGATCCCCTTCCTTCGGAGACTGGGCCGCAGGGCAGTATTCCAACATGATAATGACCCCAAACACACTTCCAAGACGACCACTGCCTTGCTAAAGAAGCTGAAGGTAAAGGTGATGGACTTGCCAAGCATGTCTCCAGACCTAAACCCTATTGAGCATCTGTGGGGCATCCTCAAATGGAAGGTGGAGGAGCGCAAGGTCTCTAACATCCACCAGCTCCGTGATGTCATCATGGAGGAGTGGAAGAGGACTCCAGTGGCAACCTGTGAAGCTCTGGTGAACTCCATGCCCAAGAGAGTTAAGGCAATGCTGGAAAATAATGGTGGCCACACAAAATATTTACACTTTGGGCCCAATTTGGACATTTTTACTTAGGGGTGTACTAATTTTGTTGCCAGCGGTTCAGACATTAATGGCTGTGTGTTGAGTTATTTTGAGGGAACAGCAAATTTACACTGATATACAAGCTGTACACTCACTACTTTACATTGTAGCAAAGTGTCATTTCTTCAGTGTTGTCACGTGAAACGATATAATGTTTCATTTTCATACATGGGGCTATTTGTGTAAAATGTTGATACCGCTTTGTTTCAATGTCACCTTATGCAAAGACATACCTCCTGAGACCCAGTCTTTGTGGACAGCATGCCAATATGCCAACTCAACAAATCCACAGACAATGTCAATTCCAAAAATGACTCAAACCATAAAATCCAATGTAGTTTACTTCAGTGTGGCTGCACGAGGCGTGTGATGTATTTTCGGGTTATTATTGTAGGTGAAAATATTTATTTATCGCAAAGCCTTGACACTCTCTAAAATATCTATTAACATAGTAAGGGTGAAAACAAAACTAACTTGAAGTTTGGAGACTGGAGAGTAGGGATGAGCTTTATGTTCGAGTCCAACATGAGTTTGATTTGAACATTGGCTATTCGCTCGTCCGGCGAACAGCGAACAATTTGGGGTGTTCGCGGCAAATTCAAAAAGCCACGGAACACCGTTAAAAGTCTATGGGAGAAATCTAAAGTGCTAATTTTAAAGGTTAATATGCAAGTTATTGTCATAAAAAGTGTTTGGGGACCCGGGTCCTGCCCCAGGGGACATGTATCAATGTAATAAAAAGTTTTAAAAACTATCGTTTTTTCGGGAGCAGTGATTTTAATAATGCTTAAAGTGAAACAATAAAAGTGAAATATTCCTTAAAATTGTGTACCTGGGGGGTGTCTAAAGTATGCCTGTAAAGTGGCGCATGTTTCCCGTGTTTAGAATTGTCCCTGCACAAAATGTAATTTCTGAAGGAAAAAAAGGCATTTAAAATCACTCGCGGCTATAATGTATAATGAATTGTCGGCTCCCCGACAATACAGATCAAAGTAATTGAAAACCACAGTCCATTACCAGGCCCTTTGGGTCTGGTATGAATATTAAGGGGAACCCCGAACAAAAAAAAACATGGGGGTCCCCCCAAATTCCATATCAGGCCCTTCAGGGATATTAAAGGGGAACCCAGCAACCAAATTTGTTTTTTAAATGTTGTGGGGTCCCCCCCAAAAATCCATACCAGACCCTATTGCTGCCAAGGCTATGGGCTATTACTTTTTGGCATGCTCCAAAACAATTAGAACATCCTTAAACATATTGAATATGGTAATCTTTATTTAACTGACATTTATATCAATATCTTTTTTTTTCTTTTAGAAATAAAATATTTTAAAATAAATAATTTTGGAACTAGTTATGAGCATAGACAACAAAGTATAATTTACATAATACAAACATGCAGAGTCACCGAACAGCATATGTTATGAATATACAGATTTCTATCTCCTCTTTATATTGGCCTCTCTTAAACATATGCAGTGATGCCTTTAAATATTTATAAAACTAATCTGCAGTTAAGGGGTTGTAAAGGTACATGTTTTTTCACCTTAATGCATCCTATGCATTAAGGTGAAAAAACATTTGACAATACCGCCCCACCCCCGAGCCCCCGTTTTACTTACCTGGCCCCTCGAAAGTCCCGCACTCGCTCCCGTCATCCTCCGAGTTCCTGAGCCCGGCCGTTGATTGGCTACACTGGATGGATTGAAAGCAGCGCAGCCATTGGCTGGCGCTGCTGTCAATCACATCCAATGACGCGGCGCGCCGGGGGGCGGGGCCGAGTGATACAGTCGGCGGCTATGGCCCCGGCTGTATCACGGGAGCGTGCCCACAGTAACTCCACACCATGCTCGCTCGCTCGCATTATGGTGTGGAGTCCTTGCGGGGAGGAGCTGAAACAGCCGCCGAGGGACCCCAGAAGACCAGGATCGGGGCCACTGTGTGCAAAACAAGCTGCACAGTGGAGGTAAGTATAACATGTTTGTTATTTAAAAAAAATAAAAAAAACGGGAACCTTTAGTGTTCCTTTAAGACCAAAAATTAATCGGATAATATAATTTTTTACATTTGTATTTCAAAATCTGATCTGTATGTTCATTTTGATAAACTGATAAGAGAAAAATGCTTGAATCAGCTGCAGAAATTCCAGCATGCTTGAACATCCTGACAACTGATTAAGAATGGTTCCTTTTCCCCACAGAAAAGGTAAAGGCACTTTAATTGTGTAAGAACATCTCATGGCCTGGAAAAAAAAGAGGTTTCAATGTCCTCAGTGATGCTTCAAGAAATAGGCTGGTCTGTCACCTCCTGTTAAAATTAATGAGAGCACCGCCTGTCTGTGCAGAATTTAGTTGTTTCAGAAATGTTTTAGATATACAGTAATTGAATTTATGTACCACTGACATACTCTGCTGTACTCTATGGGGAGCAATGAACCGCTCACTTTAGTCTGTCATCCAAGAGAAGCCTACGATCTTAGCTGCACTTTAACTAATGCACTCAAGGATTAACTTGGAACCAGTTGACTTACCAAAAACATAGATAGGCAGTACTCAATGATGTGTATATACAAACTGATAATTAGTTTTACCTAGAGATGGGAAGGCCCATAAAAGAAATCAGTGTTTTTTTTGTTTTGTTTTCTGGAAAAATTGGAAAAATTTGGGAAAATTTAGAATATGTTCTTTTACAATGATAAATATTATATTTATGACATGATATTCAAACTATATAACACAAAGGCCTCCAGTTGATGCCAGGATTAGGGATGGGCCCGGTGCTCGATTCGAACCCATGTTCGAATCGAGTATCGGGCGTTCGCTCGCTCGTCGAGCCCAGAACTATTTGGGCCGTTCGCATCACATTCGTGTGATGCGAGCGGCCCCGCAATGCATTGCGGCCGGCGCGGCCGGCGCAGTGCATTGCTGGCTGATGATTGGCCAAGCATGCACTGTGACCCCGCATGCTTGGCCAATCACAGCGCCCGAAACTCGGAGAGCAATAATTGGCTACAGGTAGGACGCCTGTAGCCAATTACAGCTCAGGGGCTTTAGTACACGCCCCACCATTTAAAAGGCCGCCACGCCATCGGCCCCGGTCACAGTTAGTGTGTTATTAGCTGCTGCTGGGGATTAGTCTGGTGCGTGCTTACTGTTAGTACAGTATTGCAGTAGTACCAACCGCAGTGCTGTTAGCACAGCATTGCACCCCAACAGCACCCATAGGACTTCTAGTGTGTTAGTGGCAGCAAACAGAGCTCCTATATTTTCTTCTCAGCAGCACCCATAGGACTTCTAGTGTGTTAGTGGCAGCAAACAGAGCTCCTATATTTTCTTCTCAGCAGCACCCATAGGACTTCTAGTGTGTTAGTGGCAGCAAACAGAGCTCCTATATTTTCTTCTCAGCACCACCCATAGGACTTCTAGTGTGTTAGTGGCAGCAAACAGAGCTCCTATATTTTCTTCTCAGCAGCACCCATAGGACTTCTAGTGTGTTAGTGGCAGCAAACAGAGCTCCTATATTTTCTTCTCAGCAGCACCCATAGGACTTCTAGTGTGTTAGTGGCAGCAAACAGAGCTCCTATATTTTCTTCCCAGCAGCACCCATAGGACTTCTAGTGTGTTAGTGGCAGCAAACAGAGCTCCTATATTTTCTTCTCAGCAGCACCCATAGGACTTCTAGTGTGTTAGTGGCATCACACAGAGCTCCTATATTTTCTTCTCAGCAGCACCCATAGGACTTCTAGTGTGTTAGTGGCAGCAAACAGAGCTCCTATATTTTCTTCTCAGCAGCACCCATAGGACTTCTAGTGTGTTAGTGGCAGCAAACAGAGCTCCTATATTTTCTTCTCAGCAGCACCCATAGGACTTCTAGTGTGTTAGTGGCAGCAAACAGAGCTCCTATATTTTCTTCTCAGCAGCACCCATAGGACTTCTAGTGTGTTAGTGGCATCACACAGAGCTCCTATATTTTCTTCTCAGCAGCACCCATAGGACTTCTAGTGTGTTAGTGGCAGCAAACAGAGCTCCTATATTTTCTGCTCAGCAGCACCCATAGGACTTCTAGTGTGTTAGTGGCATCACACAGAGCTCCTATATTTTCTTCTCAGCAGCACCCATAGGACTTCTAGTGTGTTAGTGGCAGCAAACAGAGCTCCTATATTTTCTTCTCAGCAGCACCCATAGGACTTCTAGTGTGTTAGTGGCAGCAAACAGAGCTCCTATATTTTCTTCTCAGCAGCACCCATAGGACTTCTAGTGTGTTAGTGGCAGCAAACAGGGCTCCTATATTTTCTTCTCAGCAGCACCCATAGGACTTCTAGTGTGTTAGTGGCATCACACAGAGCTCCTATATTTTCTTCTCAGCAGCACCCATAGGACTTCTAGTGTGTTAGTGGCAGCAAACAGAGCTCCTATATTTTCTTCTCAGCAGCACCCATAGGACTTCTAGTGTGTTAGTGGCAGCAAACAGAGCTCCTATATTTTCTTCTCAGCAGCACCCATAGGACTTCTAGTGTGTTAGTGGCAGCAAACAGAGCTCCTATATTTTCTTCTCAGCAGCACCCATAGGACTTCTAGTGTGTTAGTGGCATCACACAGAGCTCCTATATTTTCTTCTCAGCAGCACCCATAGGACTTCTAGTGTGTTAGTGGCAGCAAACAGAGCTCCTATATTTTCTTCTCAGCAGCACCCATAGGACTTCTAGTGTGTTAGTGGCATCACACAGAGCTCCTATATTTTCTTCTCAGCAGCACCCATAGGACTTCTAGTGTGTTAGTGGCATCACACAGAGCTCCTATATTTTCTTATCAGCAGCACCCATAGGACTTCTAGTGTGTTAGTGGCAGCAAACAGAGCTCCTATATTTTCTTCTCAGCAGCACCCATAGGACTTCTAGTGTGTTAGTGGCAGCAAACAGAGCTCCTATATTTTCTTCTCAGCAGCACCCATAGGACTTCTAGTGTGTTAGTGGCATCACACAGAGCTCCTATATTTTCTTCTCAGCAGCACCCATAGGACTTCTAGTGTGTTAGTGGCAGCAAACAGAGCTCCTATATTTTCTTCTCAGCAGCACCCATAGGACTTCTAGTGTGTTAGTGGCATCACACAGAGCTCCTATATTTTCTTCTCAGCAGCACCCATAGGACTTCTAGTGTGTTAGTGGCAGCAAACAGAGCTCCTATATTTTCTTCTCAGCAGCACCCATAGGACTTCTAATGTGTTAGTGGCATCACACAGAGTTCCTATATTTTCATCTCAGCAGCACCCATAGGACTTCTAGTGTGTTAGTGGCATCACACAGAGCTCCTATATTTTCTTCTCAGCAGCACCCATAGGACTTCTAGTGTGTTAGTGGCAGCAAACAGAGCTCCTATATTTTCTTCTCAGCAGCACCCATAGGACTTCTAGTGTGTTAGTGGCAGCAAACAGAGCTCCTATATTTTCTTCTCAGCAGCACCCATAGGACTTCTAGTGTGTTAGTGGCATCACACAGAGCTCCTATATTTTCTTCTCAGCAGCACCCATAGGACTTCTAGTGTGTTAGTGGCAGCAAACAGAGCTCCTATATTTTCTTCTCAGCAGCACCCATAGGACTTCTAGTGTGTTAGTGGCAGCAAACAGAGCTCCTATATTTTCTTCTCAGCAGCACCCATAGGACTTCTAGTGTGTTAGTGGCAGCAAACAGAGCTCCTATATTTTCTTCTCAGCAGCACCCATAGGACTTCTAATGTGTTAGTGGCATCACACAGAGTTCCTATATTTTCATCTCAGCAGCACCCATAGGACTTCTAGTGTGTTAGTGGCATCACACAGAGCTCCTATATTTTCTTCTCAGCAGCACCCATAGGACTTCTAGTGTGTTAGTGGCAGCAAACAGAGCTCCTATATTTTCTTCTCAGCAGCACCCATAGGACTTCTAGTGTGTTAGTGGCATCACACAGAGCTCCTATATTTTCTTCTCAGCAGCACCCATAGGACTTCTAGTGTGTTAGTGGCAGCAAACAGAGCTCCTATATTTTCTTCTCAGCAGCACCCATAGGACTTCTAGTGTGTTAGTGGCAGCAAACAGAGCTCCTATATTTTCTTCTCAGCAGCACCCATAGGACTTCTAGTGTGTTAGTGGCAGCAAACAGAGCTCCTATATTTTCTTGTCAGCAGCACACATAGTGTCAGCACCCATAGGACCTACAGTGTGTTGTGAGCACACATAGGAGTTCTATTTTTTATACTATATACACTACCGACTACATTGGCTGGAAGACCGCCAAGGAGAGGCAGAGCGTGCCGAGGCAAGAACACAGGGCAGGCAGGCTCTGTTTCTAGAGACAACAGTGCTGGCCATGGACGTGGTCGTGCATCGTCATCAGCACGTGGCCATGGGACACGCTTGTCTTTGTTTTCGGCAGCTGGACATGTGGAGCCGCATCATGCCGAAGGCTTGGTAGAATGGATGACCAAGCCCTCCTCATCCTCCTCATCCTCTCTCACCCAGGCTCAGGGTACTGGCAGAGCAGCTGCCAACGCGTACTCAATGGCATCATCAGCCACCCCTTCCCTAGACCCACCATGTCCTCCTGAGGAGTCCCCCGAACTGTTTGAGCACAGTGTTGGGTACATGCTCCAGGAGGATGCCCAATGATTCGAAGGCTCGGATGATGATACCCAGCTTGAGGAAGTCAGTAGTGTGCGCGCAGAGAGAGGGGATGCTGAAGGACAGCAATCTGGCAGTAGTGTTCCACCAGCTGCAGCTTACTGCCAGGTTTGCTCTAGTGGTGAAGAGGGAGGGGATGATGAGGTCACTGACTCCACGTGGGTGCCTGAAGGGAGAGAGGAGGAGGAGGAGGAGGATGCAGCGTCACATGTCCAACGAGGCAGGATGCCCCCTGGAGGCCAGCTAGAGGCCAGCACAGCAACTGTACCACACCGCAGAGCTCCGCCTGTGCAGGGCGCTGCCTCTGCACGTTATCACAAAAGTTCTTTGGTGTGGGCCTTTTTTGAGACGAGTGCATCAGATCGCACCACTGCTATTTGCAATATTTGTCTCAAGCGTATCTCGCGTGGCCAAAACATCAGCCGCTTGGGCACCACAAGCATGAGCAGACATATGTCGACCTGCCATGCAGCTCGTTGGCAAGCACACATAAAAGACCCACACCAAAGAACAAAGCGGACCTCTCCTTGCTCCTCATCAGCTGGGATCTCCATCCCCACTATATCTTCAGTCCTCTCTGAAAGCTGCTCTGAGAGGACTGAAGGTGTAGAATTAGGTGTGTCACAACCAAGTACTTGCAGTACACCGACGTCCGATTGTAGCAGGCAAATTTCCCTGCCCCAGCTGCTGGACCGTCGAAAGAAGTATACTCCCAGCCATCCACATGCCCAGCGGTTGAATGCTAGCTTGGCTAAATTGCTAGCACTTCAACTGCTGCCTTTTCAGTTGATAGACTCGGCCCCCTTCCGTGAGTTTGTTCAATGTGCGGTTCCTCAGTGGCAGGTTCCCAAACGCCACTTTTTCTCACGGAAGGCAATTCCGTCTCTCTACTGGCATGTGGAAGGCAATGTCCATGCCTCGCTGGACAGGGCGGTCAGCGGTAAGGTGCATATTACCGCTGACTCATGGTCCAGCAGGCATGGACAGGGACGTTATCTTTCTTTCACGGCCCATTGGGTCACTCTATTGGTAGCTGGGAGGGATGCAGGACAAGGTGCAGTAGTGTTGGAGGTTGTTCCGCCACCACGCCTCCAAAATGCTACTACTGGTTGTGACACACCTCTCTCCTCCACCCCCTCCTCTTCTTCTTCCTCCATGTCCTCTTCGAGTGCTCTGTCCTCGGAACCAGCGGTGCTCCGTAGGCGTACAAGGGGCTACGCGAGTACGCAGGCAAAAAGATGCCATGCCGTGCTTGCGCTGGTGTGTTTGGGGGACAGGAGCCACACTGGGCCAGAGGTTCTGGCAGCTCTGCAGGGGCAGGCCGAGAGGTGGTTGACGCCACGCCAGCTTAAGCCAGGAATGGTCGTTTCTGATAATGGCACCAACCTCCTCTCCGACCTGCGACAGGGGCAGCTCACCCATGTGCCCTGTATGGCTCACGTCCTCAACCTGGTGGTGCAGCGGTTCTTGGGCAGGTTCCCAGGCTTACAGGATGTCCTGAGGCAGGCCAGGAAAGTCTGTGTGCATTTCCGCCGATCTTATAATGCCAGTGCTCGGCTGACTGAGCTGCAAAAGGAGCTGAACCTGCCCAAGAACCGCCTAATATGTGACATGCCCACCAGGTGGAACTCAACGTTGGCCATGCTGCAGCGACTGCACACGCAGCAGAGGGCCATCAATGAGTACCTTTGCGACTACGGCACCAGGACAGGGTCAGGGGAGCTTGGCTTTTTTTCCCCACGCCAGTGGAGCATGATCAGGGATGCATGCACTGTCCTCTCACCATTTGAGGAGGCCACGAGGATGGTGAGCAGTGACAGTGCATGCATCAGTGACACTGTACCTCTTGTCCACCTGTTGGAGCACACGCTGCGTGGAATAATGGACAGGGCACTCGAGGCAGAACAGAGGCAGGAAGAGGAGGACTTCCTTGCCTCTCAAGGCCCCCTTTACCCAGACAGTGTTCCTTCTGTCCCACCCATCGCACAGGAAGAGGAGGAGGAGGAGGAGGAGGAGGAGGAGGATTGTGTCAGCATGGAGGTGGAGGCTGGCACTCAGCATCATCAGCAGCAGTCTTTTAGGGATGATTTACAGTCCCAAGAAACCAGTGGACTTGTACGTGGCTGGGAGGAGGTGGCTGCGGATCATGTCGTCCTTAGTGACCCAGAAGACTCCGGACCGAATGCCTCAGCTAACCTACGCTGCATGGCCTCCCTGATCCTGCAAAGCCTGCGGAAGGATCCTCGTGTTCTTCGGATCAAGGAGAGTGACCATTACTGGCTGGCCACTCTCCTTGATCCACGGTACAAGGGTAAGGTTGCGGACCTTATCTTGCCGTCGCAGAGGGAGCAGAGGATGAGACATCTCAGGGAGGCCTTGCAGAAAGGTCTGTGCAACGCGTTCCCAGAAACTGGGAGGTTACAAACTCCTGGTCCTGGACGACGAGTTGCTGAGGCTTCGGTCAGTAGCAGAAGGAGCGGTGGGGAAGGTGGACGTCTGACCGATGCGTTCAGACAATTTTTTAGTCCGCAGCCCCAAGGTATGATCGGTTCCAGCAACCATCGCCAGCGTCTGATATACATGGTGCAGGAATACCTAGGGGCAAGGTCAGACTTGGACACCTTTCCCACCGAAAATCCTCTGGCTTACTGGGTCCTGAGGATGGATCACTGGCCAGAGCTTGCACAGTATGCAATTGAGCTACTGGCCTGTCCTGCATCCAGCGTTCTTTCCGAACGCACATTCAGTGCTGCTGGAGGATTTGTCACCGATCATAGGGTGCGCCTGTCCACCGACTCGGTTGATCGACTGACCTTCATAAAAATGAATCAGTCTTGGATCACCACCAGCTACCAGACACCTGAAGCGGATATAACGGAATAATTTATAATGTCACATCCCTTCAAGACTGCCTATGCTGATGCTGAGTGACTGTCCTGTTATGTTCACTGACTATCCTCTTCCTCCTCCTCAATGATCCATGCCACCACACCAGTGCCTAAGGCACAATTTTTCAGCCCCTGTATAACAGGGGCGTGTAATTACAATTTTTTAAAAAGATGCTTCGCAACAGGTGTGACTGCTGTGCTCAGAGTACAGTATCTGTGAGGGGTTGCAGTGTTGTGGCACCAGCACCAGTGCCTAAGGCACAATTTTTCAGCCCCTGTTGGGGCGTGTAATTACAATTTTTAGGCAATGCTTTGCAACAGGTCTCATTGCTGTGCTCAGAGTACAGTATCTGTGAGGGGTTGCAGTGTTGTGGCACCAGCACCAGTGCCTAAGGCACAATTTTTCAGCCCCTGTATAACAGGGGCGTGTAATTACAATTTTTTAAAAAGATGCTTCGCAACAGGTGTGACTGCTGTGCTCCAAGTACAGTATCTGTGAGGGGTTGCAGTGTTGTGGCACCAGCACCAATGCCTAAGGCACAATTTTTCAGCCCCTGTTTAACAGGGGCGTGTAATTACAAATCTTGATCTAATAGTTCACAGCAGGGCCCATTCCTGCGCCCACCAAGAGTAACTATGAGGGCCTACAGTCTTGTGGCAACACCGTCCACCACCACCACCACCACCAAAGGCCCAATTTTTCTGCCCTGTTCAACAGGTGCATGCAATTACAAATCTTGATCTAATAACTCACAGCAGGGCCCATTCCTGCACCCACCAAGAGTAACTGTGAGGGCTTACAGTCTTGTGGCAACACCGTCCACCACCACCACCACCACCACCAAAGGCCCAATTTTTCTGCCCGGTTCAACAGGTGCATGCAAGTACAAATTTTGATCTATTAACTCACAGCAGGGCCCATTCCTGTGCCCACCAGTCTTGTGGCTACACCAACATCTAATAGGGCAAATTTCTGCAGAGTATATACGGCAGGCCCCTACTTTCAAACATCCAACTTACAAACGACTCCTACTTGCAAACGGCAAGAGAAAACAGGAAGTGAGAGGAAATCTACCCCTAGGAAGGAAAATTCTATCCTGTTAGATTTAATTTGGGAAAAAGGTATCTCCTCTCTACTGATGCTTTATCACCAATCCTTGTTTCAATTAAAACCCCACTTTTCCAAAAACATTTGTCATTGGGACGGAAAGTGAGGTGACATGTTCTGAACAGATGTGCAAAGACAGCAAATGTTACAGGGGTGATAACCCCTCCCTATGTTCTCCAAAAAGCTTAAAAATTGATTTTTTTGGGATGTAGCTACACTTCATAATGTACCTGTTCAGATTCTACTTAAGAACAAACCTACAGTCCATGTCTTGTTTGCACCACCTATATACTGCTGTTCAGAGTATATAGGGTTGTAGGTATAGGGTTTTATTTTGGGTGCGGGGTCCCCCTTAGTATCCATACAAGACCCAAAGGGGCTGGGGTGGGGGGGGGGGGTGATGGGGTAGCCATGCCATTTTTCTCAAGGATTTTCAGCCATATGGCGGCCAGGACAAGACATGACATTAAAGCCGCAAGTGGTTTTAAATGGCTTCTTTTTTTCCTTTGCAAATGTCATTTTGTGCAAGGACAGTTCTAAACACGGGAAACACATGCCACTTCACAGGCATACTTTAGACACCCCCCAGGTACCGTATTTAAAGGAAAATTTCACTTTTTTTTTTTTCACTTTATGCATCATTAAAATGACTGCTCCCGAAAAAACTTTAGTTTTTAAAATTTCTTTTTGCATTGATATATGTCCCCTGGGGCAGGACCCGGGTCCCCAAACCTGTTTTATAACATTAACATGCATATTGGCCGTTGTAATTAGCAATTTTGATTTCGAACGTTCGCGTCCATTATAACGAATAGGGTTCGAAAATTCGCGCGAACTTTCGGTCCGTTCGAAGGTTCTGGTGCGAACCGAACCCGGGGGTGTTCGGCTCATCCCTAGCCAGGATGGCAAATGCATAGAAGCAAGGATACAGGGTTTAGTAAAGTATAGTTGAGGACGAAAGTTCCACCGTTTGGAGCGCACGCCAATATCCATGTGTGAGAAGGCGGCTATAATAGCCACTGCTAAGATCGCTGGGTGACGGCTGAGGCACGGGAAATTGTGAGTTTTATACCTATGTCTTATTCCTGCTTAACGAGTATTAAAAACGGGGTTATGCTATGGAATGTGTTTGATCTATATATATATACACAACACAGTATATGTATGACATTTTGTACAGGAAAAGGATTACAATGTAATATTGTTCATATGTACACATTGTACCACAATTAACAGTTGAAGTCTAGGAAAGGATTACACATTAGGCATTTTGTTATATGGTAAGGAGGATTATGGACTGGTATCTTGGGAGGACACCTAGCACCCAGAAAAATATTTAGATATTTTTATTTTTTGGATATACCATGAAAACCCTAATGAAAGATTTCTGAGTCTTTATGTAAAGTCTTAAATTATTGTGAGTTTTCTCAGCTGAAGATAAGCAAATCCTGGAATACAGTTAAAGTAACACTGTGCTTCTCAATGCAGTTCTCAAAAAAGAGAAATATGCATTTCTGCCACTAGGGGGCACTGCAGGGCAAAGGCTCCATTTTATTTTGCTTGTGGGCTCCATCTTGTACCTCCTAGAGTTGGGTGATAGTTAGGATACAGTAGATTATAGTTTCTGTCCTCCAGTGGCGGCTGGTGCAAAATATTTTGGACGGGGGGGTCAAACTAACGCCATCCCCCCGAGGAGACGGACGGAAAGGCAACGATTGTCGCAAGCAAACCCCCACCACAGGAGACAGACGGCGGACAGAGGCAGGGGGAATGAAGAGCCAGACCATTGCTTCTCCTCCGAGCTGAACAGGAGTTGGCCAGTGTGTCCTGAGACATGATTGGGAGTCCTAAGACTCCCTGGCCAATCGGGTCTCAGTAACTGCTTTCTGTTCAGCAAGAAGGAGAACCAGGGAGACGATAGCGAATATTAATTTGCCATTGTCACACAAGTGGGTGGGATCGGGCGCAGTGCTCTGTGCCCTGAGTGTACTTTTTGTTTAGGCCAATTAGAGCCTCAGGCTCTAATCATGTGCTTCAAAAAAAAAACATTAGAATCCATGGGTCCATAGGCACCCTGCATGTAGGTTTAGGGGTCGGGTGCATAGATTAGGGGGGTGCGCTCTGTATGGACGGTCCATCACTGCTGTCCTCTCTGACCTTAATTGACAGGTAAGAGGGTAAATTTGTCTGACAAATTAGTTTATCTTTATAACCTTTAAATTATTCCTATTAATGTTCTCCCACTATAACAGCATAATGTTTCCCTATAGTCTGGTCAGTACATTATTTTTTCTTTTCCTCCTCTCAGTAAAATTTTGAGACCAACATCTAGAGTTTGGGAACATTTCCACAATGCGACTTCTGCTGGGAGCAAAGCTGCAATTTTCAAATATTTTGATAAAGTTGTGCAAATATTCTTTTCAAAATGTTATAAGGATGACAAAATACATCCTGGCATACCAGAGATGCCCTAAAGACATTAAAAATACTTTATGGAATGAAATGATGAGGATCATAAGAAAAGTACAAGTAGCTTTTCCCTCCAGAGTTCTCATTTCAGAAAAAAAAAACTCTTTCTGCTGCTTCTAGAGCATCACAAAGTGTTTCTTCACCGGCAGCGTCTTCAAGTAAGGAAGTGTTACAAACCACGGCCTCCCAAAAATACACAATACCTTCATTTAGAAAATGACACCTGAAAAGCAGGAGAACATTCATCAAGCTCTTCATAGAACAATATATGCTTCTGGATCAGAATCGTCAATAACTGAAAATGCATATTGGCAGGAAGCTTTTATATTATTATGAGGTAAAGGGGTGGTTACCTGTTCTTATGTATAGGTGAAATGTTCTTAACATAAACAGTCCTTGTTATTCTATTTGTAATAATATAAAATAAAAAAAAGCAAGTTTAGTTTGATTACTGAATAAGCTGTACTTTTATTTTAAGCATAATACACACAGCATATCACCCTCCCAGTGTAACAAAATGACTTTCAACCCGTAAAACTACTCCACACTAAATTTTTCTTCCATGGCTTCAAAATTTCCAGAAATTTTACATCTCTAGTCTTAACTATCAAAAGGTAAAGGATTCCTAAATCAAAAAGTGGAGGAATCCCTTTCCTGAGATAAGACATTTAGGGGACCTTATAGGGTAAGCTTATATAAAAGGTCTTTACAATGATCGTAGAGAGGATGGGCGTATATGCTTTTTATTTTTCATACTGCTGATGAACCAATCCTGTGAAATATGAAGTAAAAAACTGCGCTAAATCCAAAAACACAATGTTCAAGCTGCCAGCACTCAAACAGACAAGGTGATAAATGCAAACAAAATAAATAGTGCGGCTCTAACACAAATAGTAAAGGGTATAAAAACTCAATGTGAAGTGACAACCAACAAAGTAGTGTTTTGACTAAATGTGATAATCAATCTCAATGAAGTATGTATAAAATAAACACTAGTGTGTGTACCAAATCTACATAACCTGTATAGTGAAGTAAACTTAAATGGATATTACAAATCCATAAAGGAATAAAAGAAAAGAAGTCCATATAACGTGAAAAAACAAACAAACAAACAAAAAACCCTGTGCGGGCTCAAATTGTGTCCATATAACGTGAAAAAACAAACAAAAAAACCCTGTGCGGGCTCAAATTGTGTCAACTCTAATAAGAGAAAAAGCAAGTCCATATATCTTAGACACACTCTATGAAAATCTTCCCACAAAGGTGATAAGAACCAAATGTTGACTGTAGAAACACTTGAAGTGATAAACTGGATGACAACCAATGATATGTTTGTGTGTATTGAGGCTCTGAACTAATGTCAGTCTATGTGTGTTCTGCTGGGAAGCCGATATCCAGCATGAATTAGACTGCTACTGCGTACAACATACAATAACACGGGGGGATACTCGCCTGTATGCTGGAGAAGTGTTGGACCTGCTTTTCTATCCATTGGATTTCCCTTTCAAGACCGGTTGAGACGTCCATGGCATCCTGCTCCATGGTCCCTGGTCGCTGAGACCTCAAGCCTATCTGACCCACTATCGTATGATAGATGAGTCCACCAGTTGCGGTAAGAGTACCCCATCCAGTTTATCACTTCAAGTGTTTCTACAGTCAACATTTGGTTCTTATCACCTTTGTGGGAAGATTTTCATAGAGTGTGTCTAAGATATATGGACTTGCTTTTTCTCTTATTAGAGTTGACACAATTTGAGCCCGCACAGGGTTTTTTGTTTGTTTGTTTGTTTTTTCACGTTATATGGACTTCTTTTCTTTTATTCCTTTATGGATTTGTTGATGAACCAACCCTGACTGGATCACATTTGGCGCTTTGAAGTTTCCCTTCATAAGGAGATGTAACACGCGTATTTGACCATACTATATGATGGTCCACAGGATCTGATAAGAGGCTTTAAAACTTGGTGTGACCTGGTGGTGGAAGCACTATGAATTGTGATTGCAGGGACACTGGTGGAGCAAGTGAATCGTAGATTTGTTTCCTTTGGACTTTCTTGTTTCACATATATTTTTCCTTTTTAGCCCTTGTGAATGGGCTCTTATGGACACTTATTTAAATATTTGGTGTGATTTCTTTATACACGTTTTTTCACCTAATAAGTTTGATGTCGTTATATTGATTTATTTTTGTGTTTTCACAATATTGAGTTACATTTTTTAGCGCTGCTTCATATATTTATCACAATTCTTGCATTTAGTGTCACAGATTGCTTAAGCGGCTGCTCATTTGTAATTTATATGTTTTAGCGCGGATATTCTATATGATTTTTAGTGAAGGGTATACTTTGAGCAATTTCTCCTCACAAATGTGGTGAGAGGCAGTAGGAGAGGTGAGTTTCTTCTTTGCAGAAGGTCCTTTATTTTAGGTCTTGTTATAGCAAAAGAGCTACTTAAAAGCAAACTTTGCATGAATACTATACTAGGTTAATTTTGCTGTGAACCGTTGGGCTTACCTTGTAAATGGGCTCCTAATCAAACTCGATGTGCTTGACTGCATGCTTGGAATATCTTAAGAGAAACATGAGATTTCCAAAATCTGGGGTGCTCTATTTGGACTTTATCGACCACAGCTTCCATGGTCAGGGTCTAGCCTCCTGCCTCCTGCTCTTTCCTATTGGTATTCCTATATGTAAGTTTTCAAGGGGCTGCCAACAAGACCCAATATGACTCTTAATAGAAAATGAAACAAGCTGAGTGTAATAAATATTCATTTTTAAAATAAGCAGTATAAATGATAAAGATATACAAAATATTTTATTATATACATGTGTAGCGGGGTCTTTAAATCTAGAGGAATGTTTGAGTGGTAGTTGTACTCAAACACATTATTTGATAGGGCTCTGCTAAACCATTTTTATACTGCAGGTGGGATACTGGTGTGTAGTTCCCTGTGGCCTGTGGGTTGCGCTGCCATCATGGGGCTAGGGTTGAACCGCTGGTATAGTGCTGTGCCTTGGATGTCCCCTCTCGGCGGTGGTATGGTGGGCGTGTTGGCCTGCTGTGCATGCTGGGAGAGGATATAAAAGGGGCAGACACTGCCTGTGGGGGTGAATTCCCGGGGGTCCTACCCCGGGGAGTGTGTTGTTCCGTTCGTTGGCCACCCCGGTCACCTTTAGCCTTGGGGTGGGGTTCTTGGCCCAGTTTATTGGCGGATCAGTCCCCCCGGGCACCTTTAGCCCTGGGGCTTCAACTGAAGGCCTTGGGTCCAGCACCTTCGGCTGGGGCCCACAGAGGGAGGAGGAATCCCAGGGTGCTGCCTTGCGAGGAGACCCGTATCTGGAAGAGGAGGCTGGGGGAGGACCGTTCCGAGGGACTGGTGAGAGATCACAGTGAAGGAAGGGGTCCGGTAACTCTCTGGAGGGATGTCATCTCCCTGAAAGAGGCCTAATACCACAAGCAAAGTTCACCAGGTCTGTGGCAGAGACCCAAAGTTCACCAGGTCTGCGGCAGAGACCTAAATTCACCCGTAACAATTTATGCAGGGACTGTGTGTGTAATCTAATTCAAGCATCACTCCGGCTGCTAGGATCCACTCTAATGGGGGACTATCCGGGTGAGCTGAGCCTACTTGAAGATACAGGTAGTGAATAGTATATTCGTTTGTGCCTGGACCTATTCCAACACCTTTTGCTGTCCTATTCTCCATCCACCCTTTTCTATCTAGTGACTGTGCATATGAGAAAATAAACTCTACGTTGGAGTTGCAACTGGTGTGGACCTTGGAGTTATTGGGGAAATAAAGACTTGTCTTTATTGCAGTAAAGATGAGAACCATTCTCTGGAGAACCTAGCCGTGGAGACCCAGGTACATTACACCGCTCAACCTCTTCACACAGGAGGGTACGGGCATGTGGTACGGTGTGCCCCTTTTCCTATAAGTGAGCCAAAGGTAGGAAAAGGGGTGAGTGTGCTACACATGTAAACCTACAAAATAACAGATTTTACTAACAACCATTTTACTTCTCCATAAAGAGATGCATTTCTTTCTAAAGTTTCTAAAGATATTTTTATTTGGGCTGTAAATCTAAAAGAAGACTAAGACATAAAGGGCACCATATACTTGGAGGGGAAAGACACACATTTCAATGAACATCCCTTTCCCTAGCATTCCGATTTATCCCTGAGTTTAGAAGGTAACATTCCTGGAGGGAGATTTATGGGTCGCAATATGGTGCGCTACATGATTGCCCGGTGTGTGCTTAGTATTCATAGGTAGTTAAATCCCAGGACAGAAACATTTCTATGGTATATTGTTGCACTAAAGTGAAAACATTCGGCTAATATGGAGCCATATCCGGAAAACTTTAAAACTACTTCAGAGTTTATATACCATATGTCATGTAACATTTCAAATTTAGACCCACTTTCAGGGCCATAAAACCCATTTCTGCATTGGATACTGCATGATCAATAATAGTTTGAAGAAAAAAAAGTCTGCTGTGAGCAAAATCTATATGTACCATGCAGGTGATGTATCTGCAATGCCAAAGCAAAGCAGAATGTGTTCCAGTAAGTAAATAGCCATCTCTAGGTACACATAAACATTCGATATTTCCTGTATTTATACAGCACAAACAGACTGTGCAGTACTTTATTGAGAACATGTTCTACATTCACATCAGCCCCACAAGATATTACAGTCTAATCTCCCTATCAAGCTATACATCTGTACTGTAGAAATATTAGCTCAATGTAGAGCTTCCAAAGATTCAGCTACTCCCTAATTATACTTTTTATGGCTTTCCTTGCTCATTTTTAATAGAAGAAAGTTAAAAAAAAAAACATTAAACAGGGCTTTTCAGAATCTCTCTTCCATATCGACCCAAATGCTTGGTCCTCCCGAATCGTCATCTGCTTCCACAAAGATTATCAACGCATCTCTAGTGTGTGTACATTTGCTGTTCCCTCACAGCCACATGGACTCAACACATGGAACGAGGAGTCCTGAACTATTGCAAGCGACAGCTCATAAGGACTGTGCACACATGTCCAATCAGAGTGCCAGCTACCTGACCCAGGATTGGACACTTCATCCTTCCCAAGTCTTTATGAAGCCTCCATGCTCCAGGACAACACCAGATCTTACTTATCCCAGTGGACACTGAACAATCAGTTTCCTCTGTACAAAACACTCAAGCTGTATGGATCAGGACCCTGAGTGCCACTTAAAGTGGAAGTATACCCATCGATTTAACAGTTTCAAAAAGCAGTTACATTCCCGGCATGTCGGGAATGCTAACTGTCACATTGGTTGTGCTTCTCAACCAAACTGTCAAACCATCCAATGGCTGGTGTCATAACTGATCACATGTGCAGCATCATGGCAGTTGAAGATTAAACAGAGGCCAAGATGGCAGCTTCCTTGGCTGAAAATGATAGGAAGGTTTACTTCCACTTTAACCCTTCTCACACCGCAACAGGGAGCTGTACTGTCACAATACTCATATACACATTAGGACCCTTTTAGGAAGAAAAAAAAATAACCTAGTGACTGGTGTCTGGGAGAAAATGGCAATGAGTTGTTAGGAATGGGCAAAAGTGGGTAGTTTTGTTTTGCTGACATTTCAGAAATAATCTGGATTTTGTAAACTGAACTGCATGTAAAACCAAAATCAATTTTTCAGAATGTTTGGCATCATGCCTCACAGTATACAGGGGTATATATGAATAAGAGTTTTGGTGCCCAGAGTTCAGTTTTGCATAAGGACTGTTGAGGACAGGATGACAGTGGTCTTCTGATCTACTAAGGTGAGTTTCCAGCAATCCCAACACTTCCCCCTTACCTCAACCGGCACAAACCACTTGGTGCTCCTGAGCATGGGGGAGCATGTGACCATCTTCCATTGGACAATGCTCTGGTCTAGCAGACAGTCATTTTACATAACCAATGACATGAGAAGTAAAAAAGAGGATTACATTACTGCTCCTTCTAGGCTCCAACACCAGATGACATCCATTATATTAGTGCTGGCTGCAATTTAGAATTGGCAGGGGATAGTAGAAGGGGCATGTATCAGTAAGTCAGGGTGTTCGGTTCTAATTGCTGCTTTATGCATTGACATACTGTACATCTAAGATCTACTCTTTTCAGACAGTATGGTCAACCACCAACTTGGCATCATTCACAGGCAGCTTAACTCTGCAATAAGACACAGAAGTTGAATCCAACGCAATTTTACTTTAGATAATTGTAGTACAGAGGATGTTTTTACGTTTTTTTGAAGTTGAAAAAGCCATGGATTTTGCTGATCCCAGTCTCTGCAAAGTACTAACACTGAGCGAAGGAAGGGTGCATCATAATGTAAAGTATAGCGCTATTTTGTAGACCAGTGTTTCTCAACTCCAGTCCTCAAGACGCCCCAACAGGTCATGTTTTCAGGATTTCCCTCAGATAAAACAGCTGTGGTAATTACTAAGGCAGTGAAACTGATCAAATCAACTGTGCAAAATAATGGAAAGCCTGAATACATGACCTGTTGGGGCGCCTTGAGGACTGGAGTTGAGAAACACTGTTGTAGACCCTCGATTAAAGCTTTAAACGTGCTATTTTTTAGCTACAGAGATCACTATTCTCAGTTTTTAAACTCTTTGTATTAATACATATGTCGTATACTTTTAATTTTTGAGTTTTGTGGTGCATTCTTTTTTATTTGTTGGTGTTGATTTGCTGGACTACCTCAGTCTTCTTGATTACATTTGTCTATATATTTTAGGATAATAAAAAACAGGGGGATATCCGCGCTACTAACAGTACTAATAATCTAAGCAGCCAGTACAATTTGTTAATAAGCAAATAAAATATATATAAAAGTCCACAAGTATTAAACAAACAGTCTTTGAAAGGGAGGGAGAGATGAAATCCCTTGATGACTTTTATAGTTGTTTATTGAAGATAAAAATATACAAGTGGAGCCAATGCGTACTGAGGGAACTGCTTGGCCCTTCTTCAGGGCAGTATTTTTTGGAGAATGGTTAGGCTCTGAAAGGATTAAATATATTTGATCAGCAGCTCTGCAGCCTGTCAGCGTGTTGTAGAGCAGAGACAGTGTTCCCCCAAAACACGTTGGCTCCACTTGTATACTTTTATCTTCAATAAATTACAATAAAAATCATGAAGTGAGATGTTTTTTCCGGACGCTGGGTGCTCCTCTCCAATTACCTAAGTCTAACCATAACACATTAAAGGAGTTGTAAATTCTCATGGTTTTTCACCTTTATGCATTCTATGCATTAACCATTTGCCGACCAGCCATCTTCATTATACTGCGGCAGGTCGGCTCGTTCCTGCGAATCGCCTTAGCGGTCCGTTTTACAGCTATAGCAAGCATGCGCGCACCCGCTGCATGGCGGGGGAGCTAATGCGTGTGGCCGGCGGCCGTAATGTCCGACGGCCACCCGCGATCACTCCACAGAGAGCCAGAATGTCGATGTAAACAAACAGATCCCCATTCTGACAGGAAAGTACAGAGTGATCGTCTGTTCCTAGTGATTAGGAACAGCGATCTCTCTGTACTCCCAGTCAGTCCTCTCCCGCCACAGTTAGAAACGACTCCCAGGGAACACATTTAACCCCTTGATCACCACTAGTGTTAACCCCTTCCCTGCCAGTGTCATTTAAACAGTAATCAGTGCATTTTTATAGCACTGATCGCTGTATAAATGCCAATGGTTCCAAAAAAGTGTCAAAAGTGTCCGATCTGTCTGCCGTAATGTCCTGCTAAAACTCGCTGATCACCGCCATTGCTAGTACAAAAAAAAAAATATATAAAAAGGCTATATCACTTAACTATCACTATAACTTTGCGCAAACCAATCAATTTACGCTTATTGTTTTTTTTTTTTTTACCAAACATATGTAGAAGAATACATATTGGCCTAAACTGATGAAGAAATGTGTTTTTTACATTTTTTGGGGGGTATATTTATTATAGGAAAAAGTAAAAAATATATATATTTTTTTTAATTGTTTGTATTTTTATGTTTATAGCACAAAAAAAAACAAAAAACAAAACACAGAGGTGATCAAATACCACCAAAAGAAAGCTTTATTTGTGGGAAAAAAAAGAACGTAAATTTTGTTTGGGTACAGCATCGCACGACCACGCAATTTTCAGTTAAAGCGACGCAGTGCTGTATCGCAAAAAATGGGCTGATCATTAAGGGGGAAAATCTTCCAGTCCTTAAGCGGTGAAAAACCTTCTGTACTGCAGCTGACCCCCTTTTTCTTACCTGAACCCGATCGTTCCAATGAAGAGCATGAGCCCAGCAGATAAAGGCGCTGTCTCTTGTCCTCATTGGCTAGATTGATAGTAGCAGGAGCCATTGGCTCCCGCTGCTGTCAATCAAATCCAAAGACACGGGGGGTGGGGCCGAGTCCTACTATCTGTGTCAATGGACGCAGCAGCAGAACCCGCACGGGGTTCCCCCAATGGAAAGCGTCTCTCCGTGGGGGCACTCGATGAAGAGGAGGAGCCATAAGCACCGCCGGGGGGACCCCAGAAAAGGAGGATCGGGGTTGCCCGATGCAAACCCCTTGCACAGAGCAGGTAAGTATAACATGTTTGTTATTTTAAAAAAAACAAAACAACCTTTACAATCACTTTAAAGATAAATTTACTGACTGGGAGAACATGGAAGGAACAGGGGACGTCTAGCTAGGACTGAACTAACTAGCAGTAAACAGGAAAGGAGGACAGAGTGAGGTACCAAATCACATTAGTAAACAACTTGTAGTGGCCCAAAAACCACCAGTAGATGTCAGCATACTAAAAAAAAAAAAAAAATCTTATGTGGTTGAATAAAACAAGGAAAAGTGGAGCAGAACACAGGGGGTGCCTTTTTTTTTCACTTTGATCTGATTGGGAAAAGCAAATTAAAGCTTTCTGTTGTTTTCAGCAGCATCTACAAAATCCAGGTTTTCATAACCTTCCTGCCTGTTAATAAGTCGAATTCCCTACAAACTAGCAGCATTTATAGAATGTAATGCCGCGTACACACGATCGATTTTCTCGACGGTGAAAACACGTCGAGAAAATCGATGGGAAAAACGAGGGAACGGCTTGGTTCCCTACACACGTCCGTTTTTCCCGACATTTTTTTTTTGGTCGAGAAAAACGACAGTGTGTGGGCTCCGTGGCAGTGTTTCCCTATGGGAAAACTGCCGCGGAAAAAAATGACGGGAATCACGACGAGAAAAATTAGAGCATGTTCTAATTTTTCTCGTCGTGATTAATGCCGTTTTTCCCGTCGGGAAAAATGACAAAAAGCCCACACGTGGTCGTTTTTCTTGTTAAAAAAAAAATTTCATTTTTCCCGACGGGAAAAATGATCGTGTGTACGCGGCATAACACATACAAGGGGAGGATGTTGGGAGTGATCTAGTCTAATGCAGAAAAATGAGTGGCAAAATGAATAGCCAATTTATAATGAGTAGTAGGACACAGCTTACTTCTCAGGTTCTACATTTTCCATTTGCTTGGCCCCTATTAGAAAAATGCTGTAAAAAAAAAAAAATGTATACAAAAGGAAGGAAAATCAGTATGTAAAAAGACTCCTGTTTATTCTCTATTCATTGCCGCTGTTATAACAACACTCAGCGTTAGATAATATCGAAAGAAATATTGTGCATTCTTCCCGGCAAACCCACTTTAATCAGCCGCCTGCATTTTCTCTGGACTTTATTAAAAAATTTAGGACTTACAAGTACAAAGTTCAGAAAGGTTAATGTGTTTGGTAATAGTTGCCACACAGATGGAGGTTCTAAACATTATTGAATTACATTATGCTGCAGGTCACAAGAAGAAAAAAAAAGCAACATGTTCCATTAATGCCGTAGTCAGCATAAGCTTATTCATGATCTAAAGCTAGAGAAAAATGCAATTAACCCAAGTTCACAACGCTGGATCTTCCCCTGGTCCACAGCCATTGGCAATACAGGTTTGCTGAGTAATTAGAGGATTTGTTTATGCTTGTTTATTAGTATCTAATCAGATAAGAATTTTAATAAAGACAGGGGGGAAAAAAAGCCTAGAGAGTGCTTTGAAGTAGCTATAAACCCTAACTGAATGTTGTATAGGGAGATAGTTACTAAAACTGTCGCACACAGAATCAGGTGCAGCTGTGCATAGTAACCAATCAGCTTCTAGGTTTCAGGCCGGGTTTCACACTTGTCCGACAAACGCTCCGACATTGGGAGCTCATGTCGCATGATGTGTGAAAATCAATGTTTCCCTATGGGAGCCGTCTTAACTGGTCCGACACATGTCGGTCCGACTTTGAAAATGCTCCCTGTACTACTTTGGTCCGACTTTGATCCTACTTCAGCCCATTGACTATCATTGAAGTCGGATCAAAGTCGGACCGCAGTCTTGCATGATCCGACTTTGGCATGCGACTTGTGCTCTGCTGATCTTGAGGGGGAACTCCACGCCAAATTTTAAATAAAAAAACTGGCATGGGTTCCCCTCCAGGAGCATACCAGGCCCTTCGGTCTGGTATGGATTTTAAGGGAAACCCCCTAAGCCGCACGGCGTGGGGTCCCCCCAAAATCCAAACCAGACCCATATCCGAGCACGCAACCTGGCAGGCCGCAGGAAAAAAAGGGGGGACGAGAGCGCCCCCTCCCTCCTGAACCGTACCAGGCCGCATGCCCTCAACATGGGGGGTTTGGTGCTTTGGGGCAGGGGGGTGACCTGCGGCGCCCCCACCCCAAAGCACCCTGCCCCCATGTTGATGAGGACAGGGCCTCTTCCCGACAACCCTGGCCGTTGGTTGTCGGGGTCTGCGGGCAGGGGCTTATCGGAATCCGGGAGCCCCCTTTAATAAGGGGGCCCCCAGGTCCCGGCCCCCCACCCTATGTGAATGAG
Source organism: Rana muscosa (assembly GCA_029206835.1). Classification (NCBI taxonomy): domain Eukaryota; kingdom Metazoa; phylum Chordata; class Amphibia; order Anura; family Ranidae; genus Rana; species Rana muscosa. Next base: position 1,021,006,413 of record CM055117.1, read on the forward strand.
TATGGGATACATCGTACCCCTACCCATTCACCTGGTGGAAAAAAATGTCAATAAAAAAACACTACACAGGTATTTAAAGTAATTTATTACACAGCTCCGGGGGTCTTCTTCCGACTCTGGGGGTCTCTTCGGACTTCGGGGGTCTTCTTCTGACTCCGGGGGTCTCTTCCGACTTCGGGGGTCTCCGGTGTCGTCTCCGTGCTCTCCGGTTCTTTTCTCTCTCTCTGGTTCTTTCTTCCTTCTGCCGGGCCTCCGCTATCTTCTTCCAGCTCTTTTGCTAGCGGGGCCCGGTCTTCTCCGTCGCCTTCTTCCCTCTTCTCCTCTTCGATGTTGACACGTCGCTTCCTCCCACTGTAATGCTGGATGTGCGGTGCGCTCCGATTTATATAGGCCTCTCATGACGTCACAGTCACAAGCTCCGGGTGGCCCCGGAGCATGTGACTGTGACGTCATGAGAGGCCTATATAAATCGAAGCGCACCTCTGAGTTCTTGCCTTTTGAAGTAGCTGTAGGTTGTATGTACCGGCTAGTTCTGATGGCTGGGTCGGAGTTAGGATTTCCAACACCAACGCATCATTCTGATCACAGCCCATTACCACACAATTGCCGCAAGCATGGTCTAAACAACTGTTTAGTCAGTCCCTAGTTTTTTCTATCAAGTCATACCATTTTGCATCAACATGAAGCTCATAATGCATACTATCAGAAGGAATCGTTATCATCTCCCCGCTACTAATATTTTAATATTTTAGATTTTATAAAAGATAGAACATGTTCCCTCTTATTTAAGAAAAATTTGTGGTGCATGCAGACAGTTTGGTACCCCCCGGTATGGGGTGACCTCGCCCCAATGCAAATTTTCCGGGTACTAGGTCTGAAGAATTCTTTTCAGGGCTTGTAACGGGATATTTGGTTACTCTTATCTACAGCCACAAGCCTTAAGCCCTGTACACACGATCGGATTTTCGATGGAATCAAATACGATGGATTTTTCCATCGGAATTCCGATGAAGCTGACTTCCATCAGTCTTGCCTACACACCATCAGACAAAATCCCGACTGTCCCAAACGCTGTGACGTACAACACGTACGACGGCACTCTAAATGGGAAGTTCAAATCCAATGGCGTCACCCTTTGGGCTGCTTTTGCTGATTTCGTTACAGCGTGTTAGTAAAAGTTTGGTGAGAGACGATTCGTGCTTTTCAATCTCCGTGCTTTTCAGTCCGTTACAGCATGACGAATGTGCTATCTCCATTACGAATGCTAGTTTTACCAGAAGGAGCGCTCCCGTCTCCTAATACAGTCTGAGCATGCATGGGTTTTTTCTCCGATGGAGTTCCACACAGACGATCGAAATTTCCTATCGGTTTTTTTTCCATCGGAAAAATTTAAAACATGTTCTATTTTTTTTCACCGATGGAAATAAGTCCGATGGGGCCCACACACGATCGGTTTGTCCGATGAAAACAGTCTGTGTGTCAGAAGCTAATTAGCAGCTAGGTGTTCAATCCTCAATTTCCTAGGAGCCGTCTCTGTTTAAAATTGTGAACATCTGTAGAATTATTCACCTCACTTCTATATTTTAAGGTCACCGGGTTTATTTACATTTCAAGCCAGCAATTCCCAACCAGGGTTCCACAGTTCTTCTAGAGGTTGCTAGGGGTTCCTTGAACTGTCACTTATTGACCTACCATCTGATGATCCCTGCATAGTTTTGGGTCCAACATCACTTGATAGAGCCAGCTGCATGACATCAATGTCCCTTTTACCATCTGTAAGGTTGGAATTCTGAGCACCACTATAAGAGCGGTATTCTTTCCGATGGCCACCAATGTAATGGTGTTTTCTCAATGACCCTCAATGAATGAAGTTTGCAGGGATTCGCTGCGATTTGAAAATAATTTTAAGGGTTCCTCCAGAGTAAAATGTTTGAAAACCTTGAAACTGAAAGGACATTTTTTTTTGCCCATGCAGTGTCCACATTGAATGGGTTAACTGCCCATTTGTGTCTAGCAGAAAGGAGAACGAAGATACACTTACCTAATCGCACAAAACTGGTCCCTGCAGCTCCTGCCAAACCCCCCCACTCCCATAGATGGTCTAGCGGTCTTGTGCGGTGGACTGTTCCTCACATTATCACATCCATAGACCTGCTCTGGACTTGAAAATGTCAGGATCAGTCCACTGCTGGATCACAGGGAGCGCAGTTTGCCGCTTAGGTGGAGGATCGAGTGAGTATACAGCTTTCTACTCGCTCCTGAAAAAAACAGCAGTTAACCCATGCAGTGTGGGCACAGCCCCAATACACGGGGGAAAAAAATAACTTGCCCAAAGTTTAGCTTTAAATAAGTATTCCAATTAAGATCACCATAGCATAGAATATAGAGTGAAGTGTTTACATTCCTTTGGATGGTGTTCAGGGAACTACCGTATATACTCGAGTATAAGCCGACTCGAGTATAAGCCGAGGTACCTACTTTTACCACAAAAAACTGGGAAAATTTATTGACTCGAGCATAAGCCGAGGGGGGGGGGGGGTGTGTGCCCATTGCCCAACCTTACTGTGCCCATTGCCATCTCACTCTGCCACCTCACTGCCCATTGTCACCTCACTGTGCCCATTGTTGTCTCACTGTGCCCCCTTACTGTGCCCATTGCCATCTCACTGCCCACTGTCACCTCACTGTGCCCCCTTACTGTGTCCATTGCAGCCTCCCTGTGCCCGAGTCAGTACCTCAAAATCTTGTAATTCCGCGGCCGGCGTCCATTGTTCAAATCTCGCGCCGTTCTCCCTGTCCCTTCCGTGATAGGCGTTTCCAGCAAACACTGTGTTGAGTGTTTGCGCCTATCACGGAGGTCCTCTCATTCGCCGACTCCGTTTCCCAGCAGGCACTGTGTTCAGTGATCGGCCAATCACGGACGTCGGACAAGAGGACCTCCGTGATAGGCGCAAACACTCATCACAGTGTTTTCTGGAAACGCCTATCGCCGAAGGGACAGGGAGAATGGCGCGAGATTTGAACAATGGACGCCGGCCGCGGAATTTCACGATTTTGAGGTACTGACTCGAGTATAAGCTGAGGGGTATACTTTCAGCCCTAAAAAAAGGACTGAAAAACTCGGCTTATACTCGAGTATATACGGTACCTTTATGTCATCTCTCAAACCTATGTCTTCCTCACTTTTTCTCTCCTCCATTATTTAAATTTTTTATGGAATAATAATTACTCTTTCGTCCATGGACCGACACAGCTTCTCTATTGACAAAGTGGGTATTATCCGTTAATTAGGAGTGACTAGGCAGAAAAACTTGTAAAAAGTGTTGCATCACACCTTCTACAGTACCGCCCAGGGGGCGGACCCTCTGGGTATACCCTCTCAGTCTGCATCTTCGCAGATCAGTTTTTTTCTGTCTAGCAAGGAGTAGGACATGGCTCCCTTCGGGCCCATTGGTCCGGGGAAAAAAGATATATATATATATATATTTTGTTTTTTTTTGCTACATTTGTTGTTTCCTGCGATCTTCGATCAACTGCCGACTGGGTGACAGGCTGGATCCTCGATCCTTGTAGTCTCCCCAGTTTCGGCCATCGAGCGTGTGCCGACCCTAGCTACGCGCTGGGTTTTCCACGACATGCCAGTCGCTCCACGGGTGGCCGGTGAGCTTACGCTCCAGGGCCTGCATCGGACCGCTCAGCTTCGGCTGACCTTACGGCCGAGTCGCAGCAGCCTGGCCGGTGAGCTTACGCTCCAAGGCTTGCATCGGACCGCTCAGCTTCGGCTGACCTTACGGCCGAGTCGCAGCAGTCTGTCCGGTGAGCCTCATGCTCCAGGGCATACATATGATCGTCCCTTCTGGGTCCAATCACAGCATGCCTGGCCAACAGTCACCTTCCGTGCGCGGACGATGATCTGTTTGGAATGTCTTCCAGCAGAATACATGCAGGATAGGTAAGTAAAACTCCCCTGCCTCGGCTGGGTGATTTAGCTGGACATTCCTGGAGAGATCAAGTAAGTGGTTGTGGCCCCTTTCTTCCCTCTCTCCCTGCCTTTCCCTCCTCCCTGGGCTTCTAGCTAAAGGTTGCTGGGTGCTGGGGGTCACCTAGAGGGTCCCACTGGAGCGGGGCTGGCTGTAACTAACATTTAAAAGAAATGTCATTTTTTCTTACCTGTGTTTGTTTCCTTCCTCCTCCATGCTGTCGGCGGCCATTTTGAGGTGGTCCATGCCAAGTTTGGCCTCTTGTGACTGCCCGGCGGCCATCTTCCTGTGGTTCGGCCACACCCACTGGCCCCTATCAGCTGATCGGCGGCCATGTTTGTCCACCCTGTATGCAGATATTGCCGTTCAGCGGCCATCTTTTTGTGGGCTATGGCTGCTTGACCTCTATCTTCTGTCGGCGGCCATTTTCTTAGAGCCCACATTATCTTCCATACAGACGTTTTTGGCAACCATTTTTCGAGAGCCTCCGGCCTCTAGGGTGCATTACACTGGCGCGAAAATTCACACAGGAAGTGCTGATAAAAAAAGCAGACTGACACAGCAGCAGAGGGACAGCATCACAGGCGCAGCATAGCAGTACCTATCCAGGGTGGTGAGTCCTCTGGGTGACCCGGCCTCTCTGCAGCACAGGAGGGTGGCCTATTGATATCTTGCCTGGAGCCCTGTGAGTGTCAGCGTGTGGTCAGCATGGCATCTGAGCCAGATGTCTTCTCCCCTGAAACACCAGATTTAGCAGCTGGTGCCCCTGAGGTGTCTATGAACGCTATGACTGCAATCCTAGAGGCGTTTGCTGCCAGGGTGGAAGCAGCACACGGGAATACAGGGGGTAGTAAATGCCCCATCCCTTGCAAGCTTCTGGGGATAATTCTGGTGCAGAACCAGGTCCAGCTACGGCTCGGGGCCCAGATTCTGACGCATCAGAGACTGCAGACCGTGACCGGACAGTGAGAATGACTCAAAGTCCAGGTCAGTACGCGAGACGGCTTTGGTATCTGACCTTATTACTGCAGTGCGGGATATGCTAAAATTGGAAAATACTGCAGAAGCAGCAGAGACTCCGGTCCACTTGGGTTTCATAGACCTGCCCGCACTGCTAAGGTGTTCCCTTGTGTGTCTTTTGATAAACTCTTATACAAGGAATGGGAGAACCCACTGAGGGTCTTTACAGCCCCAAAGAGGTTTGCGGTACGGTACCCCTTTTGAGGAGAGTTTTCTGAAGAAATGGACCTCTCCCCCCTATAGTGGACCCTCCGGTGTCCAGACTTAATAGAGCCACCACAATTCCTGTAGAAGGGGCTCCTGTTTTCTAGGACCCTGTGGATAAGAAGGCTGAAGCACTCGCTTGCTACCTATACTCAGTGGTAGGCTCGGCAGTACGCCCGGCATTGGCGGGGGCCCTAGTGTCTCACACACTTACTGAATGGGCAAGATTGCTACTCCAGGGGTTAAGGAGCGAGATGCTCCTCCTGATGAGATAACATTGGCCGACCTGTTGGTCCAGGGCCTTAGGTTTGTCTGCGAGTCCGACATGAATACTATTCCCCTGCTGTCTAAAACTTTGGTTTATGCAGTAGCAATACGCCGCCTGATCTGGCTAAAAGGCTGGTCTGCGGACCAGACTTCCAAGAAAGCCCTGTTGGATCTGCCTTTTAAGGGCAACAGACTTTTTGGGGCTTCTCTGGATGACATCATCAAGGATGCCACAGGAAGTAAAAGCACTTTGCTTCCCCAAATTAGCAAGGGTAAGGGGCCACGCCAAGGGCAAGGGCCCTCCTTTACTGCACACAAGTGGTTTTTCCGTCCCCCTAGGGCGACAGGGAAAAGACCCCAGGCCGATAAAGCGCCTGCCCAAGGACAAAAGCGTCCCTGGTCCCGCATACCCAATAAGCCTGCGGACAAATTTGCGTCCGCATGAAGGTCCACCCCCACCCAGCTCTCGGGTGGGGAGACGTCTTCGCAAATTCGCGACTCAGTGGACAGCACTAATCTCCGACAGGTGGGTTTGCGAAGTAATCTCCTCAGGCAACAAGATAGAGTTTCTCTCTTGTCCACCGGACAGATTCAACACCTCCAATCTCCAGCTACTACCGACCCGTCGGGAGGCCCTGTATGGGGCGGTCCAGGGTCTACTGGAACGCGGGGTAGTTATTCCAGTTCCAGAACTGGAACAGGGTTTTTACTCAAATCTGTTCATTGTGCCGAAGAAGGAGGGGGTTCGTCCAAGCTTGGATCTCAGAGCCCTCAATTGCTTTGTGAAGGTACAAAATTTTCGGATGGAGTCGGTTCGATCTGTAGTCACGGCTCTCCATCCGGGGGACTTTCTGGCCTCCTTGGACATCAAGGACGCATACCTGCATGTCCCCATATACTCCAGACACCAGAGGTTTCTGCGATTTGCTATCGGGAAGGACCACTACCAGTTTGTGGCCCTCCCGTTGGGCCTTGCCTCAGCACCCAGGACGTTCACCAAGGTGCTCGCTCCGATTCTGGCACTTCTAAGACAGCGGGGTATCGCTATCACAGGCTACTTATACGACCTTCTGCTGAAGGCCCCTTCAAGCTCAGAATTAGAGGTAAGCGTGTCCATTACCTGTCAGACTCTTCGAGACTGTGGTTGGATACTAAACACGCAAAAGTCAGTATTGGTGCCCACTCAACGCCTAGTGTACCTGGGGTTGATTCTGGATTCCTCAGAGGCAAAGGTATTCCTCCCTGTGGAGAAGTTGCAGACCCTCCGGGCTGCAGTACGGCAGCTGACTTCCAGGAATTGGTCGTCACTCCGTTTTTGCATGCGAGTGTTGGGCCTCATGGTAGCCTCCTTCGAGGCGGTCCCATATGTTCAATACCACACTCGAGTGTTACAGAAGGAAGTTCTGTCCAGATGGAACAGATGCCCTTCATCTCTGGATTATCAAATCCGAGTGAGCCACCTAGTCAGGAGATCCCTGGTATGGTGGCTGACAGCACCGGCTGTAATGGCCGGGAAGTCATTTCTTCCGGTTTACTGGATAGTGATCACGACGGACGCCAGCCTTACAGGTTGGGGGGAGTCTGGGGTGTCCAGTCGGCGCAGGGTCGCTGGACCCCAGAGGAAGCCCTCCTGCCGATCAATGTCCTGGAGATCCGGGCGATCAAGCTGTGCCTCTTCAAATGGTCTCAGAGACTGCAAGGGCGTCCAGTCAGGATCCAGTCAGACAACGCCACAGCAGTGGCATATGTCAATCATCTAGGAGGAACAAGAAGCTCAGCTGCAGCATCGGAGATCGCTCGCATCCTGAAGTGGGCAGAGAGGAGCGTACCGGCACTGTCGGCCGTGTACATTCCGGGTGTGGAAAACTGGCAGGCGGACTACCTGAGCCGCCAGATGCTGGACCAGGGAGAATGGTCCTTACACCCGGAGGTGTTCCAACTCCTCTGCCAAAGATGGGGCACACCAGACGTAGATCTTCTGGCTTCCCGACTCAATCGGAAGGTATTGAGATTTGTGGCCCGGTCAAGAGACCCATGGGCAGACGCAACGGACGCGTTGGTAGCATCATGGGGTCAGTATCGGCTAATCTATGCCTTCCCTCCCTTAAGGCTTCTTCCTCTTCTGCTCCGCAGAGTGGAGGCAGAGGGAATTCCAATGATCCTAATCGCTCCAGATTGGCCTCAGCGTCCTTGGTACGACGATCTAGTACGTATGGTAGCAGACGTCCCCTGGCGCCTACCACTACGGAAGGACCTGCTATTGCAAGGTCCCATATTCCATCCTGCTTTACAGTCATTGGCTTTAACGGCATGGCTGTTGAGAACCAGGTACTGAGAGACCGGGGCCTGTCAGACTCAGTAATCTCTACTATGAGAAGTGCTCGAAAACCGTCCTCTAGGAAGGTCTATCACCGCACTTGGAGGGCCTACATCTCCAGGTGTGAGGAAATGAAATGGCATCCGCGTACCTATTTGGTTTCCAGAATCCTGCTGTTTTTACAGCATGGGGTGGACCAAGGGCTTGCCCTAAGTACGATTTAAGGGACAGATATCTGCCCTGGCTGTCTTTTTTCAGCGACCCCTGGCAACTCACTCTCTCGTGAGTACATTTGTGCAGGGGGTCCGACAGGTGGCCCCTCCGGTCCGTCCCCCGTTACCTCCGTGGGACTTGAACCTGGTCCTCTCGGTGCTTCAGAAGGCACCGTTTGAGAATATTAGAGATATTCCCCTGTTGACACTTTCTCAGAAAGTGGTCTTTTTGGTGGCTGTTACGTCAGTTAGACGAGTCTCTGAGCTGGCAGCCTTGTCCTGCAAGGCTCCCTATTTGATTTTCCACAAGGATAAGGTGGTGCTGCGGCCGCAGCCTTCCTTTCTTCCGAAAGTCGTTTCGGCTTTTCATCTCAACGAAGACATTGTACTTCCATCCTTGTGTCCTCAGCCGTCGAATCCTAAGGAGTCGGCGTTGCATTCCTTGGACGTTGTCCGAGCTTTGAGAGTATACCTATCTGCTACTTCCCTGTTCCGGAAGTCAGACTCACTGTTTGTTTCGGTGGCTGGTCCCTAGAAGGGCCAAGCAGTCTCATCGGCCACCATCTCTAGGTGGATCCGACAGATAGTAATCCAGGCTTACGCCTTAAAGGGTCAGGCGCCCCCTTTCCTGTCACGGCGCATTCGACCAGGGCAATAGGTGCCTCTTGGGCTTTCCGACATCAAGCGTCTGTTTCCCAATTATGTAAAGCGGCGACTTGGTCGTCCGCTCACACTTTCACAAAATTCTACAAAATTGATGTAGGTGCATCTTCGGATGCCTCTTTTGGCCGCAAGGTTTTGCAAGCGGCTGTTTAGAGTTGCAACTCCTCCGTTGGAGGAGTGCTGTTTTGTGTTTGGGGTGAAGTTTATTTTTATGCTGTTACCACCCCTCGTTTTTTCTCTGACACTGCTTTGGGACGTCCCACTTTGTCAATAGAGAAGCTGTGTCGGTCCATGGACGAAAGAGTAAATAGGATTTTTTACTCACCGTAAAATCCTTTTCTCTGAGTCCATGGACCGACACAGCACCCACCCCTCCTTTTAAGTTTGTACTGCTTTTTGACGAACTGATCTGCGAAGATGCAGACTGAGAGGGTATACCCAGAGGGTCCGCCCCCTGGGCGGTACTGTAGAAGGTGTGATGCAACACTTTTTACAAGTTTTTCTGCCTAGTCACTCCTAATTAACGGATAATACCCACTTTGTCAATAGAGAAGCTGTGTCGGTCCATGGACTCAGAGAAAAGGATTTTACGGTGAGTAAAAAATCCTATTTTTTCATTATTAAAAGAAAAAAGACTACAGGCAATAGCGCAATTTAAAAAGAAAACACTTCCACAAATGTCAATGTTATCAATTTATTCTATTTTTGTCTTTTCCTTGACATTTTTTCAACAAAGAAGGAAAAAGTTCAACATAAACACTTTTCATTCATCAATTCAAAATTATTTTCCCTGTTTTTAAAGTTTTACACTTTAGTACCGCACGATAAAGGCGTTAAAAAAAAAAAAATGTTGACGGGAAGGAAAAAATGCACAAGCGTACAATATTTGATTTACACTACATTTCCCAGCTAAAATTTGAGGCATCTGCCACTAAGTCATTTTAGGTATGGAAATGTCATTCCTAGTCAATTATCTATGTTTCCTTTGATTTTAATGTCTCATTTGCCTAGTTTTCAAGCTGCTGTTATGCTGATGAATGGCTATTTCACTTATGCTGCAAGAATACAATTTCACTTTCGTGACAATAATGTTGAGCATCTATCAAAAAAATAGCACTGATTGAAGAAGTTTACCGATATAGATCAAAACTGCTGCTGGCATACGTGTTTATCGCAAATGTGATGGTGTTAATTTATTTCATGAATTAGCTACAGGCAAATCTGCTGTTAACTTTAGGTGTACAATTAAAAACAGGTAAAGTAAAGGTGAAAGAGCCCAGCGAATCACAGGTTTGCTTTAAGGAGGTGTAAATTCAATCATCAAAATACCATATATCCTTTAACATGTTAAAGCGGAACTAAAGACTCCAAAAAATAAAAAAATGTGAACAGGTAGGCACTTTTTTGCAGAACAGACATGCAGACCTCTGTAGAATGCACATTGAGCTGTGCATGCTTTGCATGTGACATCATCACGCACCTGTCAATCAAGACTGCCGAAGACTGTCGTCCAGAGCTGGGAAGAAGATGCCCGCGTTGGCGAGGGACCGAGCAGGTGTCGGACCATTAACAGCATAGCTGAAAATTCCTGCCTTTATTTCCATTATTTTGCCATTTGAAAATCTGCAACTTACATTAAAATAATATCTGGTGATGATATTAAAGCGGAACTAAACTCATTGATATAACCATTTCAAAAACAGTTACATTCCCAGCATGCTGGGAATGCTAATGCCGCATACACACGACCATTTTTCTCGTCTGGAAAAATAATTTTTTTTCTCTTTGACGAGAAAAACGACCGTGTGTGGGCCTTTGATCATTTTTCCTGACAAGAAAAACAACATTAATCACGACGAGAAAAATTAGAACATGCTCTAATTTTTCTCGTTGTGATTCACGGCATTTTTTTCCGCGGCAGTTTTCCCATAGGGAAACACTGCCGGGGAGCCTACACACGGTAGTTTTTCTCGACCAAGAGAAAAAATGTTGGGAAAACCGGCCGTGTGTGGGGAAACAAGCCGTTCCTCATTTTTTCCCGTCTATTTTCTCGATCGTGTGTACGCGGCATAACTGTCAATTTGCTTGTGTTCTCAACTAAATTGTCAAACCATCAAAAGACTGATATCATAACTGATACACATGTGCAGCATCATGGCAGTTGCATATCAAACAGAGGCAAAGATGGCAGCTTCCTTGGCTAAAAAGGATAGGAAGGTTTAGTTCCGCTTTAACTTGTTCAAGCACTTCCTGTTATGGGGTGACAGCTGTCCTTCAACAGTGCTTCTAGTTTTGTCACGGGGGTTTATTTACTAAAGGCAAATCCGCTTTGCACTACAAGTGCACTTGGAAGTGCAGTCACTGTAGATCAGAGGGGGACATGCAAAGAAAATAAAAAACAGAATTTTTGCTTGCACATGATTGGATGATAAACCAGCAGAGCTTCCCCTCGGATCTACAGCAATCTACAGCGACTGCACTTACAAGTGCGATTGTAGTGCAGAGTGGATTTGCCTTTAGTAAATCAACCCCATAGTCTACAAATGCTTGTGCTAGGTCTGGTCCATCACTGTTGGTATGTATGAATTTTGGGCCATAACAATGATTTCCAGCCAACACTGGAGAAACTGCATGTAGATAAGAAGAGGCTAATGCCGTGTACACACGATTGGAAATTCCGACAAGAAAAGTTCGATGTGAGCTTTTGGTCGCAAATTCCGACCGTGTGTAGGCTCCATCGGGCATTTTCTGTCAGAATTTCCGACAACAAAAATTTGAGAGCTGGTTCATAATTTTTCCAACAAAAAAAGTTCTTGTCGGAAATTCTGATTGTCTGTATGCAATGGCGACGCACAAAAAAAACCTGCATGCTCAGAATCAAGCAGAAGAGCCAAACTGCCTATTGAACTTCATTGATCTCGGCTCGGCGTACGTCTTGTACGTCACCACGTTCTTGACGGTCGAAATTTCCGACAACATTTGCGTGACCGTGTGTATGCAACACAAGTTTGAGCCAACATTCCGTCTGAAAAAAATCCATGGTTTTCTTGACGGAATTTCCGATCGTGTGTACGCGGGCATAAGGGCCCATTAACACTTATGCAACTTGTGCCAAAACGCAAGCGTAAACACGCATTGCCACAAAGCTTGGCAATGCACCTCTTCTATGTGCATTGTGTTATGGTCCCATCCATTGAGAATGGCATCCCAATGCAGTGTACAGTAGGATGCAATACATGATGTTGCGCACCACAACGTACAGTACATACAATGCATTGTGATTTACTGTATTAAAAAAAAAGGGCTATTTCTCTAAGCCCGCTATCAGTTAGAGGTGGGTAAGTGATACTAAACACAAACTGTTTAATTTACATTGATGGCACTGTAATTATTTTATTTAAAAAAACCTCTAAGTACCTTTTTCCTAATCGATATATAGCTGTCACATGACCCAGCTCTCTCCCAGCCTGTCTGCCAGGAAACATAAGCAGGAGGAGCTTCTAGTCCTCTGCTGCTGGTCACATGTTCAAAACAAAAAGTAAACAACCTTTGGTATACCGAGTAGAACAAAAAAAAAATATTATCAATAAACTGTTTTAAATTATCATACAAATATATATCTGAAATCAAATCTTTATTATTTTTTGGCAATAACATGGTTAAGGTGGATTTCTGCCAGTCACAGGCTGTGTCACGCCCCTCCAGCCTGTGTCTTAGAATAAGAGGGAGGTGAATCCTCCATTAATCTACATGAAATATCCCACCCCCATTGTGTTTAGCTGGTTAGTGGGCATGGAGGAGGAGGGGAGGAGTGGGCTGTCATTTACCACTGTGTATACGCCCACATGTGTGTCTCTATAGTTACATTGGCTGCTCAGATGTGATAGGGAGGAAATGCTCAGCATAGAAATTCATTGAAAACTGAGCATGTGCAGAGTTTGAACAACAGCTGCAAAATCCCAGCTGAATTGGGGACATGAGCAGAAGGTGGAGATAGAGAATAGCAGGATCAACCAGGTTTTTTGCAGAATATATAAAACGGATCTCATAGTGACTGAGTGAGTATGAACAGCATGTAATACACCATTTATTTATAATTTTTTATGACGTGGGTTTAGTGTTAAAGGCGTGTTAAAGTGGCCTTTTAATCAGTGTTATTGTGATATCATTTTAGCCTTCCCTCCAGGCTCCTTTTAGTAAAAATTTAAAGTCAGCAGCTACAAATACTATAGCTGCTGCCTTTCAATATTAGAACACTTACCTGTCCAGGGATCCAGCGGTGTCTTCCCCCCTAGCCAATTTACCAATCAGCTCTCGGGTGCTGCCGCTGTAATTTCTTGTGAGGGAAACCGGCAGTGAAGCCTTGTGGCTTTGCAGCCGGTTCCGTACTGCGCAAAGCGCGCTGAACTTTGTGAATGGCCGGGTGACTTCGCCGTGGCGAGATCAGCCGGAAGTGGGAGCGGGTAACTGTCAATATTAGGTACCCGCTCCCCCTGAAAGGCGCCAAATGTGGCAGCGGAGGGGGGGAGGAGGCAAACAAGTGGAGATTCCCCTTTTGGGTGGAGCTCTGCTTAAGGCTGGGTTCACACTTGTGCAGTGCGAATTCCAGCTCTGTTTTCTCTGCGAAGAGAAAAAACAGCTGTTCAGCGGTTTGTCTCCATTGTAGCTGCGGATTAGCAGACCTGGGAGAGGGGAGGGGGGAGGTGTAGTGAGCAGGGAGAGAATTTGTGTTCAGAACGGAACACATCTGCGAATCAGATGCGTTCCCAGAAGATAATGTGCAGACAATTCGCACCGCAATGCCTAGAAATGCACACTTTTTTTGCGCAATGCGCAGTGTGAATGCCCCACAGATATGTGAACCAGCCTCATTAAAATGAATGTATTTTAAAATGTAATGCGAATTGGATGCGGTGTAAGCCGCATCCAATTTGCATAGGTGTGAACCCAGCCTTAAACACTATTTAGGACTTCTGTGACATTTTGTGTTTAGATCACTTTTCAGAGGGAATTTGGCAGAGGCAATATATCAAATTAACCCTGTAATGCCTCACGCCATTGCACTCAGTAGTCAAGTTTGACAAGTGGTGCCCCTCGTCAAACTCTGCACCTCATGTTAAAAATGCCACAAATCATTGTAACCATGGCATGTGTATGGCCTTGTCCAGCTGTACAAGGTAGACCGTTTTTACCACCCCCCAGCTGCCTGTCTGAAGAGCCCTACGTGATATTGCTGTTTGAAGAATCAGGCCCACAGTTTGCTATTATAAGGACTTTTTAGGGGATTTTTTACTTTTTTTATTGAAGTTATACGTCAGTGCACTTTCATTTTACACATTTTACACATACAGCATACATAACAGGACTGTGATATTTCTATTGAAGTGTTCACTACACATCATAAAGAACATAAGTACAATTGTCCTTCAAACACTATAACAGATGATGAATGGCATTCCTCTATAGTGGTGGTTGGAAGTTGGCTATTGACAGGTGTGTTTAGAAATGAGGATTGATAAGTCGATGTCGTGGGAAGATAAAGAATGGCTCCTGAAAAAAAGAAAGAAGATAAATGGCAGCTTCTTTCATGGTACACCTGCACATCTTCTGATTGGGGAATTCGCTCGCCAGGTGCCACTCGTGAGAATAGAAGACCGCTGTGTACACTACAATGAAGCTGAACAAAATAATACTCCGTACCGGCAAATAACATCATGTGCTACACAAGTTGTAGAAGAACAGAACTACTAATAGCACTTCATGACAACCAGGGAGTATTTTGTAGTTTTATAAAGGTTAAGCTGATGAGTTTGATAATTAATGGAAAAACAAAATCCAGCAGGGTGCTGTATAATATATAGCTTCCGGAAAATAATCACATAACCCTTCTCTTAAGAGCCCTCGGCCCTAATGCAAGCAGTGAGCTAACTATTGGGAAGAGTTATGCAAATATCAAATGTCTTGATGGGTAGATGTCAGTCTGGAAGAGTGGCCATTCTTATGCAGGCTGCATTTGCATGGATCATTTCCTAGGTAATGCACACATGTGTTCCTGAGCCACCATGATTGAACGAATTGAAATCCAATGAATGAAAAAAGTAGGCCGGGGAAGTCAGGCTACAAAGGAAAGATGGTAACTGAAAACCCTCTTATATGGCATGGGCGAGGAGAACTGGGGGGAAGGGGGGGTGCTGCTGCCGCAAATTGAGAAGCGGGGGGGTGCCACGAACAAAAAAAGAACAAAAAAAAAGGGGGGTTGCCATTCGGGGGCCCTGGGGACCTCCGGGCCTCTTCGGACCTCTGGGCCCCTTACAAAAAAATTTTTTTATTTTTTTTTTATAAAAAATACATCAAAAAGGGGGTTACCATCCAGGCCCCAGGGACCTCCGGGCAACTGGGGACCTCTGGGCCCCTTACAAAAATATATATATATATATATATAAAAAATAATTATAAAAATATAGGGGCCCTGGGGACCTCTGGGACCCCTTACAAAAAAAAAATATTTTTATAAAAAATACATATAAAAAAGGGGGGTTACCATCCAGGGCCCTGGGGACCTCTGGGCCCCTTACAAAAAAAATAAAATAAAATAAAATAAAAAAGGGGGGTTGCCATCCGGGCCCCTTACAGGTGTACTGCCTGGTCCCCCCTGATGGCGGCCCTGATGCCAGATAGGGACCTTGGATTGTAAGCTCCTTGGGGGCAGGGAGTCATGTGAATGTACAATATGTAAAGTGCTGTGTAAATTGTCAGCTATATAAAAATACCTGTAATAGATAAATAGCTGGGCACTTGGTTGGTGTCAGATTCACTAACTAAGCACCCAAAAAACAATGTGACCAGTGGTGACTGGTGCTCACTTTTTTTGTGGGGGGGGGGGTGGCCCTGGGGTTGCCACTTCATTCCTTTAAAACCGAACACATATGTATCACATTTTCTGTGGCTGATTAAGGTAGTAATTAAACTCACTTGGTGTCTTATCTGCATTTAATTAGCCTCAGAACCTGTGTAATTCATATGTGTTCAGGTTTATACGGATGAGGTGACAACCCTGGGTGGCCCGCGGCTAGGGTTGCCACCTCATCCCATTAACCACTTGCCTACAGGGCACTTACACTTCCTGCCCAAGCCATTTTTCAGCTTTCAGTGCTGTCACACTTTGAATGTTGTGCTACACTGTATCCAAACAATTTTTTTTATCATTTTCTTCACACAAATAGAGCTTTCTTTTGGTCGTATTTAATCACTGCTGGGTTGTTTTAAAAAAAAAAAAAAGACCAAACTTTTTGAAAAAAAAAAAGTTTTTTACTTAGTTTCTGTCAGACCCCTTTCACACTGGGGCAGGAGGTGCGTCAGCCCACCCTATACCGCCAATTTAGTGGCACTATTCGGCCGCTAGCGGTGCGGTTTTACCCCCTGCTAGCGGCCGAGAAAGGGTATAGCCGCGGTGCACCATTGATTTCAATGGGCAGGAGCGGTGGAGGAGCAGCATACACACCGCTCCTTCATCGCTTCAAAGATGCTGCTAGCAGGACTTTTTTTACCGTCCTGCTAGCACACCACTCCAGTGTGAAAGCCCTCGGAGACACAGCAGCGGCTGTTTCAGGTCGGTTTGCAGGCGCTATTTTTAGCGCAATAGCGCCTGCAAAACAACCCAGTGTGAAAGGGGTCTTAGTAAATTTTGTAACTAAGTAATTTTTCTCCTTCACTGATGTGTGCTGATGAGGCAGCACTGATGGGCACCTTTTAGGCTGAACTGGTGGGCACTAATGAGGCGGCACTTATGGGCACTGATTAGGTCTCACTGATGAGGAGGCACTGATAGGTGGCACTGATGAGAACTGATAGGTGGCACTATTTTCTCTTGGAGTCAGGAGGACTCCACCCGACAGGAGGTCTGTGTATGGGAGTCATGAGGGCTCCCATTTTCTCTTGGAGTCAGGAGGACTCCACCCAACAGACAGGAGGTCTGTGTATGGGAGTCAGGAGGGTGCCCATCCTGTCTAGGAGTCAGAGGCTGCAGGTGGCAGCCTGAGCGTACATGTCTGCAGGAGGCACATGGAGTCCGCGACTGCGCAGCGCAGCGCAAAGCTGAACCCGAGTAAGCTAGGAGAGAGCTTGACCGAAGGGTACTTTTGTGTTGGTCTGAAGAGCAGACCTAAGGCCTGGGCGTGAGGCCCGAAGCAGCCGTGTAGCAAGTGAGTAAGCCGGGAGGCTGAAGTAGCAAGTTACAGTGATGGTGGAACCCCCTGCAAGGGAAATTGCTGTTGTTTTGTGAACTTTCTGTTTCTTTAAAAAAAAGTGGGCTGCCATGCCCTTAAAAATGAAATCTGGACTGGCACTACTTGAAATTGCATGCACCTTTTGAGTTTAATCTCCCCACACCTCTACAAAACATAGAAGAATGATGGAACAAAAAAAAGACCAAGTGGTTCATGGAGTCTGCCCCATTTTTATTTTACTTTTTTTTTAACCAGAATGTTTGAATCCACTTACTGTTGACTAATTTACTACCTCTACTCCTCTACTGGAAGTCTACTACTCTTTCTATAAAATAATACTGTCCGAGATCAGTTTTGAGCTTTCTTTCTGCTAGTTTGAGTCCATGTCCCCTTGTTCCATCTTTCAAATCCTCTTCCGAGAAAGTAGGAATATCACTTTTTTCACTTCCATTTACAAAATAGAGTGCTGGATGTGAAGCTACGTAGTGTTGTAAGTAGGGCAATGATAGAGAACAGAGGTTTCTGGAGGTCCTGTCTCCTCAACATAGTTTCCAGTGGATGCCGTTGGAGATAGATTAGGAATAGAAATTGGGATCTGACCATGACTTATCTCTAGCATTTTATTTTCCTTACTACTGCTGGGTTAATTATGTTTTAAATTGTTTTTAAAAAGTGGAGTTGGACTTATCCAATTTTAAATCCCCTTATACGTCTAGTCACAAGGAGGATCGTTTGTAGAAAGGTTTGATGTTGCTATGACCATTGTATTTAGTCGGCTTTCAATGTTGCAAGGCAGGTACACTTTACGCCAACAGTTTCCAAGGTGAAGAATGGGAGAGCTATCTCGCATTGTTCTAAATAACATGTCACCAACTGTCATGTCACAACTATTACAAACCTCTATAAAGTCCAACTTTGACAGCATTTCAATACAAAACCCTGATGACATTATTTAATAGACTTGTTGTTCACAAGAAGTGACACAGAGTGCTAAATCAATAAAGCATGAGCGATTAGTAGATACGGCATGTCGACTGAAGTCCGAGCGCTTTACGCCTGTAATATTAATGTACACGCTGTTCCATACACACTCGGAAATCCTAAGGTTAAGTCACGGGTGGCAAACGGCTTCTTCTTTGTGCCGTGATTTAAATGTATAATGATGTGCCTATTTAAGGATTCACAAAAAAGGGCAAGGTGATCAGAAGTACATATTAGCATAAATATGTTATGATGTGTTTAGTGCTAATTATCCTCGTCTGATGAAACTGGATTACAGGCATAAATAGGGCTATAGCAGAGTAAGTTTACAGCAAAGAATTGTAGTCTTTTGAGACTATACATCAAACTCATCCATACCCCTGAAATCACTACAAATTTGTAAAGCAGCAATGCATTTTAACCTATACTATAATCTCAAGTATTTATTTTAATTATCACTTATTGGCTGTTAATAAAAATCAAAAAAATAAATAAATAACATAGCTTTTCCCTCTAATTGCTGCTTACAGCTGAAATGTAATGTACACGTACAATACCTTTGCTTGTTTCCCCCCTAATCAACTTGCTATTAGACATGTGCATTAATTTTCATCCGAATGCATTTTCGTCCGAATTTCGGGTATTTTCGTTATCGTTTTAACAAACGTAAACGAACGCGCAGAATGCGAAAAACCGAAAGATCCGACATAAAAAAATGCTTTATTTTCGTTTTCGTTGCTACAACAGTTCGACATAGAGAGAAAAGATTTGACATTATAGAGACGGTGTTGGGGTAGACCATTCGACATGAACGACGAAGATTCGACGAAGCAGCGAAAAACATACAAACGTCTAATCTGTCATTGAAGGCTTATGGTGTCTGTCGAAAGTTCTAAGAAGATTCGACGGAGCAGCTAAACTGTACGACGCCGCAGTCGTGCATTTCCGGTCAAATGCTCGGCCCATAGGTTATAGAAAAATTCTAATGTTGGTTGACTAGTAATAATAATTTATAAATATAATTATTACTAGTGTCATACAAAATTATAATTCTTCTATAGCTTGTAGGCGGAACATTAGACCGGAAATGTACGATTGCGGCGTCGTACAGTTTAGCTGCTCCATCGAATCTTCTTAGAACATTCGACAGACAGACACCATAAGCCAGGAATATGCAATTAGCGGACCTCCAGCTGTTGCCAAACTACAAGTCCCATGAGGCATAGCGAGACTCTGACAGCAGGAAACATGACACCCAGAGGCAGAGGCATGATGGGACTTGTAGTTTTGCAACACCTGGAGGTCCGCTAATTGCATTTCCCTGCCATAAGCCTTCAGTGACAGATTTGACCTTAATTAATTTGGATTTTTGGACGAATGCATTTTTTAACAAAACAAAATAAATAAAAACGAATTTCGGGAGAAACTAAATAAATGTATTTTTCGGACAAAAACGAAATTCCGAAACAAAATATTTCAGTGTGCACATGTCTACTTGTTATTAACATTTTTTATTCATTTTCAAAAACTATCTCTTTGAGATCTAGTGATCACTGGTTCTGTCTACTGACCTTTGCTTCATATTTGGTGGGATCAGGCTCCTGTAAACCTTTATAGCACTTTTTGAATGCGTTCTATGAAAGAAGACATCCCAGGTATCCCTTAGACATTTTTGATGCTTCATGCTGGGGGATGTAGAGTTTAGCTGTACAATCTGCTGATCAGTTGCTAAACCATGCAAATCTAAAGGGATGCCAGGAATGTGTTCTTTTATGTAATGTTTGGGAACAAAATTATTGAAGGGAGTGACAGCTAATTGCTGTGAGAAGGGGGCCAATGACAGTATGGGTCAGGCAGAGAGGGTATCGATGATGCTTTAAAGGGTAACTCCACTTTTGTGAAAAAATAAAAAAAAAGTCATATTGTATTTGAATGGGATTTAAAACTCTTTCCTTTTCAATCTGCAACTCTGTAATTTTCTGTAAAATTCAATGCAATATGGCAACCTGGAGTTGTCCTGTACACAGATGTAATTTCCTGTTTCTGTGATTGGCTCACTGATTTCCCCAGTCTGCACTAAGATACAAGTCAGATTTTGTGCATCCCCTGCAACAAAAAATTGCATTTTTGGTGAGATGCTCTCAAAGGGAAATCTAAAGGGATGCAAGCTCTGACACTTTACTCATTAGAACCCTGCAGGTGCAGCAGTTGATTGATAATTATAAAATCACCCTCACATGGACACAGAGAAACACACAGCTTTTTTTTCAGCATAACAAAAGGTAGGAATCTGCAAAAAAATGTGTTAAAATCCCTGCAATGTACAAAGATCACCCAGAGGCAGGGGCGTAAGTACAGGGGTCGCAATTGCGACTCGGCCCCATCCTTCAGGGGGGCAGTGTGGCTTCCCTCTAAACCTGACTAGGAGGGGTGGCGGTGCGCCATATAGAGGAACCAACCCCCTCCATGTTTTTCCTGAAAGCCGCTGAATACCTGCGGGAGGGAGAGGAGGAGAAGCCGGCATTCAGTGGTTTCAGAGAGAACATGGAGGGGATCGGTTTCTCTATATGCCACGGCTGCAGGAGGAACATGGATGCCAGGGAAGACAATTAGCAGGTGTATCTTATTGCAGAAGAGACATTGCATGCATGTGTTCTTGATAGCAGAATTTTATTTCTGCTTTAAGATTTGTTTTTAAAGCTGAAATCTGGGATAAGCAAATATCATCTAAATACATGTTTCATGTGTATTCTTCCTTGAATCTTGGTGTCCTTTGTGTATTCCTTCCAGATCTGTGCAGTAATCCAGTGTGAAACGTTATCTCTGTGTAGGAGCTTCCTGTAATAAAAACCACTCAGTAAGGTTATCTCTCTATGTGCAGGGGGACTGGTCTTGTCTGCGCCCCCTCCTGTAGTTTTCTGCAGGTAGTCTGTCATCCCACAATATGGATACAACTTTTGCAGAAGGGAGTTTAATAAGACACGTGGACACTCAATAAAATTAGAAGAAAAGAGGTTTAATCTTAAACTATGTAGAGGGTTCTTTACTGTAAGGGCGGCAAGGATGTGGAATTCCCTTCCACAGGTGGTGGTCTCAGAGGGGAGCATCGATAGTTTCAAAAAACTATTAGATAAGCATCTGAACGACCACAACATACAGGGATATAGAATGTAATACTGACATATAATCACACACATAGGTTGGACTTGATGGACTTGTGTTTTTTTTTTAACTTCACCTACTATGTAACTATGAGAAATGCAAGACAAAAGGTAAACCTTTTAGGGTACTAATCAGGCACAATTAGGATAGCAA
This sequence comes from Rana muscosa, assembly GCA_029206835.1. Lineage (NCBI taxonomy): Eukaryota > Metazoa > Chordata > Amphibia > Anura > Ranidae > Rana > Rana muscosa. The sequence goes on from CM055117.1 coordinate 1,021,027,597, forward strand.
ACTTCACTTTCTGAATTCAGTCCCTCAATCGCAAAATCTCTACACCCAAAAAGCAAGCAGATGGCAAAGAAATATTCATCACTATTGCCTGCGGTTTTCCTGTGGCCAATCATGTCCCGATTACTAAAATACAATGACTTGTTCTGCACTGTTTCTCTGTCTGGAGGTTCTTGATGTAATAGACTGATGGCATTAAAACCTTGGGTAGATATACTTCGATCCTAAATAATGTATTCAACAAAAATGTACTGATAATATCCCAATGGGGTGTTAGGGCGATGGGTGGGCTGTTCTTGTGAAACAAGGAACTGGAACAGTGGCCTCAGATTGTAGAAATGGTATTTGAGTGTGAAAATGGGAGCTCCACTCCAGGATTTTGAGTACAAAATGAAGCTTTATTCCAAAAGTATAGTACGTGCCACAGCCTATGGGCCCTTTTGGACTCGAAATCTTTGTGTAGGGCTCCAATTTTCACCCCCAAACACCATCTCTGTGTGGAGGTGACCATCTTGGTAGAGGAGCAGGGATTTTCCTATGTTGTAGCTTCCCTCCTGATGACTAATGGGGGAATATTCACAAATCAGCAGGAGAGGTGTAGAAAGCACAAATCCACAACATGAATTAATCAAAAGCGGGGAGGAAACTTGCTGCCTCTACAGGAGGGGTGTCCAACCTTTTGACCTTCCTGGGCCACATTGAAAGAAGAGGAATTGTCTTGGGCCACACATTAAATAAATACAAATATAATAACAATAAGGATAGCTGATGAGCAGAAAAAGTTATGCAGATCACAAGTTAACGATGGGTTCCCTCCAGTCATCTGCCCTTCATCTATCCATCAGAATACATGTGCTCCCACTGTGGAGACTCTCCAAATTTAGAGTCATGCCGCGTACAAACGATTGAAATTTCCGACAACAAATGTTCGATGTGAGCTTTTGGTCGGATATTCCGACCGTGTGTAGGCTCCATCGGACATTTTCTGTCGGAATTTCTGACAACAAATTGTTGAGAGCTGGTTCTCAATTTTTCCGACTACAAAAGTTGTGGTCGGAAATTCAGATTCTGTGTATCCAATTCTGACGCACAAAAATCCTACGCATGCTCAGAATCAATTTGACGCATGCTCGGAATCATTGTACTTAATTTTTCTCGGCTCGTCGTAGTGTTGTACGTCCCTGCGTTCTTGACGTTCGGAATTTAAGAGCAACATTTGTGTGACCATGTGTATGGAAGACAAGTTTGAGCCCAAATCCGTCGGAAAAATTATCAACGGTTTTGTTGTCGAAATGTCCGATCATGTGTACGCGGCATTAGGGTCTGCAGGATACAGTGTGCCTTGGCGGGGCCTGCAGTTTACACATGTATTTGCAAATGTGTGAAACTAAACCCCTGTTATTAACGTATACTGTAAAGCCCCGTACACACGATCGGTTTGACTGATGAAAACCATCCGATGGATGGTTTTCATCAGACCAACCGATCGTGTATGGTACCCATCGGTCTTTTTTCCATCGGTTGTAAAAAATAGAACTTGTTTTAAAATTTTCCGATGGATGAAAAAACCGATGGGAATTTCCGATTGTCTATGGGCAAGTCTATCGGTTAAAAAACCCACGCATGCTTAGAATCAAGTCGACGCATGCTCAGAAGCATTAAACTTCATTTTTCTCGGCTCATCGGAGTGTTTTACGTCACCGCGTTTGGAACGGTCGGTTTTTTGACTGATGGTGTGTGGCCAAGACTGATGAAAAACAGTTTCATCGGATTTCCGATGGACAAATCCATCGGACGAAAATCCATAGGTTATCCGATCGTGTGTACGGGGCTTTAGACAGGTTAATTCGGTTGGTCGCAGGCTGGTTGGTAAGTTGAGCTTGGAAACTCTTTGGTTTTATTTGACATGCGTTTGTCCTTCCAGTGCTCCTTGCTGTCAAAACCAGTTATAGGTGGGGGCAGTGACCTTTTTTTGTTTCGTTTTGTTTTGCACAAGTTAACGATCACTAATATAGATAATGTACCTGTATGAGTTATAAAACTTATTTTTTTGGTAATATTTATTTATTATAAAATTAAAAGAGGGCAACCTAAAACTAGTGTGATATTTGTTTTTTGATAAACTAACGTATCAATATCTGGTTTAATGGATGTAGTAGCAATTCTCAATGAATGCTCAAGGTGCTCATCAGATATTTCAGTTGCCCTTTATTTTGCTCTTTGTGTGCTTCATCCTTAAAAATAGATTCTCGCAAATATAAATTTAGAGGACCTTCACCGGGCCACATCCTAAATTTTCAGAACAAACTGGAATAAGGATGTTCCCATAAAGTTCACAAATATAGGTGCTGCCGAAAACTGACATGAATAAGGTGTGATTGTGAGGAGTGGGATATTTTTCTTTGGGAAGATAAAATGTATAAAAGTCCAGTAAAGAGACAATTCCCCCCAAAAATATATTTTTAAGTAAATTTACAATTTTGTGTTGGGCCGCATTTATAGCCGTTTTGGGCAGCATGCAGCCCATGGGCCACAGCTCTACAGCAAGGAAAACAATGAGCAGCTGAGTAGTTACATCAACAAATCTCACTCAAATACTTCTGACAGTTATAGGCAGTGGCGACTGGTGCTCAAAATGTTTGGGGGTGTGCAAACAAACTGAAAAAAAAAACAGTAATTGCAGCCTCACTGTGCCCATCAAACGCAGCTACTGTGCCCATCAATTGTCGTCACTGTGCCATCAAACGCAGCCACTGTGCTCATCAATTGCCGCTAGTTTGCCCCATAAATTGCCGCCAGTTTGCCCCATCAAATGCAGCCAGTTTGCGCCCTCAAATGATGCTACTTTGTCCCCTCAAATGATGCCGCTTTGCCCCCTCAAATACAGCCACTTTGCCCCCTCAAATTCAGACACTTTGCCCCCTCAAATTCAGCCACTTTGCCCCCTCAAATGATGCCAGTTTGCCCATCAAATGCAGCCAGTTTGCCCATCAAATGCAGCCAGTTTCCCCATCAAATGCAGCCAGTTTGCCCCCTCAAATACAGCCAGTTTGCCCCCTCAAATACAGCCAATTTGTCCCCTCAAATGCTGCCAGTTTGCCCCCTCAAATACCGCCAGTTTGCCTCCACAAATGCCACCAGTTTTCCCCCTAAAATGCCACCAGTTTGCCCCCTCAAATACCGCCAGTTTGCCCCCTCAAATGCCGCCAGTTTGCCCCCTCAAATGCCGCCAGTTTGCCCCCTCAAATACTGCCAGTTTGCCCCCTCAAATGCCACCAGTTTGCCCCCTCAAATACCGCCAGTTTGCACCCCCCCACCCAGCACTTACCTTTCTCGGGTCAGCCGTCCTCCTCCACGCTCCCTCGATGTCATCTCTGCTCGCCTGTCACTTCAGCCAATCAGGTGACCGGTAACCAGACCCGGTGCACCTGATTAGCTGAGAGGTGGGTCAGTGTTAGGGAAGCGATTCCCTAACACAGCACTGTTTAAACAGGGAACGCACAGCCTGTGCACCCTCTGTTTAACCATTTGGAAGCCGATTAGAGCCCACAGGCTATAATCAGGAAGCCTATTAGGGCTTATGGCTCTAATCAGGCACTTCCAAAACACACCCACCGCTGTTATTCAGATGGCCGGCGCACAACAGGGGGCCGGACATCTGAATAATCGGCAGCAGCGGCGACAATACATAGATTCATGCAATGCATGAATCTATGTATTGGAGATTGAGGGGTGCAGGAGAGAGGGGGCGGCACTCCTGCGCCCACTATGGACGCACCGCCACTGGTCATAGGCACAGTGTCTTGGATCTCACATTCCATCTACGCAGTGTTTTTTGCCTTCCTCTGGATCAACTGTGGGTATTGTATTGTGTATATGGGATTGTATGGGTTTTTTGTGTTTTGTTTTTAGGTGGAACTAAATGGACTTGTGTCTTTTTTTAACCTGACTAACTATGTAACTATATGCAGCTACTGTATGAGTCTCAAGGCACAGATGTGTGCTGCCTAGATTTGATTATTTTATTATTATTTAATTTAGGTATTTATATAGCGTCAACAATTAACACAGGTGAAAGTAGACTTTCCCTATAAGATAGCAGATCCTTTTGAGCTTAGGTCATCTTTTAAGACTTCTCCTTATGAGTATTATTATTATTATTAATATTATTATCAGTAGCAGCAGAGCAAACAATAAAAAATGATGGGAAAATGCTTGTATGCATTCTCTCCATTTACAATGATCTTTCCTGTTGAACTAAATTGTACAGCAGCGCCTGTCAGAAATAGTACCTGGTAAATCTGGAAGAAACACTTTTTTTACCCGAAGGCATATTGGCAGCATGCCTCTTCCTCTGCCCCAGTGGGACTGCTGGTATCTTTTGGCCTGGGGTGCAAGCACAAGTAACTGGTTAATTATATCTGATCACTGCCACATGTTCACAATAACAAGCTATTATGGGAAGGAAAGCAGAGCTAACTAACAAGTCATAATGAGCCGGCAGCTGATTCCTACAGCAGTATTATCGTGGTAATGGCTGTTTTATCTCCCGAGCCATTGCAGTGTTTTGAGGGAAAGTCTTTGTTACCACTGCTTGCATTAACTTAGGAAGTTCTACTTAGCAGTATACAACCTACATAGAAGTTTAAACATTGTAGGATTTTTATTTCGCTCAGTTGCAGGCCTCATTTGTTAATTTAAAGTAGAACTAAGCCCTAACTGGGCAGAATTTACTTTGCTTAAGCACTGTGTATCAAACAATTGTCATTGTTTTCCATAAAATATGGTTTTCACCTTTATTTTTGCTGTTCTCTTCCAGTCTCTTCTAGATACTTCCTGTCTACATGCATTCACTCAAGTGATGGTTGTAGATCTGTTTTGTCCAACCAATATGTTTTTTTTTCAGTTGTAGTGTGGAACTCTATCTGGTTGCTTTTGCTCTTCTGTATGCTCACATCTATCAGTGGTTTAAGTCAACTACAGCTTGTTTACCTATGTCACTTGGTATCTCCCTCTGTCCTCCCCTCTTTTATTAATGCTAGATAGTTCACTACTAGTTAGACCCTCCCTGTTTTTAACATGTTCTCTCAGTCAAGCCTCGTACACACGGACGGGAATCCTGTCGAAAAAAAAAACGTTGGTTTTCTCGACGGGATTCCTGGCAAGCATGTCTTGCCAAGCCCTGTGTACACATGCACCATTCAAAAGAACCACTGTTCTTTTGAATGGCAAGAACGCGAGGCGTCATCGACTATGATGAGCCTGCGCTCGTCACATTCGATGCCGTCGCCGCCATCTTGCTACACCCTACACTACCCTTGTATGCTACCTCGCATGCGTCAAAGTCTTTTCGAGCATGCGTGGGTTTACCATGGACAGGTAAGCATACACACTCACGGTTTTCTCGACGGGAAACTGGCCGACGAGAATCCCGACGAGAAAATAGAGAGCAGGTTCTCTATTTTTCTCGTCGAGATTCCCGGCAGTTTTCCCGATGAGAAACCAAACACACGACCGGTTTTCTCGGCAAAAAACCTCTCCCAGCTGTTTTCTTGCCGAGAAAACCGGTCGTGTGTACGAGGCTTCAGTGTTAATTCTTGTCAGCGACAGGGTTTAGGAAGGTCATTATCTTCCTACAACTTCTAAAACATCTTCTGTACTAGATTTCTGAACTAAAATTCTGTTGGATTCAACCTCTTTGTCTTATTGGAAAGTTACGATGCCTGTGGATGATATCAAGTCAGCAGGTGGCCATACTGTCCAGACAGACTGGGCCTATGGAGGTATGTCAGTTATATGTGACAATAGTGGAACATGCTTGCTCAATGTGTGAAAGTACAACTGTATCCATTCAGGGGAACATGTGAAATGGTGAGAATGCATGAGAGGACTTGGGAAACAGTTGCTGTTATAACAATAAGTGCCCTAACAAAGACCTCCATTGCAAGATGACCTGGTATTATTTTATTGAAAACTGCAAAGCGATCTCTGAATGGCACCAGTGCCAAGCAGCTGATCTCCTGTGTCCAGATTGCAGCAGGGCAGCCACTTGACCCAGAAGCTTGTGGATATCACTGTAGTAGAGGTGCCTATTACAGTGATTTGCAGCTGCTTGAGGCATCCAACAGGTATTGTATGTGCATATAGGTCCAAGCTGGGCCAATGTAACTATGTAAAAAATGCCATACCTGAAATATAGTCAGACCTCAGTAACAAAGTCAAACGAAATCATAGAGAAGCACATAAAATCCCTTTTGTCAAGTTGGGCCATACCTGGAATTCTTCTTATAATTCATGGTTGAGCTCCATCAATTGCCATCCTTGTGTATTATAAGAGTGCCACTGGCCACTAAGGCACTCTCGTTGGATGGGGTGTAGCAGTTGATGGAACATAGCCATATAGTCAGACCTCAGTAACAAAGTCAAACTAAATCATAGAGAAGCACAGAAAAGCCAGTTGTTATATCAGGTATTTTTTTATTGTCTGCTCTTACTTTATGTTTACTTTTAAAAAGTTTAAAATAGAGCTTACATCAGCTTTAACTGAACCCTTTCATCGAAATATTCCAAACATATAATTTGTGTTTCTCTCTAATCATATAGAATGCCAGTTACAGCAAACAAACACGGCAACAAAGACAGACAAGAATACTTTAACATCATAATCTAATGGAGAAAATCCAGTAGTTTGACTACAATGTATCTCTTCCAATGCAGGCCATAAGTTGATGATAACCCAAAAATAACAATAGGAAAAACACTTATTGGACAGTCCTGATGCACAATTTCCTGATAAACCAAACAACTGTACAGCTACATGTAATTCAAACACAAACACAGATGGACCTTTAGAGCCTCCACTCCTCCGTAGTCATGCTTAGACGTGTGTTTCCCTTAAGTGTGGGTAACAGTGCTATAACAGTATTCTTACAGTATAACACCCTTTTAATTACAAAACTGATGGGTACAAATATTTACATGTAGCATCCTCCCAGATAGGCTGCTAATAGGGTAAAGCCTCGTACACACGGACGGTTTTCTCGTCAAGAAACGACAAGAAAACTGCCGGGAGAGCTTTCTTGCCGAGAAAACCGGCCGTGTGTACGAGGCTTTCAGGTTTCTCATCAGGAAAACTGGCCAGAATCTCGACAAGAAAAATAGAGAACCTGCTCTCTATTTTCTCGTCGGGATTCTCGTCGGCCTGTTTCCCGACGAGAAACCAGAGAGTGTGTACACTTACCTGTCGCCGTGGAAACCCGCGCATGCTCAAAATGACTTTGGCGCATTCGCGGTAGCTTCCTAGGCATAGGTAGGGTGTAGCAAGATGGCGGCGACGGCATTGAATGTGACGAGCGCACGCTCGTCGTAGTCGATGACGTCACCGCGTTTATGCCATTCAAAAGAACGGTGGTTCTTTTGAATCGTACGTGTGTACACTCGGCCTGGACAAGATTCTTGTTCAAGAATCTCGTCAGGAAAAACAACGTGTTTTTTCCTGACGAGATTCTCGGCCGTGTGTACGAGGCTTCAGGCAAATTTAGTTTTACTGCCTCTTCTGTAATCAGCAGAGCAGCATGCCATTGCTTTGGGCTGCTCTGGGATCTGCAGGCTGCAAGTCTGATTTATTTTGGAGGATTCCAGAATGTAGTGGTTGGGAGAGTCAAATGAACAGGCTGAATATTTATGGGGCACCAGCCAATCCCTGGGGAGCGTGCCCAGATAGTGGCTGGGGGAATAGCTTGGAGCCTCAGAGAGCAGGGTTCTTCCCCTGGAGGAGAGGCAGCTCAGCTGAAGATTCTGCTTGTCTCATTGAGGTCCCAGCTGTGCATAGAGGGGGGCCTATCCTGCTTCAAATTCTTTTGAAAACTAAGAGAGAGTAAAGTTTCACCAAGGAGACTGTTTCACCAAGGAGACTGTCTGCCTAAGTCTGGAGGGAAACATCTTAGTCCCAGGGACACTGAGTACAGACCTTAGAGAAGGATACTAGTGGCTGTGGCTGCTGTTACGGTGCACTGATGGTAATACTTGCCTGGCCTGCAGCTTTACCTATAGTGTTCCTGTGCTGTTCAGTTTTGCCCAACTGCTGAAGGGACTTTGCTATGGACTTTGCTAGCAGTGCAGAGAAGAGTGTCCTCTCAATGTTGTTCAGAGTTCTTAGCTTCCCTAAGCCCCATCCACGTTAAACTGCAATTCACGTTAAAAAATGGCAATGCCTAGACTGTTTACTGAGCCAGAGGAGTGAATGTTGCTGTTTGTCTGGCTGCTGCTACACTAGTGGATAAGAACCCGGGACACAAATCAGCGGCCCTTTCGGGGATTAGCACTACATACATTTCACAACACAAAAAATCAAGAAGAGATTTGTCCATGGGACTTTTATGAGTGGTGCTAAATAAAATGGTACACCAATTCGGCAAATCTCTTCCTTATTCTTGGAATACTGGGGACTGAGTGTTGCTTCGGTCTGAACATAGGTGGCCTCTTTTTGTTTTCACATATCACAACACCGTCTTTAGTTCCCATTGTGAGTTTGCCTTTAAATTCAGGCAAAACGTTTATCAAATTATTTTTGAATGGCATGGAGAAGGGTTAGATCTTTTGCCAGCATTCCACGCAACTGGTCCCCTGAAGATACTTCTCTGACATCATCACATACAATGCAGACCCAGAAAAAGTGAGGGATGTTGAGGACCAGCCCACAACCGGGCACATCGGATGGAAGAGGACAGCACCTGCTGGGGGAGCAAGAATGTTTAATGTTCCCCTACATAAAAAACAAGCCCCACTGCAAGGGTAGATTTACATTTTTCCCACTTTTGAAAGTTCAGTTTTAAGTGAATCTGGAAGGGCTAAAATGTCTATATGTTTTTTTTGTTTTTTTATTCACTATTGTGAAAACCTTTCCTACTTCTGATGTGTTGAATGAGATGTTAAGTGGGAAAACTCCCAACAGAAATAACAACAACAAAAAATTACAGTGGTTCCAATCCTTCCCCACTTTTCCTCAAGAGGTTTTGGCTAGAGTCCCACTTTCAAAACTTGTGGGATATGAAACACATACCTATACATGCTAATGACAAATTGTGCATCCTAAATTGCACGTACTTTTAGAATTTACCATTGTGTACCATATTTTACTCACAGTTAAAGCTTGCTGTCAATAATCATTCTATTTAACCAGAATTCTTGGACAATTTTAGATGCAAAAGATGTGAAAGCATGAGGAATGAATGCTGTACTTCCATGGCAAGAAAGACATTATTATGCACCTGCAAATCTATTTTATCAATGTCTGGGTATGGTCTTTTAAATTAAAGTAGTCCTAAAGGCTGAAAGTTTTTTTTTTGTATCTTCATACATTCTATGCATGAAGGTAAAAACCCTTCTGTGTGCAGCGCCCCCCCCCCCAATCCTTACCTGAGCTCTCTCTGATCCAGGGTCACGATAGCCTCGGCTGTCACAAGACTCTCCCTCCACATTGGCTGACAATCACAGCCAGTGAGCCAATGAGGAGAGAGCAGGGGGCGGGGCTGAGTCACTGCTCTATGTGTCTTATGGACGCACAGAGCAGCGGCTCAGGAGTGAGCATGCAGTGGTGCCCCCAGGATAAGCGGCTTTCTCTGGGGGCACTGTCTGAGGGGGAGGATCCAGGAGCACCGGCGGGGGACCCACATTAAGAAGATCGGAGTATAACATGTTTGTTAACTAAAAAAACAAAAAAACAAAGCTTTAATACCACTTTATTTACACAAATATTTCAACAAACGTGTATAGTAGGTTATTTTTTTGCTTTCTCTATTCAGATGGGGAGATTTCCTTGCAAATCTTGTCTGGGAAACACAAACAGAAAATTCCCCAAAGTGAGTGTAATTCACATCTTAAACCGCTGTCATTGGAACGTTTGTTGCAATCGGATGATTTGTACTCACCACCTCTTGCTCTGGTGACTAGGGATGAGCTTCGTGTTCGAGTCGAACATACGTTTGACTCGAACATCGGCTGTTCGATCGTTCGATGAAGATCGAACGATTTGGGCCGTTCGCGCCAAATTCGAGTGACGCGAACGGCCCACAATGCACTACGCCAGCGCAGTGTCATCCAGGCGCTGTGATTGGCCAAGCATGCACTGTGACCCCGCATGCTTGGCCAATCACAGCGCCGGCAGCGAGGAGAGCAATGATCGGCCACAGGCAGGATGCCTGTGGCCAATTATTGCTGAGGATGTTTAGTACACGCCCCACACTATAAAAGGCCGCCAGCACGGCGGCCTAGTGTAGTGTGTTCCGGAGCAGGGAAAGACAAGCATAGGCAGGGACAGTGACATTTATTTCTTTCTTGCTTAACCTGGATTCCTTTAGTTTAGGGAAAGAGAAGGATAGGTAGGGAGAGTGTCAGTGTGTTTTACTGTGCGAGTCCTTGTTTCTAGGGACAAAGAAGGAAAGTGAGGGGATTTCTCCTTGTGCTATAGTGTGCTTTAAAAAAACATTTTTTCTAGGGACAGAAAACTGTAGGTAGGGAGAGTGTCAGTTTCTTTCACTGTGCCAGTCCTTGTTTCTAGGGACAAAGAAGGAAAGTGAGGGGAATTCTCCTTGTGCTATAGTGTGCTTTAAAAAAACATTTTTTCTAGGGACAGAAAACTGTAGGTAGGGAGAGTGTCAGTTTCTTTCACTGTGCCAGTCCTTGTTTCTAGGGACAAAGAAGGAAAGTGAGGGGAATTCTCCTTGTGCTATAGTGTGCTTTAAAAAAACATTTTTTCTAGGGACAGAAAACTGTAGGTAGGGAGAGTGTCAGTTTCTTTCACTGTGCCAGTCCTTGTTTCTAGGGACAAAGAAGGAAAGTGAGGGGAATTCTCCTTGTGCTATAGTGTGCTTTAAAAAAACATTTTTTCTAGGGACAGAAAACTGTAGGTAGGGAGAGTGTCAGTTTCTTTCACTGTGCCAGTCCTTGTTTCTAGGGACAAAGAAGGAAAGTGAGGGGAATTCTCCTTGTGCTATAGTGTGCTTTAAAAAAACATTTTTTCTAGGGACAGAAAACTGTAGGTAGGGAGAGTGTCAGTTTCTTTCACTGTGCCAGTCCTTGTTTCTAGGGACAAAGAAGGAAAGTGAGGGGAATTCTCCTTGTGCTATAGTGTGCTTTAAAAAAACATTTTTTCTAGGGACAGAAAACTGTAGGTAGGGAGAGTGTCAGTGTGTTTTACTGTGCCAGTCCTTGTTTCTAGGGACAGAGAAGGAAAGTGAGGGGAATTCTCCTTGTGCTATAGTGTGCTTTAAAAAAACATTTTTTCTAGGGACAGAAAACTGTAGGTAGGGAGAGTGTCAGTTTCTTTCACTGTGCCAGTCCTTGTTTCTAGGGACAAAGAAGGAAAGTGAGGGGAATTCTCCTTGTGCTATAGTGTGCTTTAAAAAAACATTTTTTCTAGGGACAGAAAACTGTAGGTAGGGAGAGTGTCAGTTTCTTTCACTGTGCCAGTCCTTGTTTCTAGGGACAAAGAAGGAAAGTGAGGGGAATTCTCCTTGTGCTATAGTGTGCTTTAAAAAAACATTTTTTCTAGGGACAGAAAACTGTAGGTAGGGAGAGTGTCAGTTTCTTTCACTGTGCCAGTCCTTGTTTCTAGGGACAAAGAAGGAAAGTGAGGGAAATTCTCCTTGTGCTATAGTGTGCTTTAAAAAAACATTTTTTCTAGGGACAGAAAACTGTAGGTAGGGAGAGTGTCAGTTTCTTTCACTGTGCCAGTCCTTGTTTCTAGGGACAAAGAAGGAAAGTGAGGGGAATTCTCCTTGTGCTATAGTGTGCTTTAAAAAAACATTTTTTCTAGGGACAGAAAACTGTAGGTAGGGAGAGTGTCAGTTTCTTTCACTGTGCCAGTCCTTGTTTCTAGGGACAAAGAAGGAAAGTGAGGGGAATTCTCCTTGTGCTATAGTGTGCTTTAAAAAAACATTTTTTTCTAGGGACAGAAAACTGTAGGTAGGGAGAGTGTCAGTTTCTTTCACTGTGCCAGTCCTTGTTTCTAGGGACAAAGAAGGAAAGTGAGGGGAATTCTCCTTGTGCTATAGTGTGCTTTAAAAAAACATTTTTTCTAGGGACAGAAAAATGTAGGTAGGGAGAGTGTCAGTGTGTTTTACTGTGCCAGTCCTTGTTTCTAGGGACAAAGAAGGAAAGTGAGGGGAATTCTCCTTGTGCTATAGTGTGCTTTAAAAAAACATTTTTTCTAGGGACAGAAAACTGTAGGTAGGGAGAGTGTCAGTTTCTTTCACTGTGCCAGTCCTTGTTTCTAGGGACAAAGAAGGAAAGTGAGGGGAATTCTCCTTGTGCTATAGTGTGCTTTAAAAAAACATTTTTTCTAGGGACAGAAAACTGTAGGTAGGGAGAGTGTCAGTTTCTTTCACTGTGCCAGTCCTTGTTTCTAGGGACAAAGAAGGAAAGTGAGGGGAATTCTCCTTGTGCTATAGTGTGCTTTAAAAAAACATTTTTTCTAGGGACAGAAAACTGTAGGTAGGGAGAGTGTCAGTTTCTTTCACTGTGCCAGTCCTTGTTTCTAGGGACAAAGAAGGAAAGTGAGGGGAATTCTCCTTGTGCTATAGTGTGCTTTAAAAAAACATTTTTTTCTAGGGACAGAAAACTGTAGGTAGGGAGAGTGTCAGTTTCTTTCACTGTGCCAGTCCTTGTTTCTAGGGACAAAGAAGGAAAGTGAGGGGAATTCTCCTTGTGCTATAGTGTGCTTTAAAAAAACATTTTTTCTAGGGACAGAAAACTGTAGGTAGGGAGAGTGTCAGTTTCTTTCACTGTGCCAGTCCTTGTTTCTAGGGACAAAGAAGGAAAGTGAGGGGAATTCTCCTTGTGCTATAGTGTGCCAAAGCATTCCTCATCAACCATCTTTGAACTCCTTGTTTTTTGGACAGTCAGGGAAATTGTCGTTGTGCTATTCTGTGCAAAAGCAATAATCCTCAACCATATTTAGAAATCCTTAAGTAAAGGGACAGAGAAGGACACCTGAAGGTAGCCCTTATTGCTTTTTTCCCATCTCCCTGCAGGCCATCTATTAGAATGTCTGGAAGGCAAACAAGGAGAGGCAGACAGTCAGGAGGCAATAAAAGAGGGCAAGCAGGCTCTGTGTCTGGGGGCAACAGTGCTGGTCGTGGACGCGGTGCATTGTCATCAGCACATGGCCATGGGACACGCTTGTCCTTCTTTTCGGCAGCTGGACATGTTGAGCCACATCATGCCGAAGACTTGGTAGAGTGGATGACCAAGCCCTCCTCCTCCTCCTCATCCTCTCTCACCCAGGCTCAGGGTACTGGCAAAGCAGCTGCCAAAGCGTCCTCTTCCCTGGTATCAATGTCAGACTCATCATCAGTCACTCCTTCCCTAGACCCACCATGTCCTCCTCCTGAGGAGTCCCCCGAACTGTTTGAGCACAGTGTTGGGTACATGCTCCAGGAGGATGCCCAGCGTTTCGAAGGGTCTGATGATGAAACCCAGCTACAGGAAGGCAGTAGCGTGAGAGCAGACAGAGGGGATGCTCAAGAAGGACACCAATCTGGCAGTCATGTTCCAGCAGCTGCAGCATACTGCCAGATTGGCTCCAGTGATGAGGAGGGAGGGGATGATGAGGTCACTGACTCCACGTGGGTGCCTAATAGGAGAGAGGAGGAGGAGGAGGATGAGGAGGAGGCACATCTCCAACGAGGCAGGATGCCCTTTGGTGGCCAGCGTAAGGGCAGTACACCGACGGAATCACACCGCAGAGCTCCGCCTGTGCAGGGCGCAGCCTCTGCCCGTCATTCAAAAAGTTCCTTGGTGTGGGCCTTTTTTGAGGCTAGTGCATCAGATCGCACAGCTGCTGTTTGCAACATATGTCTCAAGCGTATATCGCGTGGCCAAAACATCAGCCGCTTGGGTACCACATGCCTGACCAGACATATGTTGACCTGCCATGCAGCTCGTTGGCAAGCCTACCTCAAAGACCCACACCAAAGAACAAAGCGGACCTCTCCTTGCACCGCATCAGCTGGGATCTCCAACCCCACTATAACTTCAGTCCTCTCTGAAACATGCACTGAGAGGAATGAAGGTGTAGAATTAGGTGTGTCACAGCCAAGTACTTGCGGCCACTCTGCTAGCAGTTAGTGATGAGCCGAACACCCCCGGGTTCGGTTCGCACCAGAACCCGCGAACGGACCGAAAGTTCGAACGAACATTAGAACCCTATTAAATACAATGGATGCGAACGTTCGAATTCTAAAGTGCTAATTATAACAACTATTATGCATGTTATTGTCATAAATAGGGTTTGGGAACCCGGGTTCTGCACCAGGGGACATGTATCAATGCAAAAAGAAGTTTTAAAAACGGTCGTTTTTCGGGAGCAGTCATTTTAATGATGCATAAAGTGAAAAAAAAAAAGTCAAATATTCCTTTAAATATCGTACCTGGGGGGTGTCTAAAGTATGCCTGTGAAGTGCCACGTGTTTCCCGTGTTTAGAACTGTCCCTGCACAAAATGACACTTCTAAAGGAAAAAAAAGCCATTTAAAACTGCTTGCGGCTTTAATGTAATGTCTGGTCCCGGTAATATGGATGAAATTCTTTAAGAAAAATGGCATAGCTACCCCATGACCCCCCCCCCCTACCCCAGCCCATTACCAGCCCCTTTGGGTCTTGTATGGATATTAAGGGGAACCCCGCACATAAAATAAAAAAGGCCCTATATACTCTGAACAGCCGTATACAGGCGGTGCATACAAGACAGGGACTGTAGGTTTGTTCTTATGTAGAATCTGTTTGTAATTTTGAACAGGTACATTGTTGAAGTGTAGCTCCAGCCCAAAAATCTATTTTTAAACTTTTTGGGAAACATAGGTAAGGGTTATCACCCCTGTAACATTTGTTTTGCTGTCTGTGCCCCTGTTCAGAACATTTCACCTCACTTTCCGTCCCAATGACAACTGTTTTTGAAATGTGGTGTTTTTCTTGAAACAAGGATTGCTGATAAAGCATCAGTACAGATGAGACCCCTTTCTCCCATATTTATTCTTACAGGAGAGAATTTTCCTTTCTAGGGGTAGATTTCCCCTCACTTCCTGTTGTCTTCTTTCGTTTGCAAGTAGGAGTCGTTTGTAAGTTGGATGTTTGAAAGTAGGGACCTGCCGTATATACTCTGCAGAAATAGGCCCCTTAGTTGTTGGTGTTGGCACAACACTGTAAGCACTCAGTTACTCTTGGTTGGTGCTGGAACGCCCTGCTGTCAACTATTATATCAGGAATTTTAATTACATATAATTGTTGAACAGTGGTAGTAAAAATTGGGGCTTTGATGGTGGTGCTGGTGCCACAACACTGTAAGCCCTGACAGTTACTCTTGGTGGGTGCAGCAATGGGCCCTGCTGTGAATTATTAGATCAAGAATTGTAATTACATGCCCCTTTTGAACAGGGGCTGAAAAATTGGGCCTTTCGTGGTGGTGGTGGTGGTGGCGTTGCCACAAGACTGTAAGCCCTCAGAGTTACTCTTGGTGGGTGCAGCAATGGACCCTGCTGTGAATTATTAGATCAAGAATTGTAATTGCATGCCCCTGTTGAACAGGGGCTGAAAAATTGGGCCTTAGGCACTGGTGGCACAACACTACAACCCCTCACAGATACTGTACTTGGAGCACAGCAATGAGCCCTGTTGCAAAGTATTGCTTCAAAAATTGTAATGACACGCCCCTGTTAAACAGGGGCTGAAAAATTGGGCCTTAGGCACTGGTGCCACAACACTCCAACCCCTCACAGATACTGTACTTGGAGCACAGCAATGAGCCCTATGGCAAATTATTGCTAAAAAAATTGTAATTACACGCCCCTGTAAAACAGGGGCTGAAAAATTGGGCCTTAGCCACTGGTGGCGGCACCCATAAACAAAAATGATCTTCCAAGCTATCATCATCAATCGTATCATTGAGGACTCGGAGGAGGAGGATAGCCAGTCAACATAACAGCACAGGCACTCAGCATCAGCATCAGTCTTGAAGGGATGTGACATGTTAAAATCAATTAGTCTGTTATATCAGCATCAGGTGTGTGGTAGCTGGTGGTGATCCAAGACTGGTTCATCTTGATGAAAGTCAGTCGATCAACCGAGTCGGTGGACAGGCGCACCCTGTGATCCGTGACAAATCCTCCAGCAGCACTGAATGTGCGTTCCGAAAGAACGCTGGATGCAGGACAGGCCAGTAGCTCAATTGCATACTGTGCAAGCTCTGGCCAGTGATCCATCCTCAAGACCCAGTAAGCCAGAGGATTTTCGGTGGGGAAGGTGTCCAAGTCTGACCTTGCCCCTAGATATTCCTGCACCATGTTTATCAGACGCTGGCGATGGTTGCTGGAACCGATCATACTTTGGGGCTGCGGACTAAAGAATTGTCTGAACGCATCGGTCAGACGGCCACCTTCCCCACCGCTCCTTCTTTGACTGGCCGAAGCCTCAGCAACTCGTTGTCCAGGACCAGGAGTTTGTAACCTCCCAGTCTCTGGGAACGCGTTGCACAGACCTTTCTGCAAGGCCTCCCGGAGTTGTCTCATCCTCTGCTCCCTCTGCGACGGTAACATAAGGTCCGCAACCTTACCCTTGTACCGTGGATCAAGGAGAGTGGCCAGCCAGTAATGGTCCCTCTCCTTGATCCGAAGAATACGAGGATCCTTCCGCAGACTTTGCAGGATCAGGGAGGCCATGCAGCGTAGGTTTGCTGAGGCATTCGCTCCGGAGTCCTCTGGGTCACTAAGGACGACATGATCCGCAGCCACCTCCTCCCAGCCACGTACAAGTCCACTGGTTTCTTGGGACTGTAAATCATCCCTAAAAGACTGCTGCTGATGATGCTGAGTGCCAGCCTCCACCTCCATGCTGACACAATCCTCCTCCTCCTCCTCCTCCTCCTCCTCTTCCTGTGCGATGGGTGGGACAGAAGGAACACTGTCTGGGTAAAGGGGGCCTTGAGAGGCAAGGAAGTCCTCCTCTTCCTGCCTCTGTTCTGCCTCAAGTGCCCTGTCCATTATTCCACGCAGCGTGTGCTCCAACAGGTGGACAAGAGGTACAGTGTCACTGATGCATGCACTGTCACTGCTCACCATCCTCGTGGCCTCCTCAAATGGTGCCAGGACAGTGCATGCATCCCTGATCATGCCCCACTGGCGTGGAGAAAAAAAACCAAGCTCCCCTGACCCTGTCCTGGTGCCGTAGTCGCACAGGTACTCATTGATGGCCCTCTGCTGCGTGTGCAGCCGCTGCAGCATGGCCAACGTTGAGTTCCACCTGGTGGGCATGTCACATATAAGCCGGTTCTTGGGCAGGTTCAACTCCTTTTGCAGCTCAGCCAGGCGAGCACTGGCATTATAAGATCTGCGGAAATGCACACAGACTTTCCTGGCCTGCCTCAGGACATCCTGTAAGCCCGGGTACCTGCCCAAGAACCGCTGCACCACCAGGTTAAGGACGTGAGCCACACAGGGCACATGGGTCAGTTGTCCCTGTCGGAGGGCGGAGAGGAGGTTGGTGCCATTGTCGCAAACCACCATTCCTGGCTTAAGCTGGCGTGGCGTCAACCACCTCTCGGCCTGGCCCTGCAGAGCAGACAGGACCTCTGCCCCAGTGTGGCTTCTGTCCCCCAAACACACCAGCGCAAGCACGGCATGGCATCTTTTTGCCTGCGTACTTGCGTAGCCCCGTGAACGGCTACGGAGCACCGCTGGTTCATAGGACAAACCACAGGAAGAGGCCATGGAGGAAGAAGAAGAGGAGGGGGTGGAGGAGAGAGGTGTGTCACAACCAGTAGTAGCATTTTGGAGGCGTGGCGGTGGGACAACCTCCAACACTACTGCACCTTGTCCTGCATCCTTCCCAGCTGCCAAAAGAGTGACCCAATGGGCCGTGAAAGAAAGGTAACGTCCCTGTCCATGCCTGCTGGACCATGAGTCAGCGGTAATATGCACCTTACCGCTGACCGCCCTGTCCAGCGAGGCCAAGACATTGCCTTCCACATGCCGGTAGAGAGCCGGAATAGCCTTCCGTGAGAAAAAGTGGCGTTTGGGAACCTGCCACTGAGGAACCGCACATTGCACAAACTCACGGAAGGGGGCCGAGTCTACCAACTGAAAAGGCAGCAGTTGAAGCGCTAGCAATTTAGCCAAGCTAGCATTCAACCGCTGGGCATGTGGATAGCTGGGAGTGAACTTCTTTCGACGGTCCAGCAGCTGGGGCAGGGAAATTTGCCTGCTAGAATCGGACGTCGGTGTACTGCTAGCAGAGTGGCCGCAAGTACTTGGCTGTGACACACCTAATTCTACACCTTCATTCCTCTCAGTGCATGTTTCAGAGAGGACTGAAGTTATAGTGGGGTTGGAGATCCCAGCTGATGCGGTGCAAGGAGAGGTCCGCTTTGTTCTTTGGTGTGGGTCTTTGAGGTAGGCTTGCCAACGAGCTGCATGGCAGGTCAACATATGTCTGGTCAGGCATGTGGTACCCAAGCGGCTGATGTTTTGGCCACGCGATATACGCTTGAGACATATGTTGCAAACAGCAGCTGTGCGATCTGATGCACTAGCCTCAAAAAAGGCCCACACCAAAGAACTTTTTGAATGACGGGCAGAGGCAGCGCCCTGCACAGGCGGAGCTCTGCGGTGTGATTCCGTCGGTGTACTGCCCTTACGCTGGCCACCAAAGGGCATCCTGCCTCGTTGGAGATGTGCCTCCTCCTCATCCTCCTCCTCCTCTTCTCTCCTATTAGGCCCCCACGTGGAGTCAGTGACCTCATCATCACCTCCCTCCTCATCACTGGAGCCAATCTGGCAGTATGCTGCAGCTGCTGGAACATGACTGCCAGATTGGTGTCCTTCTTGAGCATCCCCTCTGTCTGCTCTCACGCTACTGCCTTCCTCTAGCTGGGTTTCATCATCAGACCCTTCGAAACGCTGGGCATCCTCCTGGAGCATGTACCCAACACTGTGCTGAAACAGTTCGGGGGACTCCTCAGGAGGAGGACATGGTGGGTCTAGGGAAGGAGTGACTGATGATGAGTCTGACATTGATACCAGGGAAGAGGACGCTTTGGCAGCTGCTTTTCCAGTACCCTGAGCCTGGGTGAGAGAGGATGAGGAGGAGGAGGAGGGCTTGGTCATCCACTCTACCAAGTCTTCGGCATGATGTGGCTCAACATGTCCAGCTGCCGAAAAGAAGGACAAGCGTGTCCCATGGCCATGTGCTGATGACAATGCACCGCGTCCACGACCAGCACTGTTGCCCCCAGACACATAGCCTGCTTGCCCTCTTTTATTGCCTCCTGACTGTCTGCCTCTCCTTGTTTGCCTTCCAGACATTCTAATAGATGGCCTGCAGGGAGATGGGAAAAAAGCAATAAGGGCTACCCTCAGGTGTCCTTCTCTGTCCCTTGAAACAAGGACTTTGACAGTGAAAGAAACTGACACACTCTCCCTACCTACAGTTTTCTGTCCCTAGAAAAAATGTTTTTTTTAAGCACAATTTAGCACAAGGAGAATTCACTCACTGTCCTTCCAGGTCCCTGGAAACAAGGACTTTGACAGTGAAAGAAACTGACACACTCTCCCTACCTACAGTTTTCTGTCCCTAGAAAAAATGTTTTTTTTAAGCACAATTTAGCACAAGGAGAATTCACTCACTGTCCTTCCAGGTCCCTGGAAACAAGGACTTTGACAGTGAAAGAAACTGACACACTCTCCCTACCTACAGTTTTCTGTCCCTAGAAAAAATGTTTTTTTTAAGCACAATTTAGCACAAGGAGAATTCACTCACTGTCCTTCCAGGTCCCTGGAAACAAGGACTTTGACAGTGAAAGAAACTGACACACTCTCCCTACCTACAGTTTTCTGTCCCTAGAAAAAATGTTTTTTTTAAGCACAATTTAGCACAAGGAGAATTCACTCACTGTCCTTCCAGGTCCCTGGAAACAAGGACTTTGACAGTGAAAGAAACTGACACACTCTCCCTACCTACAGTTTTCTGTCCCTAGAAAAAATGTTTTTTTTAAGCACAATTTAGCACAAGGAGAATTCACTCACTGTCCTTCCAGGTCCCTGGAAACAAGGACTTTGACAGTGAAAGAAACTGACACACTCTCCCTACCTACAGTTTTCTGTCCCTAGAAAAAAAGTTTTTTTTAAGCACAATTTAGCACAAGGAGAATTCACTCACTGTCCTTCCAGGTCCCTGGAAACAAGGACTTTGACAGTGAAAGAAACTGACACACTCTCCCTACCTACAGTTTTCTGTCCCTAGAAAAAATGTTTTTTTTAAGCACAATTTAGCACAAGGAGAATTCACTCACTGTCCTTCCAGGTCCCTGGAAACAAGGACTTTGACAGTGAAAGAAACTGACACACTCTCCCTACCTACAGTTTTCGGTCCCTAGAAAAAATGTTTTTTTTAAGCACAATTTAGCACAAGGAGAATTCACTCACTGTCCTTCCAGGTCCCTGGAAACAAGGACTTTGACAGTGAAAGAAACTGACACACTCTCCCTACCTACAGTTTTCTGTCCCTAGAAAAAATGTTTTTTTTAAGCACAATTTAGCACAAGGAGAATTCACTCACTGTCCTTCCAGGTCCCTGGAAACAAGGACTTTGACAGTGAAAGAAACTGACACACTCTCCCTACCTACAGTTTTCTGTCCCTAGAAAAAATGTTTTTTTTAAGCACAATTTAGCACAAGGAGAATTCACTCACTGTCCTTCCAGGTCCCTGGAAACAAGGACTTTGACAGTGAAAGAAACTGACACACTCTCCCTACCTACAGTTTTCTGTCCCTAGAAAAAAAGTTTTTTTTAAGCACAATTTAGCACAAGGAGAATTCACTCACTGTCCTTCCAGGTCCCTGGAAACAAGGACTTTGACAGTGAAAGAAACTGACACACTCTCCCTACCTACAGTTTTCTGTCCCTAGAAAAAATGTTTTTTTTAAGCACAATTTAGCACAAGGAGAATTCACTCACTGTCCTTCCAGGTCCCTGGAAACAAGGACTTTGACAGTGAAAGAAACTGACACACTCTCCCTACCTACAGTTTTCTGTCCCTAGAAAAAATGTTTTTTTTAAGCACAATTTAGCACAAGGAGAATTCACTCACTGTCCTTCCAGGTCCCTGGAAACAAGGACTTTGACAGTGAAAGAAACTGACACACTCTCCCTACCTACAGTTTTCTGTCCCTAGAAAAAATGTTTTTTTTAAGCACAATTTAGCACAAGGAGAATTCACTCACTGTCCTTCCAGGTCCCTGGAAACAAGGACTTTGACAGTGAAAGAAACTGACACACTCTCCCTACCTACAGTTTTCTGTCCCTAGAAAAAATGTTTTTTTTAAGCACAATTTAGCACAAGGAGAATTCACTCACTGTCCTTCCAGGTCCCTGGAAACAAGGACTTTGACAGTGAAAGAAACTGACACACTCTCCCTACCTACAGTTTTCTGTCCCTAGAAAAAATGTTTTTTTTAAGCACAATTTAGCACAAGGAGAATTCACTCACTGTCCTTCCAGGTCCCTGGAAACAAGGACTTTGACAGTGAAAGAAACTGACACTCTCCCTACCTACAGTTTTCTGTCCCTAGAAAAAATGTTTTTTTTAAGCACAATATAGCACAAGCACAAAACACACTGACACTCTCCCTACCTATCCTTCTCTTTCCCTAAACTAAAGGAATCCAGGTTAAGCAAGAAAGAAATAAAAGTCACTGTCCCTGCCTATGCTGCTCTATCCCTGCTCCGGAACACACTACACTAGGCCGCCGTGCTGGCGGCCTTTTATAGTGTGGGGCGTGTACTAAACACCCTCAGCAATAATTGGCCACAGGCATCCTGCCTGTGGCCAATCATTGCTCTCCTCGCTGCCGGCGCTGTGATTGGCCAAGCATGCGGGGTCACAGTGCATGCTTGGCCAATCACAGCGCCTGGATGACACTGCGATGGCGTAGTGCATTGTGGGCCGTTCGCGTCACTCGAATTTGGCGCGAACGGCCCAAATCGTTCGATCTTCGTCGAACTATCGAACAGCCGATGTTCGAGTCGAACGTATGTTCGACTCGAACACGAAGCTCATCCCTACTAGCAGTACACCGACGTCCGATTCTAGCAGGCAAATTTCCCTGCCCCAGCTGTTGGACCGTCGAAAGAAGTTCACTCCCAGCCATCCACATGCCCAGCGGTTGAATGCTAGCTTGGCTAAATTGCTAGCGCTTCAACTGCTGCCTTTTCAGTTGGTAGACTCGGCCCCCTTCCGTGAGTTTGTGCAATGTGCGGTTCCTCAGTGGCAGGTTCCCAAACGCCACTTTTTCTCACGGAAGGCTATTCCGGCTCTCTACCGGCATGTGGAAGGCAATGTCTTGGCCTCGCTGGACAGGGCGGTCAGCGGTAAGGTGCATATTACCGCTGACTCATGGTCCAGCAGGCATGGACAGGGACGTTACCTTTCTTTCACGGCCCATTGGGTCACTCTTTTGGCAGCTGGGAAGGATGCAGGACAAGGTGCAGTAGTGTTGGAGGTTGTTCCACCGCCATGCCTCCAAAATGCTACTACTGGTTGTGACACACCTCTCTCCTCCACCCCCTCCTCTTCTTCTTCCTCCATGGCCTCTTCCTGTGGTTTGTCCTATGAACCAGCGGTGCTCCGTAGCCGTTCACGGGGCTACGCAAGTACGCAGGCAAAAAGATGCCATGCCGTGCTTGCGCTGGTGTGTTTGGGGGACAGAAGCCACACTGGGGCAGAGGTCCTGTCTGCTCTGCAGGGCCAGGCCGAGAGGTGGTTGACGCCACGCCAGCTTAAGCCAGGAATGGTGGTTTGCGACAATGGCACCAACCTCCTCTCCGCCCTCCGACAGGGACAACTGACCCATGTGCCCTGTGTGGCTCACGTCCTTAACCTGGTGGTGCAGCGGTTCTTGGGCAGGTACCCGGGCTTACAGGATGTCCTGAGGCAGGCCAGGAAAGTCTGTGTGCATTTCCGCAGATCTTATAATGCCAGTGCTCGCCTGGCTGAGCTGCAAAAGGAGTTGAACCTGCCCAAGAACCGGCTTATATGTGACATGCCCACCAGGTGGAACTCAACGTTGGCCATGCTGCAGCGGCTGCACACGCAGCAGAGGGCCATCAATGAGTACCTGTGCGACTACGGCACCAGGACAGGGTCAGGGGAGCTTGTTTTTTTTTCTCCACGCCAGTGGGGCATGATCAGGGATGCATGCACTGTCCTGGCACCATTTGAGGAGGCCACGAGGATGGTGAGCAGTGACAGTGCATGCATCAGTGACACTGTACCTCTTGTCCACCTGTTGGAGCACACGCTGCGTGGAATAATGGACAGGGCACTTGAGGCAGAACAGAGGCAGGAAGAGGAGGACTTCCTTGCCTCTCAAGGCCCCCTTTACCCAGACAGTGTTCCTTCTGTCCCACCCATCGCACAGGAAGAGGAAGAGGAGGAGGAGGATTGTGTCAGCATGGAGGTGGAGGCTGGCACTCAGCATCATCAGCAGCAGTCTTTTAGGGATGATTTACAGTCCCAAGAAACCAGTGGACTTGTACGTGGCTGGGAGGAGGTGGCTGCGGATCATGTCGTCCTTAGTGACCCAGAGGACTCCGGAGCGAATGCCTCAGCAAACCTACGCTGCATGGCCTCCCTGATCCTGCAAAGTCTGCGGAAGGATCCTTGTATTCTTCGGATCAAGGAGAGGGACCATTACTGGCTGGCCACTCTCCTTGATCCACGGTACAAGGGTAAGGTTGCGGACCTTATGTTACCTTCGCAGAGGGAGCAGAGGATGAGACAACTCCGGGAGGCCTTGCAGAAAGGTCTGTGCAACGCGTTCCCAGAGACTGGGAGGTTACAAACTCCTGGTCCTGGACAACGAGTTGCTGAGGCTTCGGCCAGTCAAAGAAGGAGCGGTGGGGAAGGTGGCCGTCTGACCGATGCGTTCAGACAATTCTTTAGTCCGCAGCCCCAAAGTATGATCGGTTCCAGCAACCATCGCCAGCGTCTGATAAACATGGTGCAGGAATATCTAGGGGCAAGGTCAGACTTGGACACCTTCCCCACCGAAAATCCTCTGGCTTACTGGGTCTTGAGGATGGATCACTGGCCAGAGCTTGCACAGTATGCAATTGAGCTACTGGCCTGTCCTGCATCCAGCGTTCTTGCGGAACGCACATTCAGTGCTGCTGGAGGATTTGTCACGGATCACAGGGTGCGCCTGTCCACCGACTCGGTTGATCGACTGACTTTCATCAAGATGAACCAGTCTTGGATCACCACCAGCTACCACACACCTGATGCTGATATAACAGACTAATTGATTTTAACATGTCACATCCCTTCAAGACTGATGCTGATGCTGAGTGCCTGTGCTGTTATGTTGACTGGCTATCCTCCTCCTCCGAGTCCTCAATGATACGATTGATGATGATAGCTTGGAAGATCATTTTTGTTTATGGGTGCCACCACCAGTGCCTTACGCCCAATTTTTCAGCCCCTGTTTAACAGGGGCGTGTAATTACAATTTTTGAAGCAATACTTTGCAACAGGGCTCATTGCTGTGCTCCTAGTACAGTATCTGTGAGGGGTTGCAGTGTTGTGCCACCAGTGCCTAAGGCCCAATTTTTCAGCCCCTGTTCAACAGGGGCATGTAATTACAATTCTTGATCTAATAATTCACAGCAGGGCCCATTGCTGCACCCACCAAGAGTAACTCTGAGGGCTTACAGTGTTGTGGCAACGCCACCACCACCACCACCACGAAAGGCCCAATTTTTCAGCCCCTGTTCAAAAGGGGCATGTAATTACAATTCTTGATCTAATAATTCACAGCAGGGCCCATTCCTGCACCCACCAAGAGTAACTCTGAGGGCTTACAGTGTTGTGGCAACACCGCCACCACCAGCACCACCACGAAAGGCCCAATTTTTCAGCCCCTGTTCAACAGGGGCATGCAATTACAATTCTTGATCTAATAATTCACAGCAGGGCCCATTGCTGCACCCACCAAGAGTAACTGTCAGGGCTTACAGTGTTGTGGCACCAGCACCACCATCAAAGGCCCAATTTTTACTACCACTGTTCAACAATTATATGTAATTAAAATTCCTGATATAATAGTTGACAGCAGGGCGTTCCAGCACCAACCAAGAGTAACTGTGAGTGCTTACAGTGTTGTGCCAACACCAACAACTAAGGGGCCTATTTCTGCAGAGTATATACGGCAGGTCCCTACTTTCAAACATCCAACTTACAAACGACTCCTACTTGCAAACGCAAGAAGACAACAGGAAGTGAGAGGAAATCTACCCCTAGGAAGGAAAATTCTCTCCTGTAAGAATTAATATGGGAGAAAGGTGTCTCCTCTGTACTGATGCTTTATCACCAATCCTTGTTTCAAGAAAAACACCACATTTCAAAAACAGTTGTCATTGGGACGGAAAGTGAGGTGAAATGTTCTGAACAGGGGCACAGACAGCAAAACAAATGTTACAGGGGTGATAACCCTTACCTATGTTTTCCAAAAAGTTTAAAAATAGATTTTTGGGCTGGAGCTACACTTAAACAATGTACCTGTTCAAAATTACAAACAGATTCTACATAAGAACAAACCTACAGTCCCTGTCTTGTATGCACCGCCTGTATACGGCTGTTCAGAGTATATAGGGCCTTTTTTATTTTATGTGCGGGGTTCCCCTTAATATCCATACAAGACCCAAAGGGGCTGGTAATGGGCTGGGGTAGGGGGGGGGTCATGGGGTAGCTATGCCATTTTTCTTAAAGATTTTCATCCATATTACCGGGACCAGACATTACATTAAAGCCGCAAGCAGTTTTAAATGGCTTTTTTTTCCTTTAGAAGTGTCATTTTGTGCAGGGACAGTTCTAAACACGGGAAACACGTGGCACTTCACAGGCATACTTTAGACACCCCCCAGGTACGATATTTAAAGGAATATTTGACTTTTTTTTTTTCACTTTATGCATCATTAAAATGACTGCTCCCGAAAAACGACCGTTTTTAAAACTTCTTTTTGCATTGATACATGTCCCCTGGTGCAGAACCCGGGTTCCCAAACCCTTTTTAGGACAATAACATGCATAATAGTTGTTATAATTAGCACTTTAGAATTCGAACGTTCGCATCCATTGTATTTAATAGGGTTCTAATGTTCGTACGAACTTTCGGTCCGTTCGCGGGTTCTGGTGCGAACCGAACCCGGGGGTGTTCGGCTCATCACTACTGGTGACAACTCTAAAACTTTCAATGGCAATAGTCATCAGGACAAGCAGAGGGGTGAATTTCCTCAGCCGGGGACATGGACAGCAATAAAAACTTGACAGAACTTTTCATGAAGCACACGGGCACAATATAAGATTTAAATAGGGGATAGTTTTTATTGGTTAGAATAATGGTGTAAGTTACATTATCATTTGTTTTTATTATTATTTTTCCAAGCAAAAACACAACACTACTTTCAATTATGCTCAGGTAGATTTGTTTGCATAATAATATTAATAAAAATCTCAATTTATAATTATTATTTTTGTTACTTCCAGGCCAAGGCACAACACCAATAAGTTTATGATAATAAAGACCTAAATAAATCCAGGCTCCCATGACACACTTTTCACTTAGGCCCAAAACAAATGGAAAGGTCGACACTTCTTTCCCGGTAAAAAGACAGAAGGCAGGAGATGAAGCCATACCTTTGTTTCAGAGGCCTCTAGCACAATAATAAGAGCAGTAGCAGAAAATATGGTAAGTCTTATCATCCCCCTGGGAAATTAGGCTCCGGCAGGTTTAGGTATTTTTAAAATCTGTATCTTTTTCCATCCCTCTTGGAGAAGTACATTAGGACGGAGGTGAATTGAAAGCAGAAAATCTATGTAAAAATTAGCTAGTGGGACTCATTACTCTCATATGTACATAAACGTCTCTCATCTTGCTGGAGGATTAGATGAGATTAAAAAAATCCCTTATTTTTCTAAATTGAGTTTATAGAGTCAGTATAGACATTTATCTACTGTAGTATCATAGAGGGAATCTTAAGGGGAGAACGTGCACCGCTGCAGCCTTTTTCCTGTTTTGGAAACCAAAGATTCAGCGTGGTTTAAAGGCCCGCTATTTTCCGGATTTATTTCACCTAGTCGGTAATGTCCCCTAGGGGAAAGAGGTGCAGAAAAATAATGCTGAAACTGAATGACCAAACAAAAAAATAAATTCATGAAATATGGTCATTTTTGGTGACTCTGACACTTTTATTATAATTTTGATTTGCCCCATGTCCCAATCCATGTAGTTAATTAAAAGGGGTGAAACAGTACCTTTTGTTTTTATTTCCTCTTATTTGTTTATAGCTTTGGAATCTACAGGAATGTTGTTTGACAATTTAGTTTTAGTACTTGAAAGTATATCTAACCCCAAGAACAAAAAAATATATATTGCAGCTTCTAAATCTTTCGATGTAGAGTTTTGTTATGTATTTTTATTTTATTTTTTATTTTTTTTAAGGCCCTTGAGAGCTGGATCACACTGGGGCGGCACGACTTTGGGGGCGACTCGGCAAGGCGATCTCAAGACGACTTAAGAGGCAACTTGCAAAATGACTTCTGTATTGAAGTCAATGCAAGTCACCCCGAGTTGCCCCCAAAGTCGTACAATAACTTTTTTCTAAGTCGGAGCGACTTGTGTCGCTCCTATAAGAATGGTTCCATTGAATAGAGCGGAGCGCGACTTGTCAGGCGGCTGAGTCCCCTGACGAGTTGCCCCAGTGTGAACCGGCTCTTATTATTACCTGGTGATCTGGCCACTTCCTTTCTAGGGTGGCTATGCTCACTTCTCCACTGTATCTATGGAGGAACAGCATAATCACCCATTGTGAGCAGCATTGCCAATCTGTGCATAGGGTGGTGGCACAATTCAGGGTCAGCATCTACTTCCTTGAATAAAAAGCCAGTTCATAGATGACAGTATCATGTAAAACTGGGTGCCTGTGCACTTCTTGTCTGTTTTTATAAATGTCTAACACAAATCAGGCTCTGTCGAATTTGTTTTTCAGCTTGTGACTCGCTACAAAGTTACAATGTTGCAGTTTGATCACCGACGGGGGAGGAGACTGAGGAAATGCTTCCTACTGCCAGGGATGAGCCGAACACCCCCCTGTTATGTTCGCACCAGAACCTGCGAACAGACAAAATGTTCGTGTGAACTTTAGAACCCTATTAAATACAATGGACTCGAACGTTCGAAATCTAAAGTGTTAATTATAAGGGCTAATATGCAAGTTATTGTCCTAAAAAGTGTTTGGGGACCTGGGTCCTGCCCCAGGGGACATGTATCAATGCAAAAAAAAGTTTTAAAAACGGCCGTTTTTTCGGGAGCAGTGATTTTAATAATGCTTAAAATGAAAAAATAAAAGTGAAATATTCCTTTAAATTCCGTACCTGGGGGGTGTGTATGATATGCATGTGAAGTGGCGCATGTTTCCCGTGCTTAGAACTGTCCCTGCAAAAAATGTCATTTTTGAAAGAAAAAAAGTCATTTAAAACTGACTCGCGGCTATTAATGAATTGTCGGCTCCCGGCAATACATACAAAAGTCATTGATAAAAAAAAAAAGCGTGGGGGTTCCCCAGAATTCAATTACCAGGCCCTTCAGGTCTGGAATGGATATTAAGGGGAACCCCGCCGCAAATTTAAAAAAAAATTGACGTGGGGTTCCCCCAAATATCCATTCCAGGCCCTTCAGATCTGACATGGATTTTAAGGGGAACTCCACCCCAAATTTTTTAAAAAAATGGCATGGAGTCCCCCTAAAAATCCATACCAGACCCCTTATCCGAGCACGCAACCTGGCCGGCCGCAGGGGAAAAGGGGGGGACGAGAGAGCGGCCCCCCCTCCCTCCTGAACCGTACCAGGCCACATGCCCTCAACATGGGGAGGATGTCCCCATGTTGATGGGGACAAGGGCCTCATCCCCACAACCCTTTCCCGGTGGTTGTGGGGGTCTGCGGGCGGGGGGCTTATCGGAATCTGGAAGACCCCTTTAACAAAGGGGACCCCCAGATCCCGGCCCCCCCATGTGAATTGGTGAGGGGTACATTGTACCCCTACCATTTCACGAAGAAAGCGTAAAAAAATGTTTAAAAAAAAACACAAACACCTTGAAAAAGTCCTTTTTTAAAAAAAAAAACAAAAAAACATTCCAGCGGTGAAATCCAGTGTCCCGCGGCGATCCCGATGTCCAGCGCTGTCCTTCATTGGTTGTGCCTGAGCGGACCTGATGGGGAACTCCCTCTCAGTGTTTTAAATGTATAGACCCGCCCCTTCTAAAGTTCCCCATCAGGTCCGCTCAGCGGACCAGATGCGGAACATGAGAAGGGGCGGGTCTATACATGTATTATCAAAGTGAGAGCAGTTCCCCATCAGGTCCGCCCCCTCGGTATGTCGGACCCGCCTACGTCATTGGCTTGAGCAGGGAACTTCCTTCACTATGTAAATTTAAATTACACAGTGAAGGAAGTTCCCCGCTCAAGCCAATGACGTAGGCGGGGTCCGACATACCGAGGGGGCGGACCTGATGGGGAACTGCTCTCACTTTGGTAATACATGTATAGACCCGCCCCTTCTCATGTTCCGCATCTGGTCCGCTGAGCGGACCTGATGGGGAACTTTAGAAGGGGCGGGTCTATACATTTAAAATACTGAGAGGCAGTTCCCCATCAGGTCCGCTCAGGCACAACCAATGAAGGACAGCGCTGGACATCGGGATCGCCGCGGGACACTGGATTTCACCGCTGAAATGTTTTTTATTTATTTATTTTTTTAAATAAAGGACTTTTTCAAGGTGTTTGTGTGTTTTTTTAAACATTTTTTTACGCTTTCTTCGTGAAATGGTAGGGGTACAATGTACCCCTTACCAATTCACATGGGGGGGCGGGATCTGGGGGTCCCCTTTGTTAAAGGGGTCTTCCAGATTCCGATAAGCCCCCCGCCCGCAGACCCCCACAACCACCGGGCAAGGGTTGTGGGGATGAGGTCCTTGTCCCCATCAACATGGGGACATCCTCCCCATGTTGAGGGCATGTGGCCTGGTACGGTTCAGGAGGGAGGGGGGGCCGCTCTCTCGCCCCCCCTTTTCCCCTGCGGCCGGCCAGGTTGCGTGCTCGGATAAGGGGTCTGGTATGGATTTTTAGGGGGAATCCACGCCATTTTTTTAAAAATTTGGGGTGGAGTTCCCCTTAAAATCCATGCCAGATCTGAAGGGCCTGGAATGGATATTTGAGGGAACCCCACGTCAATTTTTTTTTAAATTTGCGGCGGGGTTCCCCTTAATATCCATTCCAGACCTGAAGGGCCTGGTAATTGAATTCTGAGGAACCCCCACGCTTTTTTTTTATTTTTTTATCAATGACTTTTGAATGTATTGCCGGGAGCCGACAATTCATTAATAGCCGCGAGTCAGTTTTAAATGACTTTTTTTCTTTCAAAAATGACACTTTGTGCAGGGACAGTTCTAAGCACGGGAAACATGCGCCACTTTACATGCATATCGTACACACCCCCCAGGTACGAAATTTAAAGGAATATTTCACTTTTATTTTTTAATTTTAAGCATTATTAAAATCACTGCTCCCGAAAAAACGGCCGTTTTTAAAACTTCTTTTTGCATTGATACATGTCCCCTGGGGCAGGACCCGGGTCCCCAAACACTTTTTAGGACAATAACTTGCATATAAGCCTTTATAATTAGCACTTTAGATTTCTCCCATAGATTTTTCGAATTTGCCGCGAACACCCCAATTTGTTCGCTGTTCGGCGAACGGGCGAATAGGCAATGTTCGAGTCGAACATGAGTTCGACTCGAACTCGAAGCTCATCCCTACCTACTGCATGCAGCACAATGACATAATTACAGGCTAGGCCATCACTGGAATAGAGCTCATGTATGTTTTTTTTTTATTTGATATAGGATTTCACTTTTTAAAAGGTGATATCGTTGCTGTACATTGTGACATGTCAAAAATGTTTTCATGTGTATTTGTTACAGTATTGAAAGGTCCAGCTCAAAGTGGACTTCCAAGCCTAAAGTCTATACATACAGTAACTACTTCACCTGGCAAAGGGTTAGCTATTCCTTTGATTTACACCTCTTATGTACTGATGGTTTCAGTAAGATTAATTGACTACTTTCTGGATTTGCATACCTTATGCCGCGTACACACGATCGGACATTCCGACAACAAAACTGTGTTTTTTTTGCTGACAGATGTTGGCTCAAACTTGTCTTGCATACACACGGTCACACAAATGTTGTCTGAATTTCCGAACGTCAAGAACACGGTGACGTACAACACTATAACGAGCCGAGAAAAATGAAGTTCAATGATTCAGAGCATGCGTGGCATTTTGTGCGTCGGCATTGGATACACACAGTCGGAATATTCGACAATACATTTTGCTGTCGGAAAAATAGAGAACCTGCTCTCAATCATTTGTTGGCGGAAATTCTGACAGCAAATGTTGGATGGAGCATACACACGGTCGGAATATCCAAGCAAAAGCTTCCATCGAACATTTGTTGGCGGAAATTCCGATGGTGTGTACGCGGCAATAGTCCGTTTTTACTGGCTCTGAGAACAACTTATGGGCCATGAATAAAGCTGATGATGCTGATTCACTATCCGGCTAGGACAGCCGTTCTCACCCTTTATGCCCCAAAGGAACCCCTTAAAATGATTTTCAGGTCACAAGGAACCCCTGCTAAAATCATTGGCAGTAAGTGGGAAAAATGTTCCTTACACTGGTGGAAGTTGCAATGATGCACCACTTACATTGGTAGTCAGAATGCCCCCCCTCCCCCACTTACAGATAACTGGTGTCTAGGAGCTGGCTCTACCAAGTGGTATTGGCCTTGGAACTCTACAGATACCATCAGATGGGGAGGGTCAATCAGCCACAGATCAAAGTGCCCCTAGAAACCTCTGAAGGAACCCTAGTTGGGAATGGCTGAATTAGGGAGTCTGGAGGGGAGGGGAGGTCTATTTATAAATGTTTTCACACAAGATTCACACAATTTTCACCCAAGATTCTTATTTTTTGCAAAGAAATCCAGTTAGAAAAATGTGTGAATTTTGGGTGAAAGTTGTGTGAACATTGGGACACCTTTTTAAACAGACGCCTAAAGCCTAGTACACATGGGCTGAATTTCGGGCGACATCAGATGGTTGACAGGTTGACAGCTGGCTGTTTGGTGAGCTTCTGTTGGACCAGCATGCTGGAAAACCAGCAGCCGACCAGCTCTCCATCAGCACTGACCAGAGTGTTCTGCTGGGGGGGGTCACCCCCCTGTCAGAACACAAAAGAACAGCAGGAGAGATCACTGCACTAACGTCGGATCGTTGGTAAAGCGTCTCCGGCCAGAGCTGTCATTTTTTTTTTCGTTCAACCCAAAAAGACTGGCTGTGTGGTGTATAACGTGTGTGTAGATCATAGGACTGGATGTGCAGTATTACAAAGTCTTTGGCAGCCTGGATTGTCACTTTCATTTCTTATTTGTATGTTAATTCTGAAAATTTTTATTAGAAATGTGCTTCTCATTTTACCACCTTAATAAAATTATAATATAATAATAAGGAATTTGAATGTTGAATGTTGACAGCATTAATGCCATGCAATAATGGCATGCAATAATGGCATACTTGAAATACAGTATAGTGCTTCTCCTATTCCTTTGTAGGACAAAGTCATTGTTGTGCCACTTTGCCTATTTTTTTCTTATTTGTTACTGTTTTAACCAAGTTTGCCAAAGAAGCAACATTAAAACTTGCATTGCTGAATTACTTCACAACTTCTTTATAATCAGCCCCTGTGTTTTTGTTTCTGAACTGCATGCAAGAAATGCCCAGGAAGCATACATAAAATTGAGCTTAAAGCATTTGTTACCCCAACATTTCAAATTTCCTGATATGTGCCTGCTGTACCATGTACTTGTATGAGAAAGTATCCTGTTCTCTTTGTTTCCTTTGTTTGAAATCCCTGGTGTACCTGCCAATCCCTCTGCTTTCCTATTATAAACTGACCACACTAAACAGGAGAACACACCGTGGTTAGTTCTCTAGCTCTCCAATAAGGATGAGCTCCGGCGTGTTCGCAAAGCCCACGTGCAGAGCCCGCCAGGAAGTCGGCACTGCGCTGTGCTAATCACCGGCAGTGAGACATTTTCCGATCTCTGCAGCTGTGCATCGGGACAATGTTTCACTGCCTGTGATTAGAGCAGCGCAGTGCCGACTTCCTGGCGGGCTCTGCACGTGGGCTTTGCGAACACGCTAGAGCTCATCCTTACTCTCCAATGATCAGACCTGTCCTGACACCCCCCAGCTGCACAACCATTCACTGGGAAGCTCAGTGTGCCGCTGCTTCTCCTCCTCCAGCTCTTATGCAGTTGAGAACAGAGGGTATGTGATCACTTATAAAAAAGGGAATAGGGGTATTTATAATTTCTTATTTATATCTATACAAAAATGTTTTGCCTTTCATTTCTATTTTAAACTGAATGGCGTTTACAATCAAGTCAGAATGGGCTTGTTCACACTTGTGGTTGTGGGGCGGTAAAAACATGTGATTGAGCTGTGTTGAGCCTCCCAACCGCGCCACCTTGAGCTTTGTTGAGCCTCCCTACCGGGCTATCTTAAGCTGCAAAGGCAGTAGGCAGGGGTGTACACATGCCACAATACTTTGCTTCCAGCTATGGCATGAATTAAACACCATCGTGTTTGGTGGGCACTACCGCCACCGGACATGACCCATTCAAGAGAATGGGGTTGCACTGCAGCCCTCCTGTAAGGGTGACACTGTAATTTTAGGATTAAAACAGCTGATAAGGAGGCAACATATCACCTCCTCTCTGCCTGTCAAATGCCTCACAAATGCAATACGATGTCAGAAGTATACAATTAAATGGGACATGAACTTTGGAAGCTGTACCCAAGAAGGCAAGCAGAGGTCTAATGACTAGTCATCAGTATTAGCTGTAGTCCCTATTAGGCAGGCCATACACAGTTCAAATCTTGGCCAGTTCAGCAGAAACCAGCCAAGATTTGAATCGTGTATGGGCAGGCTGAATGTAGCCAGTTGATTGATCGATCAACTTGGGTATAACCAGCATGCCTAGTTTTAACTGAGATTATCGCTAGCGGCTGCTATAGCCACTATCAATAATCACTGTCTTTCCCCGATGGGGATTGCTTCCCCCTGTCCGCCCACAACGGGGGAAAACAATGACTCTGCAGGAGGGATTCTCTCATCAACACTGCCCTTGCCGCGAGCTCCGTGACCATGCCCATGGGACCCGCAGACTTGATGTCCGCCGGTGTCCCGCGATCGTGTCACCGAGCTGTAGAACGGGGGGAGGCCAGTGTAAACAAGGCATCTCCCTGTTCTGTCTAGTGACAGGACACTGATCGTCTGCTCCCTGTCATCAGGAGCAGCGATCAGTGTCATGTCACAGTAAGCCCAGCCCCCACACAGTTAGAATCACTCCCTAGGACCCACTTCCTCACCCCCTAGTGGTTAACCCCTTCCCTGCCAGTGGCACAGTAATCAGTGCATTTTTATAGCACTGATCGCTGTATAAATGTGAATGGTCCCAAAATAGCGTCAAAAGTGTCCGATGTGTCTGCCATAATATCACAGTCACGATAAAAATCGCTGATCGCCGCTATTACTAGTAAAAAAATAAAAAAAATAATAAAAATGCCATAAAACTATCCCCTATTTTATAGACGCTATAACTTTTGCGCAAACCAATAAATAAACGCTTATTGCGATTTTATTTATCAAAAATATGTAGAAGAATACGTATCTGCCTAAGTTGAGGAAATAATTAGTTTTTTTATATATTTTTCTGGGATATTTATTATAGTAAAAAGTAAAAAATATTGCTTTTTATTTTTAAATTGTCGCTCTATTTTTGTTTATAGCGCAAAAAAAAAAACGCAGAGGTGATCAAATACCACCAAAAGAAAGCTCTGTTTGTGGGAAAAAAATTTGCGTCAATTTTGTTTGGGAGCCACGTTGCACGACCGCGCAATTGTCAGTTAAAGCGGCGCAGTGTGGAATCGCAAAAAGTGGTCCGGTCATTTGGCAGTCAAATACTCCGAGGCTGAAGTGGTTAACAGAAGTCTACGCAAGTCGCAATGAAATTGGCAAAAAAGTAGTGCAGGAACCTTTTTCATGACATGAGTCGTTTCAATTTAAACGGTTCCATTCCCAACAATGGGGTGCGACTTGTCATGCGATTTGGAACTGTCAACTCGCATGACAAATCGCACCGGTGTGAACGGGGGCTTAAGGTAAATCTATCTTGGTACTGGTTAGGCAGTGACCGTAAACAAAATAAATAAATACATAAGAAAAGAATAAAAATAAATATTAAACTATATTTCTGACCTTTAAAAAAAAGCGAAAAAACGAAATCAAAGCGTAAATGATCCTGCCAGCTCAATCCACTAATTTGTTGGAAACAGTCGCTTATGCAACTCTTCTTTTTTATTTCCCCTGCTGACCATTGTCAATGGCACTAAACGAAAAAGTAAATCCAAATTTTTATTTGCCACTGTAAAAGGAATAGGGTGGACATTTTGCAATGGAAATGGATACTCTTGCTCCGGTGGCAGCTGTCTATTAGGGAAATTCCCCTTACTACGTAGAGATTTCCTACCACTTCATGTTGCATTTGGATAGAAGGTGAAGGGAAATCTCCCCAACAGGATGCATACATCAAACTAACAGAGGGTCTAGCCCTTCACTACTTTATTCCAAATGAAAAAGTTTTGGCTATAAACTCACCAGCACTTACCAAAAGTATCGATTTCAGGTTAACTGTCCCTAAAAGCAATAAAGTAGAAAGCAGCAATTTTCTGATAGAACTAAGCCGGACACTTTCACACCAGAGAAATCTTCAGAGCTTTTAGGCTCTGTAACACCAATGGTTTATTGTTTCAATAACACTGTTTTATGGATAACCAAAATCGATTCCAAGATGAAATGCTTCAGTCTCAGCTCAGCTGTTGTGTCCCGTTTTAGTGTTTAAGGCCAAGTCACCATTCAAGGCATCAGGTGGGCTTTTACTGATCAAGCCAACAGAACAGATCTGCACCTGCGACCATCCGACTCAACAAGAAACACAGTGTTCCATTTACTTCATTATACAGTGCGAAGCATTCTACAGAAGCAAACCGCTCTCTCTTCAACAATATCAGAAATAAAACATTCTGTTACTATCAGGCTGGATGTGCGGAGAGACCACATAACACCTAGTCTTGGGAGCCAATAAATGTCTGAAGGAAGAATCGCTTATTTTGCCTAAAGCAGATGGATTCTAACTTTCATTTCCCCCCATACTGCACTGGAAAACAAAATATAAATTTGGAAAAATTTCCATAGGCAATATGAACTTCTTCCTTAAAGTAGAACAATGGGCAACAAATCCTATTGATGTGAACTGAAGTCGTATGACATAAGGCTAATCACCTTGCAGTGTTGAGACTGCCTTGTGCAACACCACTTGCCGACCGCCCGCCGCCATTATACGGCGGCTGTTTGAAGAGGAATACCGTTGTTATGGCAGCAGATAGCTGACATAACCCCGGTATCCTCTTCTTCAGCGGGCGGTCGGCTTTCAGATAAAAGTTGTCTCAGCGGCGGGGGGCAGTAGAGGAACCCTCCATTCTGCCGCACTCCGGTCATCTCTGCCACTTACCAGAGCCGTTGGTAGTGGCGGAGATGATCGGGTCCTCTTCCCTCACAGGTTGGATGCTGAGTGAGGGAAAGATGGCCCCTGTTCGGCTCCATAGCATTGGATGGCGGAAGCGACGTCAAACATCACTTCTCCCAATGCTCCTAAAGGAGATTTTTTTTTTTTTTTGCATTTTATCGTAAATGTGAGATCTGAGGTCTTTTTGACACCAAATCTCACATTAAAGAGGTTCTGGCACAGTAGTTAACTCTGAGGTCTCCTGGGATGAATGATGTGGGTATGGCAGGAGACTACAGGCAAGTGACATCATTCTCACCTAGGCAAGTACCGAGATTGTGCAGGGAGAAATCCCTGAAAATAGTTCAAAAACAAAAAAAACGAACTGCTATTTTGAGAGAGAAGGGTTTGGATTAAAAGGAGGAAAGTGGCGTTGGAGGGTGAAGGTCCACTTCAAGCAATTGGGCAGACATCTGGGCAGGGCTGACACCGCTCGGTCCACAAAAATGCTGTGTGTCGTCATTCCAAAACAGGACTAACAATCTGAGAGCATTTATTGTAGATCAGCAGGTATTTTTCTGCTCTTGAAGGGTCTTTACCACTTGCCGGCCAGCCGCCATCATTATACTGCGGCAGGTCGGCTTATTCCCATGAATCGTCGTAGCTGTACATCGGCACTTTAAACAGCGGGGGACCCGATGAGCATGGCATGCAGTTGCGATGACCGCCGGCCATGTGCGATTGTGGGCACAAGAGCCAGAACAGGGATCTCTGTGTGTAAACACAGAGATCCCTGTTCTGACAGGAGAGGAGAGACAGAAAGTCTGTTCCTACTACTCAAGAACAGCGATATGTCTCCTCCTCTAGTCAGTTACATCCCCCACAGTTATAAACATACATGAGGGAACACATTTAACCCCTTGATCGCCCACTAGTGTTAACCCCTTATCTACCAGTGACATTTATACAGTAATCAGTGCATTTTTAAAACATTCATCGCTGTATAAATGTCACTGGTCCCAAAAATGTGCCAAAAGTGTCCGATCTGTCTGTCGCAATGTTGCAGTCCCACTAAAAATCACAGATTGACGCCATTACTAGTAAAAAATATAATAATAATAAAAATGCCATATATCTTTCCCCTATTTTGTAGACGCTATAACTTTTGTGCATCAATAAACACTTATTGCGATTTTTTACCAAAAATATGTATAAGAAAACATATTGGCCTAAACTGATGAAGTAATTTGTTTGTTTTTTTTGGTATATTTATTATAGCAAAAAGTACAAAGAATAATTTTTTTCAAAACTGACGCTCTTTTTTTGTTTATAGCGCAAATAAATAAGAAACGCAAAGGTGACTAAATACCACAAAAAAACTCTATTTGTGGGAAAAAAAAGGTTGTCAATTTTGTTTGGGTACAATGTTGCACGACTGCGCTATTGTCAGTTAAAGCAATGCAGTGCCGTATCGCAAAAACATTGCCTGCCCATTAAGGGGAAAATCTTCCGGTCCTTAAATGGTTAAAGAGGGGTAAAACTTATGGAAATGTGCATGTATTGCAGAGATGTTACTTTATAAATTTGCCCAGATAACAAAAAAAGGAAGGCAAAAGAAAAAAGAGTAAATCATCTGAAAACAGCAAAAGAGAAAATTGTTAATGCTGCAAAAAATTTGTGTCAAGTCTATGGAATGCGCGATAAAAAAAAGGTAATTTGTTACAGTTTCAATAATATTTTCTTCGCAAACCTTCAGATTTATTTCCATATTTTACAGAAGTGTAAATTATCTACATTACCAGAGTGTTAAAATCATTTTCCGAATAGCTGCACACATACGTGCTTAGCCTTGTTCAGCGTTTTACAAAAATGATTGTGTACGGCTCCAGCTCGGCAAGGTAAACAAAGTACTGTATTAGGTGTATTGAGAAATGAGGACTGCCATAGAAGACATTCCATTCAAAATCGAGTGAACGGGAAATTCACACACTCACCATAACGGCATAATGCTTAAAAGATGCAAAATAACCACTTTGAAAAAGTTTGCGGCCCACGGGCATGTTATATGCATATTGACCTTTAAAGTGGATGTAAATTCATGAAATGTGAGCTGGGCACATATACAGTATCTGCAGTGTTTTGTTATGTCTCTTCAAAGAGCTAAGTCCTGTAGTTCTCTCCTAAACAGTTCCTCTGTTATCAGCCTGATAACTCCTGACAAATTCTCTGACACATCAGATAAAAGCAGCCTGAATCTTCTGTCAGGGGGGTTGCTAAAATAGATTAGCAGGGAGCTGGCCCTGTTACAAAACACCTCTGAGAGTCTCAGCCTATGTGGAGAGGGGGTTTGTGCCTTTCCTCCAATCAGCAATTTTAGCTATCTTGGCTGACATCACACTCTGTGTTAAACACGATCTGAACTTTCTAAACAGTATATAAATGTGAAGACAGCAGATATACATGTAAAACTTATGTAGGGACACTTGGTTCATCCCTGTGTGTATCACTGGGTGTATGAAGGGTTTACATCCACTTTAACCACTTCAATACAGGGCACTTACAGTATACACCTTCCTGCCCAGACCAATTTTCAGCCTTCAGCGCTGTCGACTTTGAATGACAATTGCGCTGTCTTGCTACACTGTACCCAAACAACATTTTTATATTTTTTTCCCCACAAATAGAGCTTTCTTTTGGTGGTATTTGATCACCTCTGCGATTTTCATTTTCTGCTAAACAAATAAAAAAAGACCAAAAATTTGGAAAAAAATATGTATTTTTTTTGTTTCATTTACAAAACTTTGTAAATAAGTACGTTTTCCCGTTCACTGATGGGCACTGATTGGGCTGCACTGACAGGCACTGATAAGGCGGCACTGATGGGCACCGATGAGGTGGCACTGATGATGGGCACTAATATGTGGCACTGATGGGCACTGATAGGTGGCACTGATATGTGGCACGGATGGGCACTGATAAGCGGCACAGATGGGCACTGATCGGTGGCACGGATGGGCACTGATCGGTGGCATGGATGGGCACTGATAGGCGGCATGAATGGGCACTGATAGGCGGCATGGATGGGCACTGATAGGCGGCACGGATGGGCAATGATAGGCGGCACGAATGGGCACTGATCGGCAGCACGGATGGGCACTGGTAGGCGGCACGGATAGGCATGGATGGGCACTGATAGGTGGCACTGATGTACTGTAATGTATTGTACTGATGGATGCCAATCAGTGCCGAACAATAATGCCTGCCAATCAGTGATGCCCATTGTGGGCACTGATTGGCATCCATTGTGGGCACTAATTGGCATCCATTGTAGGCACTTTTGGGCATCCCTGGTGGTCTAGGGAGGCATACCTGGTGGTGACATCCCTGATGGTCCTAGTGGCGTCCCTGCTGGTCCAGTGTGGGCATCCTCGGGGGGGCTGCGCTGATAATCGATCAGCACAGACCCCCCTGTCAGAGAAGCAGCCGGACAGACCCGAGTGAGGAAAAGCCAATCACCGGCTCTTCGTGTTTACATCGTGATCAGCTGTGATTGGACACGGCTGAACACGCGGTAAAGAGTCTCCGTCAGAGACTCTTTACCTAGATCAGTGTTGCAGGGTGTCAGACTGACACCCCGCAACAGCGATCGGTGCGATGCGCGCCCCCAAGGGCGCACAGCGGCTCAATATCCTGATCACATCATATGACGTCTGGTCAGGATATTGAAACCACTTTGCCGCCGTCATTTTGTAATAGGGCGGGCGGCAAGTGGTTAAGCTCGTACTGTTTATGCTGTGATGTAAACTGGCTCTACATTCCCTGGGATCCTTCACCCTTCGCTTCCCCATCTTCCTTCCTTGCTGTACAATCTAGCACTGTGGATAAAGTCTCTCGGTGAGGGTGGGAGCCTAATTTGGATCCTAGTGACCCTATCTAGGTAACTTGTGTATCATCACAGCCTACTTGGTTTGTCCTGTGGTTGCTATTTTGGCATACTGGTATACTGTTTTACCGGGTCAATGCTGAGTTACCACCTGGCTACCTTTGTACAATGATCTTCTTTTGGTTTGGATGGCTTTATAAAAACATTCCCAATTAAAAATATTGAAGAAAAAAAATGCATAAAAACACAGTTTAATTTTGTTTTCTTGAATGTCCTAGAGCAGGGTTTCTCAATCAGGGTTTTATGGAACTCTAGGGTTCCTCCAGAGGTTGATAGGGGTTCCTTGAGCAATTTCTGCCTCTCAAAAGAGTTCCCCCTGACACCACAGATCTTTTTAGCTATCTGTAAGGGGGTAATTCTTCCCAATGACCACAAAATGGAAGGAGCATTCTTCCCACTGACCATCACACGAATGTATCATGATCTGTAGATATAGTCATTTTCAGCAGGGTTCCCTGAGACCGGAAAGATATTTCAAGGGTTCAAGGGTTACTGAGAAAGGCAGTCCTAGAGCTTCATACATCCGCACATAGACACGAATGGTTAAAAGGCGGCTGCTGTATGCAGCTATTTGTGTAAAGTAGAGCACATTTACAAACAGAATTCATCAAACACACCTAGGGTGCTTTCCATGAATGCACATGCTCTACTTTAAGCAAATAGCTGTGTACAGCCGCCTTCCCCCATTCATGTCTATGGGCGGCTGTATGCAGCTCTAGGAAAACAAAAATAAACTAACACCACGGTTTATTTACTAAAATTAGATAGTGCAAAATCTGGAGCAGCAATGCATGTTAGCCAATCAGCTTCTAACTTCAGCTTGTTTAATTAACTACGTAGCGACTACCCTATAGCAGTTTTACTGCAACAGGGCGGCAGCTGTGTGCCTGATCACATATCTATATATAAATATATATATATATATACATGATTCCGGTCTTCCGACTGCAGGGGGCGTGCGCGGTATGCCGGCAGGCCACTTCTGCTGTGAAAATTCACAGCAGAAGCCAATCTGCGAGTGTCGGGCAGTCCATGTTCTCCAACACCCACTGATTGCCAGTAAACTACACAGAATGGGGATCTGTGCCTCTAAACAAGGCAGATCTGTGTTCCTGCAAAGCAGGGACTAGAATCCATGTCTTCCCCTAGTAAAAGCAGCACACATAGTAATCACAAACACTGGCTAGGCACAAATGTAACCCTTTGATTGCCCTTGCTGTTAACCCCTTCCCAGCCACTGTCATTAGTACAGTGACAGTGCATATTATAGCACTGATCACTGTACTAGTGTCGCTGGCTCCCACAAAGTGTCAAAAGTATCAGTTAGTGTCTGATTGACCACCGCAATATCTCAGTCCTACTATAAGTCGTTGATCGTCTCCATTACTAGTATAAAAAAAAAAATCATAATATGTATACGCTCTAACGTTTACGTAAACCAATCAATATACACTTATTGGGATTTATTTTACCAAAAACACGT
Organism: Rana muscosa; assembly: GCA_029206835.1. Lineage (NCBI taxonomy): Eukaryota > Metazoa > Chordata > Amphibia > Anura > Ranidae > Rana > Rana muscosa. The sequence continues at coordinate 1,021,069,808 of CM055117.1, forward strand.
AGCAGAATACGTATTGGCCTGAATTTATGAAGAAATTCGATTTTTTACATTTTTTTATTGGATATATTTTATAACAGAAAGTAAAAAATGCAGTGGTAACCAAACACCACCCTAAGAAAGCTCTATTTCTGGGGAAAAAAATGCACAAATATTATTTGAGTACAGGGTCGCACGGTCGCGCCATTTTCAGTTAAAGTAACGCAGTGCCGTACCTTAAAAAATGGCCTGGTCATAAGGGCGGTAAATCTTCCGGCGGTCACGTAGTTAAATCCCCCTTTACACGTGGGAGGCATGTAGTAGTACAAAAAAACTTGGAAGCTGATTGGTTTCTATGCAGAGCTGCACCAGATTTTTCACTCTTCGGCTTTAGTAAATCAACTCCACTGTCTTCACGCTAGATGGGCAAATGCATGTAGCCTTATAGTAGTGTATGGGATGGAGTGTTTATTGCCCAGTGCAGCTAATATGCATGAGAAAACACTCTGTATAAGAAACATCAGAAACAAGTTTCTTCAAAATGCGTGCATGAATATTTTTACAGTATTCAATCTAAAAAAAAAAATCTTTTGAACTTCAGGAATTATTCAAAATAGTAACTGATTGGCTACCTATGATTTCAATACTTTCTGAATCATTGCCCAAAAACAAACGTGGCAAGAAAAGTCAAAACTAGTTTTGTAAATGCTTTTTTTGAGGAATTGACTGGTGTTACTGGATAAGCATGACAGACATGCCACCATGATTTTTAGGATTGGTTAGCAGTGAGAGCATTCATACAGGTTTTGTTTATAAGATACGTGCCCTTTCCCTGGCCCTTTTCCTGGCTGCCATCAGGTCATGCTCTCATTCATAACTGCATTGTGCCACTTGTACATGTGCGGCCCAAGCTCCATTGACTTCAATGGAATTCTCATCAACAGGAGGAAAGGCAGCAGATGGGCCTTGCATTGCAAGTCAATGGACTCTGGGTCCTGGTTGGCATGGTGAATAACTAAAAAGGTTTTTGAAAGAAAAGCTGTGTGATGTCAGCCTAGCTACACACTAAAGATCTCTGTGGAGCTGAAGTTTTATGCCACGTACACACGATCGGAATTTCCGACAACAAAACCGTGTTTTTTTTACGACGGATGTCGGCTCAAACTTGTCTAGGAAACACACGATCGCACAAATGTTGCTTGGAAATTCCAATGGTCAAGAACGCGGCGACATACAACACTACGACGAGCCGAGAAAAATTAAGTAGGATTCCGAGCATGCGTCAAATTGATTCCAAGCATGCACAGCACTTTTGTGCGTCAGAAATGGCTACACACGGTCGGAATTTCCGACAAGAACTTTTGTTGTCGGAAAAATAGAGAACCTGCTATCAAACATTTGTTGTCGGAAATTCCGACAGCAAATGTCCGACCAAAAGCTCATATCGAACATTTGTTGACAGAAATTCCAATCGTGTGTACGCGGCATTAGTAAGTAAAACCTAATGCAAAATGTTTTAGCACAAGCACAGGAACCAGCTACGAAAATTGCATTACAAATGCACTTATAGTTTAAGGTGTTTGTAGGAGCAAGTCCAAGATGCTTAAAAGGCATGACGGCCAATAGTTAGGAGGCCCTGGTCTTAAGGTAGGAAACCACACCTTTAGAGATGTAGGGTTGCAGAACACAACACATCTTTAAATATGCTTCTAAATGAAAAGGTGAGTTGGAGGAGCTGGATCACAAAGTGGAGTTTACACCCACAGACAGGGCCGCTGATAGAAATCATGGGGCCCCGTACAGCCTACCCGACGGGGCCCCTTCAGCCCCACCCCTGGTCCCTCCTTCGGTCCCACCCCTGGCTCCGCCCCCGGTCCCTCCCCAGATCCCGCCTTGTTATAGCATCTACAAACTACGTGATGTATTTATTATTTATTTTTACTAGTAATGGTAGCGATCAGCGACTTGACAGCGGGACATGCCAATGCCATAATGTACTGCAGAGACAGTGCCACCCATGCCGTCAATGCCATAATGTACTGCAGACAGTGCCACCCATGCCATGCCGTTAGTGCCATATTGTGCTGCAGACAGTGCCACCCATGCCATGCCGCCAGTGCCATATTGTGCTGCTGACAGTGCCACCCATGCCGCCAATGCCATATTGTGCTGCAGACAGCCATTGGCAGCATGGTTGGCACTGTCTGCAGCACATTATAGCATAGGCAACATAGATGACACTGCCTGCAGCACATTACGGCATTGACGGCACAGGTGGCACTGTTTGCAGCACATTACGGCATTGGCGGCACAGGTGGCACTGTCTCTGCAGCACATTAGGGCATTGGCAGCATGGGTGGCACTGTGCCTGCAGGCAGCACATGCGTTATGGGCCATAATGCATCTGCTACCTGCAGACAGTGAAACCCATGCGGCCAATGCCATATTGTGCTGCAGACACTGCCAAACATGACGCTAATGCCATAACGCATGTGCTACCTGCTGACAGTGCCACCCATGCCACCAATGCCATATTGTGCTGCAGACAGGTAACACATGCGTTATGGCATTAGCGTCATTGGTGGCACTGTCTGCAGCACAATATGGCATTGGCGGCATGGGTAGCACTGTCTGCAGGTAGCACATGCGTTATGGGCCATAACACGTGTGCTACCTGCAGACAGTGCCACCCATGCCACCAATGCCATGTATAGATGCTGCTGCAGTAGATCTTGAATCCCCCCCAAGCAAGTACACACTAGACTTGTGCACGACGGAAACATTTGTTTAGTTTCGGTTTGTTTCTTGTGCACAACGGAAACATTTGTTTAGTTTCGGTTTGTTTCTTGTGCACGACGGAAAAATTTGTTTAGTTTCGGTTTGTTTCTTTTCGGTCCTGTTGATTCGTAATCATTCGTAATTTTGCTAGACGGGATTTTTCGTGTTCGGACTAATTTGTATTTTCGCAAACGACATTTTTCGTTGAATCGGAATGATTCGTATTAATGTAAGCCTTATTTTTAGTTGATTTATAATTCGTACTTTCGGTAGAGTACATTGTTTTTCGTTGATTCTGGATACATGTATAGTGTCGTCGTACGTGTTGTACGTTACCGTGCTTTGCTCGAGCATTTTTTTTCATGATAGTGTGTAGGCAAGGCAGGCTTGAGAAGAATCACGTCGAGAAAAACGCAGTTTTTTTCAATGACATTAAAAGCGGTCGTGTGTACGCGGCATTTATGTGCTTCGAATGGATTCGTACATTCGTAACTTTTTTCATAACAAATTATGCCGAAGACATTCGGGCATTCGCTATTTGCGATATAATTTATTTCGGATTCGGTTTTATTCATAATTGCTTTGTTCGGAAATTCGAATGCTTCCGAACGTCCAAAGGTTGCTAAATTCGGACGAATTTTGATTAGTTACGAAACGAATTACACAAGCCTAGTACACACCTGTTAGTCGGGCCCCAGCCAGGAGTCACTTCCTCCCTGATCCTGCAGACTGCTGCCTGGACTCTCTGGAGTGTCAGTCTGACAGTGTCACAAAATAGTCAGTCTCTTCTGCCGAAGCCGCCGCTGGTGGTGTCTCTGCTTCTTCTCTCTACCCAGTAAATAACTGAGCAGAGAGGCGCAAGTGAAGGACATGCTGGCCGGGACTTGAGCCAGCATTAGGAGCGGGCACGGAAGAGAAGAGATATTCTACCGATCACGAAATAGGAAAAATAGTCCCCTCCTGCCGCCACTGACACTGAAGGCATTTTGCTAAAAAAAAAAAAAAAAAACGTAAAAAGAAATGCCGGGGGGGGGGGGGGGGTTATAGGGGTTGATAGTGACGGTGACTGGCTAAAGATGTTCGGTCAGGGCTGTGGAGGTTTTTCTTTTTTTTTTCCTACATTAATTCGTTCTCTGTGGAGGTTGCCCGGGCCCCCCTGCTGGCCGGGCCCAGTACAACAGGGCCAGTGGTACTGGCCTATCAGCGGCCCTGCTCACAGACTTGTGTTGACTTAGAGGTAATGGAGTGCAGGCAGGCAGATTGCGTTTAATGAAGATACTGCAAGAACTCTGGATTGAGGTTGAAGAAACAAGAATAGAGTGCAAAACCTAAGGTGAGAACTCAAAATGCATTGAATACCCATAGATTTTATCAGACTGTTTTACTGGAATAAACTTTATATTTGAACTCTTGCCTTGGGTGTGGAACAAAATTCTTGTTTCATTGACCTTCAATATGCTTCTGGCAGTTGTTTCTATTTTCTGGCTGAAGGCAAGAGGACAGAAGTGTGGCTCATGTTGGCATAATTTCTTATGGAGAAAAGAAAGGTTTGCTGTTGGCAGCCATGGGTGTTTGGTTGCTGGTAGTGAAGAAAGGAACCCAAGTTCCTTTCTTGAAGCTCACACAGAACTTCCTCCTTACCCCCATGTGACAGCAGTGGGTACCTGAGAGTCCACTCATCAAACACAAGCATTGTCACATTAGAGGGGGATGGTAAATATGTGTTGCTGCTAGGCCGGGGCCACCATTAAGATGAACTTAAATCCACATATAAACTCGGGATGAAGCTGACTAATGCCATTTATTTCCCATAAGACAGCATTCCTTTTCCTACAATATACACAATTGTTAGTTCCCTAATAACCACAAACACAGGACTAGGGAAAGACATACAATAGATAGAGGGATTTTAAATGTGCCTTTCTAGGGATACCACAGTACCATGATATAAAAAACAATCACGTTTATTACAAAATCATCATAAAACAAGGGTAATAAAGATACATCAATGCCAACTTGTAGCGAAAGTGATGACATATCATGACTACAGTACAAAATACATAATCCTAACCTGCCATCATGAATCAATGCATTTCGTCAAAATACATGTTCATCAGAATGCACATAATTCAATGATAATTAATGCAACTAGACCACAAAAAAATCAATATTACTGAACCACATAATATAAACACACAAATATGTAATCAACATATACATTAAAATACCACACTGAGAATACTTGATGTATAAAGGAACTTGGGAGGGGAGAGATGGATGAAGAAGGAAAAAATACACATCAGGTATTCTCAGTGTGATATTATGTGATTCTGTAATATTGATTTTGTCTAATTGTCATGGTGAAAAACCTGATGAAGCCGTATTTTGGTGAAACACGTAGATCCATGACATCAATTTGGGAATATGTATCTTCTAGTTATGATATTTTTTTTAATAATAAATGTTTTTTATTTTATTTAACACATAGTTATTGACATACATAACATCATACATTAACATCTCATTAATTTTAATCTAGTATCCCCCCATCCAAAAAAAAAAAAAAATATATATATTTTTCTCCTTTTCCCCCCTTCCCTTCCTTCCCCTTAATTAGTCTAGTTATGATATGATACGATATGTGTCATCACTTTTACTATGAGTTGGCATTGATGTATCTTTTTTACCCTTGTTTTATGATGATTTAAAATTTGTAATAAAAGTGATTGTTTTTATATCAAGATACTGTGGTAACCATAGAAAGGCACATTTAAAATCTCTCTATTGTATTAGGATAAACATGTTCTTACCTACCTGAGCAAAGCACAAATTTTCTTTGGCATGCAGTGGTTTATACATTAACTTTATTTTATTTTCTGTGTTCTTTTTTTAAGGAACATAAAATAAAATCGTATACTTTTTTTTTTTAAGTAAGTGAAATATTGCACATGAATATTGATGTTACAGCTACATTTTTTTCTGAAAGCTGATTTTCTGCTATGTTGTGAATAGCCCGGCTAGCTGATATCTTGAATTGACCTGTATAGCAAAAGATCAAATTACACAAACAAAGTTGAAGGACTCAGAGGAGAGACACACCCACCTTTCTTTCTGCAGCTGGATTACTCAATTTGAAAGGGGCAACCTGAAAGCATGCAGGCTAAGAAATAGCCCACTATATATTCCCATTTAAGTATGATTGGTGTACAATATATTTAATGTTTATTAAATAAAAAAATAAAAATATATATAGTAAGTGAAAAATCTTTCAAAAATAAAACAGGCTAAACATAATTTTATTTTATTTGTAAGCAGACTTTGACTCTTTGTTCAATAGCTCAGATACATTTCTTTAACATTAAACAGTTGACAGTATATCAGACTGAAATATTTGATTCAACATAGCTGTCTCCATGGAATACACTTCTGTTAAGATCTTAATAACTGCTCAGCATGCAGCTAATGGCTATTCATAATCAAACAGCGTAAACACTGCATAAAACAGGATTTGTGTTATATGTGGGTGCAGATTGGGATTTAAATTAGCAAAGATTCTTGGAAACAGCTTAGCATTTCAAACACACATTTAATGAGTAACTTTATACATACACAGCCACAGGAGCTAAACACAAACATGGATGCATGCAATTCATAAAACAGAAAGTGATGGATTAGTCCCCTACATTGACTATGTGTGTACATGAACACATCCCATTCACAAAACAGCCAGTGATGGGATCAGCACTTACAGTTACTATATACAGTGTATACATGGGCATATGTCATTCATAAAACAGAGATTGATGGGATCACCTTTCGCAGTCAATATATACCTACATGGACGCATGCCATTAACAAAACAGAAAGTGAAGGTTTTGCACCATAGAGTAACTACACACAGGGATACATGCCATATATAAAACTGACATATATCATTCATAAACACAGAGTGATGGGTTTGTCCCTTACAGTGAATTTATACATATGTAGATGCATGCCATAAAGTTGAGAGTGTTGAGGTCAGCATATACATTGAATATACAATATCTCATGTCATTCATTCATGGGTTTCCCCCTTGCAATGAAATCTACATAGATACATGTGTCATTCGAAAAAAGGGAGTGATGGATTCACCTTTTACAATGGATTTATATATATATATATATATATATATATATATATATATATATATATATACATGGGCAAGGGGGGTCGTTTGCCCCTCCCCTGGAATCAAGAAGGTCTTGGCCAAATTGGCAGTGTTCTACACCCTCCGCCACCCTTACACCCACTCCCAGCCCCGCTGGACCTGCTGAAGGTGAGAAGGAAGGAGAGCCGGGCTGTGTGTGCGGTATGGAGGGAGGAGGAGATGTCCTACAGCACGTGTGTGTGTGTGTGACTGCAGAGACATGACGTCATAGGACACGTCATACATATGATCAGTGTGGTCAGTGTGCAGTGTAGTGGTCAGTGTGTAGTGTGTGTAGTGTCCAGAGGTGCAGGGTGCTGCTGTGTAATGTAAAGGGGTCCAGTGATGAAGGGTGCTGTGTAATGTAAAGGGGTCCAGTGATTCAGGATGCTGTGTAATGTAAAGGGGTCCAGTGATGCAGGGTGCTGTGTAATGTAAAGGGGTCCAGTGATTCAGGATGCTGTGTAATGTAAAGGGGTCCAGTGATGCAGGGTGCTGTGTAATGTAAAGGGGTCCAGAGCTGTGGGGTGCTGTGTAATGTAAAGGGGTCCAGAGGTGCAGTTGTGGAGAGGGGGTACACAGTAGTGACAAAGATATTTAAAGATGGAGGGGGCACAGTGGGGTGTTTTTACATTTTAACGTGGGGGGGCACTTTTAACTAGCGGTCATAGAAAGGGTAAAATGCGGCTGTGTAATGCCGCTGCTGAAGCGCCCCCCCCCCGAAAACATTTCAGCGGACCGTGTATATATATATATATATATATATATATATATACAGATATACAGATTAATGCCATATATATAACAGAGAGCGATGAGATTAATCTTTACATTGAAAATATAAATACAAGGTTGAACGCCATTTATACAATAGAGACCGATCGGTTTCCCACTTACACTGAAATATTACATACACAGAAGCAGGCCATTCTTAAAACAGTGAGTGATGGGTTCACCCCATACAATCTCTGTATGGATACACAGTTTATTCATAAAACAGCGAGTGATGGTTCAACCCATACAATCTCTGTATGGATACACAGTTTATTCATAAAACAGCGAGTGATGGTTCAACCCCGTACAATGTCTACTGTATATGCATACAAAGACGCAGACCATTCATAAAAGAGCAAGTGATGGGTTCACCCCTTACAATGTCTATATGCATACACAGACCATTCATAAACCAGGGAGTGATGGGTTCACCCCTTACAATGTCTATATACATACACAGACTAAGACCATTCATAAAACAGCAAGTGATGGGTTCACCCCTTACAATGTCTATATGCATACACAGATCATTCATAAAACAGGGATGGGTTCACCCCTTACAATGTCTATATGCATACACAGATGCAGGCCATTCATAAAACAGCAAGTGATTTGTTCACCCCATACAATGTCTATATACATACACAGATGCAGACCATTCATAAAACAGGGAGTGATGGGTTCACCCCTTACAATGTCTATATACAGTACATAAACAGACGCAGGCCATTCATAAAACAGCGAGTGAGGGGTTCACCCCATACAATATCTATATGCATACACAGACGCAGGCCATTCATAAAACAGCAAGTGATTTGTTCACCCCATACAATGTCTATATACATACACATGCAGTCCATTCATAAAACAGGGAGTGATGGGTTCACCCCTTGCAATTTCTATATACAGTACATACACAGACGCAGGCCATTCATAAAACAGCGTGTGATGGGTTAGCCCCTTACAATTTCTATATACAGTACATACAAAGACGCAGGCCACTCATAAAATAGGGAGTGATGGTTTTGCCCCAGAGATTTTTTAGTTATACACAAACGCGTACAATTGATTAAAAAGAGAGTGATGGGTTCACTCCTATAATGAAGTTATACATACACAGATGCATGCCATTCATAAACAAAAGGAAGGTAGGCTCAGATTATAGTGCCACATCCGATATATATATAGGCACTATAATCTGAGCCTACCCAAGGGGCAAATATCTGGATAAAAGGGCCAAAATCAGGCAACCAAAGAAAGGAAGCATCTACCCCAGTATGGACAGGTACTGATTTGTGCATAAGAAAATTGTTAAAAATTGTCTGCACCTGTAAGGCATTCATCTGACTCTTGTAGACCCATATTTTCCAAAGATTTGCAGTCACTTGCATGGCATTCATAAAACAGAGTGATGGGTCCACCCCTTACAGTGCTATAAATTTTAAATTAAAACAAGTAAATATATTATACCGTCTTACCTATTTACTAAGGCTAGCAACATAAGGGTTAAAAATAGTGTTGATTGAGAGAGTTCAGTTCCCTTTTAATACGGCCATCCTGACTCATAGTCTTTTTTGTAAAAATCCTAATTATAATATGTCAGCTAAAGGGCATTGATGATCCCTTTTATTTTCTATCATTTCAGGTTCAGTAAAATAAGGTGTTGGGACTATAACTCATTCACTGATAACATCAATTACTTTTCTGAAATAAAGGTAAAACACAAACCTGAATCTGTGTAACAACTGTGTAAGTGACCCTTAGAACAGCGAACGTCATGAACTCCTGACAATACGCATAAGTGAGATTAATGCCAAATCAATGAGAGCTTCATAAAATCAATGAACTCTGGCATGCTAGCTTAGACATCTCTAGACCTGACTATGTGTTCTTCGGAGAAACTTGTCACTATACACACACATACGCCCCTGAAGACATTGAAGGTATGACCAATGGGGAATAAAAGAGTACCACCTCTAAACTTCTATGAAATAATGTATGATAACAAGAAAATGTATCTCACTTAGCAACCAGCCAGCTTTAACGTTCATGTCTCCAATGTAAAATTTTTATTAAAGCGGTTCTAAAGGCTCAAGTTTTTTTTGCCTTAATGCATTAGGGTGAAAAATCTTCTCCCCCCAGCCCCCCCCCCCTTATACTTACCTGAGCCCCATCTCGATCCAGCAATGTGCACGAGAGCAGCGGCTCTCCCGGGTCTCTCTCTCCTCATTAGCTCACACAGCAGCAGGAGCCATTGGCTCCTCCTACTATCAATCACAGCCAGTAAGCTAATGAAGAGAGAGAGGGGCTCAGCCACGTTCTGTGTGTAAAATGACACACAGAGCACGGCTCAGAAGCGAGCCTGCTTGAGTGCTTGAGTGAGGCTTGCTATTGGGTGCACTTAGCAGAGGGGAGGTGCCAGGACCCCAGGCAGGGGACCTAAAAGCAAAAGGATCGGGGGTGGTGCTCTGTGTAAAACCATTGCACAGAGCAAGTAATCCTTTTAAAGCTGAACTCTGGGGTAAACAGATACATTTACAGAAGAAATACATATAAGGGAGCTGTTTTAGCCGCCAAAGGTTTTGTAAGGTATTTAATCACCCCCCTGCTCCCTCTGCTCTCTCCTCCTATCAGTATGCTCCTTGTTAATGCAGAGTTCCAGCCTGTATAAAAAAAATATAAATGTCAGCAGCTATAAATACTGTAGCTGATGACTTTTATTATAAGGACACTTACCTTCCCCACGTGCCACTTCCCGTGATTTCTCTGTCAAAATCAACGGCTCATCAATCAACCCGTCCCCCCATGCCAAGGTCCTAGGTGTAATCCTGGACTTGGAACTATCCTTTCAGCCCCACATCCAATTGCTGTCCAAACTTTTCTGCCTCAACCTCCGCAACATCTCCAAGATACGCCCCTTCCTAACCAATGTCACCACAAAGCTTCTAATCCACTCCCTGGTCATCTCTTGCCTTGACTACTGCAACTCCCTCCTCATTGGCTTACCTCTAAATAGTCTACCCCCCCTCAGTCCACCATGAATGCTGCTGCCAGGCTCATCCACCTTACAAACCACTCTGCATCTGCTACCCCTCTCTGCCAATCCCTCCATTGACTGCCACTCAACCAACTAATCAAATTCAAGATATTAACAGTAACTTACAAAGCCATCCACAACCTGGTCCCCAGCTACATCACTAACCTAGTCTCAAAATACCAACCAAATCATCCTCTTCGCTCCTCCCAAGATCTCCTGCTTTCTAGCTCCCTTGTCACCTCATCCCATGCTCGCATCCAGGACTTCTCCAGAGCATCTCCCATTCTCTGGAATGCTCTACCTCAATCTGTCCGACTATCTCCTACTTTGACTACTTTCAGACGATCCCTGAAAAATTATCTTTTCATAGAAGCCTCTTAAAAGGTTTCCCACATAACAACTGTACATTTATTTTCACCATCAGCACATCCCCCACAGATATTACCTCTTGTATCTCTTGACCCTCCCTCTTAGATTTTAAGCTCTAACGAGCAGGGCCCTCTAATTCCTACTGTATTAAAGTGTATTGTATTTGTACTGTCTGCCCTCAAGTTGTAAAGCACTGCATAAACTGTTGGCTCTGTATAAATCCTGTATAATTATATATACAGTGGAACCTCGGATTACAAGCATAATCCGTTCCAGGAGAATGCTCGTAAACCAAAGTACTCGCATATCAAAGCGAGTTTTCCCATTGAAGTCAATGGAAATGAAAATAATTTGTTCCGCATTAAAGCGGTGGTGCAGGAAAAAATAAAATAAAAATCAGCAGCTACTAACAGTGTAGCTGCTGACTTTTAATAAGGACACTCACCTGTCCTACTCTCCCATGATGTCGGTCCTGCCGCGGCGATCGATCGCTGCTGGCAGGCTCCCGGCTCCTCCATTCTGAGTAGGGGAAACAGGCTGTGAAGCCATAAGGCTTCACTGCCCGTTTCCTACTGCGCATGCGCCACTCGCACGGCGCTTTGTGAATGGGCGGCTTGCCTCCTGGGATACACACAGTTCCCAGAAGGCAGCATGGCCCATTTACAAGAAGAGGAAGTGGAAGGAGAGCCACCGCGGACGGAGAAGAGGAACATTAGCGGCAGATTAGGGGACTTCCGCATAGCAAGAGGCATTTAGGGTGAGTATATTTTTTATTTTTATTTTCTATTAATTTTATTTTATTTTTTAGAATTTTTAGTGTAAAGATTTTTTCAGGGTGGACCTCCACTTTAACTACAATGGGATGCAATACCGCATGCGGCCAAAGGTGGGGGGCGCCGGAGAGCCTCAGAAACGTCCGAAAAGGCCTGAGGACACTTCGGCTGACCTCGGCAAACCTCGGAAAGACTTTCTAACAGAGATTTGCCAAGGTTAGCCGCGCTGTCCTCGGGCCTTTCCGTGCATTTCCAAACGGCTGCGATCGGCGACTTTCGGCTCTGCCCCCCTACCCCAGGCCAAAAGCAGTACTGCGCTTTGGCCTGAATCATGCTTGTTTTGCGAGACAACACTTGCAAATCGAGTCACAATTTTTTTTAAATACAGTGCTCGTATTGCGAAACGCTCGTTAACCGCGTTACTCGTTACTCGCAATCCGAGGTTCCACTGTATATATATATATATATATATTTATGAACTGAAATGCTCCAGGAAAGTTATTTTCATGCTGAACTTATCAAAATGACCACAGTTGAAAGTCAAATGGCTTTGTGTGCCATTGAGAAGGTGATTAGCTACACCTGTTTGAGTTTAAAAGTTATTTTTAGGAGAGGGGTGATCGTTTTTCCAACTCAGTGATTCTTTTTGTTTTTCCAGAAATGTTGGTCTTATATCTTTCACTTAGTTGTCATAGTAAATACAGCTGGATAAAACAACAACGGTGTCTGTGTCCACTTCAGGCTGCAAAGCAACAAAATGTGATTATTTTAAAGAGGGGATGATTATTTTCTATACCCACTGTATATATATACATCCTTGATGAAAACCTGTTCCAGAGCGCTCTGGACCTCAGACCAGGACAAAGGTTCATCTTCCAACAGGACAACGACCCTAAGCTCAAGATAACAAAGGAGTGACTAGGGGACAATGTTCTTGAGTGTCTGTGAATGTCCTTGAGTGGCCCAGCCAGAGCCCAGACTTGAACCCAATTGAACATCTCTGAAGAGATCTGAAAATGGCTGTGCACCGACACTCCCCATTCAATCTGATGGAGCTTGAGAGGTCCTGCAAAGAAGAATGGGAGAAACTGCCCAAAAATAGGTGTGCCAAGCTTGTAGCATCATACTCAAAGACTTGAAGCTGTAATTGGTGCCAAAGGTGCTTCAACAAAGTATTGAGCAAAGGCTGTGAATACTTATGTACATGTGATTTTTTTTTTTGTTTCTTATTTTTAATAAATTTGCAAAGATTTCAAACAAACTTATTTCATTTTGTCATTATGGGGTATTGTTTGTAGAATTTTGAGGAAAATAATGAATTGAATCCATTGTGAAATAAGGCTGTAACATAACAAATTGTGGAAAAAGTTAAGCGCTGTGATTACTTTCCAGATGTACTGTATAGTATATAGTATATACTGTATATATGTAGCGGGGTCCTCAATTTAAGGGAAGTGTTTGGGAGGTAGTATGCCCAAACACCTTGATTTGTCAGGGTTTACAACCATTTTATCCACAGGGAGAGTATTGGTGTACAGTTCCCTGTGGCCTACGGGTGGCACTGCCATAGTAGGCTAGGGTTGAACCACTAGTACAGGGCTGTGCTTTTTGTGTCCCCTCAAGGCAAACGTACGGTGGGGCGGGGTCAACCTGCTGTGCACACTGGGAGAGGAGATAAAAGGGGCAGACTCTGCCTGTTTGGGGTTAGTCGGTGGGGTCCTACCCCTAGTTCTGGTTCCAGTCCGTCCTGGGCGTCCTAGGCCCAAGGGCGGGTGTTCTCTCTTCCGGTTCCATCCTGGGCACCTTTAGTCCCAGGGTGAGGTACTACTCTGCTGTTCCTGACCGTCCTGGATGCGAGGACTCGGGAATTGCAGCAAAGGCCTGGGCCCAACACCTTTGGCTTGGGCCCATCGGGGATCGAGGAGTCTCAGGGTGCCGCCTTGCGAGGGGACCCGTATCTGAGTAGAGGAGGCCGGGTGAGGAACCGTTCCGAAGGACTGATGTGGTAGTCACGGTGAGGGAAAGGGTCCCGGTAACTCTCCGGAGGGATGCCTTCTCCCTAGGCCAAGGTCAATTTCATCAGGTCTGTGGCAGAGACCAGTTTCATCAGGTCTGTGGCAGAGACCAATTTCATCAGGCCTGTGACAGGGACCAATTTCACCAGGTCTGTGGCAGAGACCTTGAGTAAAGCGTGAGTGTCATTTGACTGCTAGTCTTGTTCTAAGTAGACTATCCATTTGAGGCCGAGTCTGTTCAAGAAGCTGGACAGTGAGGTGACTAAGATTGTGCCTGGAACGTTCCCCACATCTTGTGCTATCCTTTTCTTGCTCCAAAATTTGTTTCTATCAAGAGACTGTTATTTGCTAAGAGAAGAAATAAACTCTCTGTTGGAGTGATAGCAAGTGTGGACATTCTACAGGTCCTTCTCAAAAAATTAGCATATTGTGATAAAGTTCATTATTTTCTGTAATGTACTGATAAACATTAGACTTTCATATATTTTAGATTCATTACACACAACTGAAGTAGTTCAAGCCTTTTCTTGTTTTAATATTGATGATTTTGGCATACAGCTCATGACAACCCAAAATTCCTATCTCAAAAAATTAGCATATCATGAAAAGGTTCTCTAAACGAGCTATTAACCTAATCATCTGAATCAACTAATTAACTCTAAACACCTGCAAAAGATTCCTGAGGCTTTTAAAAACTCCCAGCCTGGTTCATTACTCAAAACCGCAATCATGGGTAAGACTGCCGACCTGACTGCTGTCCAGAAGGCCATCATTGACACCCTCAAGCAAGAGGGTAAGACACAGAACGAAATTTCTGAACGAATAGGCTGTTCCCAGAGTGCTGTATCAAGGCACCTCAGTGGGAAGTCTGTGGGAAGGAAAAAGTGTGGCAGAAAACGCTGCACAACGAGAAGAGGTGACCGGACCCTGAAGAAGATTGTGGAGAAGGACCGATTCCAGACCTTGGAGGACCTGCGGAAGCAGTGGACTGAGTCTGGAGTAGAAACATGCAGAGCCACCGTGAACAGGCGTGTGCAGGAAATGGGCTACAGGTGCCGCATTCCCCAGGTCAAGCCACTTTTGAACCAGAAACAGCGGCAGAAGCGCCTGACCTGGGCTACAGAGAAGCAGCACTGGACTGTTGCTCAGTGGTCCAAAGTACTTTTTTCGGATGAAAGCAAATTTTGCATGTCATTCGGAAATCAAGGTGCCAGAGTCTGGAGGAAGACTGGGGAGAGGGAAATGCCAAAATGCCTGAAGTCCAGTGTCAAGTACCCACAGTCAGTGATGGTCTGGGGTGCCATGTCAGCTGCTGGTGTTGGTCCACTGTGTTTTATCAAGGGCAGGGTCAATGCAGCTAGCTATCAGGAGATTTTGGAGCACTTCATGCTTCCATCTGCTGAAAAGCTTTATGGAGATCAAGATTTCATTTTTCAGCACGTCCTGGCACCTGCTCACAGTGCCAAAACCACTGGTAAATGGTTTACTGACCATGGTATTACTGTGCTCAATTGGCCTGCCAACTCTCCTGACCTGAACCCCATAGAGAATCTGTGGGATATTGGGAAGAGAAAGTTGAGAGACGCAAGACCCAACACTCTGGATGAGCTTAAGGCCGCTATCGAAGCATCCTGGGCCTCCATAACACCTCAGCAGTGCCACAGGCTGGTTGCCTCCATGCCACGCCGCATTGAAGCAGTCATTTCTGCAAAAGGATTCCCGACCAAGTATTGAGTGCATAACTGAACATAATTATTTGAAGGTTGACTTTTTTTGTATTAAAAACACTTTTCTTTTATTGGTCGGATGAAATATGCTAATTTTTTGAGATAGGATTTTTGGGTTTTCATGAGCTGTATGCCAAAATCATCAATATTAAAACAAGAAAAGGCTTGAACTACTTCAGTTGTGTGTAATGAATCTAAAATATATGAAAGTCTAATGTTTATCAGTACATTACAGAAAATAATGAACTGTAGCGGGGTATTCCCCTTTAATACAGAGAGACTACATCTCCCAGTACATCTTGCAGCACCCAGGGTGCATTGCTCCAGAACAGAGACTGCTGGGGCAGACTTTATAAAGGGGAGGCGGAGTTTTGGTCGGTCTCTTTGGACACCCCTCTCCTAGCAAGAGGATCTCTGTGCTGAACTGCTGTGTGCACAAGGCCTGAAGCCTGGGCCGTGTGCTCCTTTCCAAAGAGCCCTCTGCCAGCCTAGCAGAGCCTTAGAGACATCTAATCCTCCTTGCTGCAGTACACCAGAAGGATTGAAGACTTGGATGTTGGTGGATTCCTGTTCCTAGACGAATCGATGGAGGAAAGGGACTTGGACTTGTCCAGGTGGTGAGAGCTGTTTAAAGACAGATCCTTTATCTTTACTATTCGTTGGGATTACAAAGTTGTTCTTCAAGTGCACCACCGAAAAGATTGCTAGTGAATATTGTTTCACTGAACTTCCATTTAGATCAGTCAGGCCTGACTGCATAGGTAGACATTGCTGGGTGTTAGTTTACCCATGAGGGGAAGTAGCTGTAAAAGGGCAGCGCTAGAGTTGCATAGCAATACTTTATTATTCTGATTACTCTGTTTATCTTTATTACTGTTTATTGCAGGGATCTGCAACTTGTTATACTGTTGTTTATTACTTGCCCATTAGCCTCAGTAAAATATCTGGGTCAAGTACATTGGTGTCAGTTTCACTTACTTTAATAGAAGTTTTAAAGTATATCACTGTGTGTGTGTTGCCATAGGACTGCGTCACCTAGAGTTGCGGTCACGGGGTCCTATCTCCCCTTACTAGCTGTGCCACGGGAGGTTAGAGCCGATTGCCAGGGGTTGACAGCGGTGCACTACAGGGCCCAAATCAATACCAGCGGCTCTCTTAACTGGGGGTAGCACTACACGTGGGGGCTCGAGCCGGGATCCTTGTACGTTGCACGCTGCAATCAAGCCGGTCAGAAGTACCAGCATGGACCCGCTAGCAATGTCACAGTGGTGCACAGCGGCTGGTACCGATCCAACCGCGGCGGTAGTTATTGAACTCCCGGGGGGGATCTGGCAAGAAGAAGCGATAAAGCAGCTAATAATGTCACTATCACCGAGCCAGAAAGCATGGGTGATGGATACAAGGTCAAATGCCTCGTTTACGTACGCACTGGTAGAATGGAAAGACGAAATCCCAGAGCAATTTAAAAGTCCAAGTATACAAGCCATAGATAATCAGATCTATCACTTTATACATACGCAGCCAGTGAAGGAAGAATGGTTCCAGACATCAAAACCATCATCTCCACAGATATCTCCACCGCCTGCCACCCTCAGCGCAGAATTATGCGCGGTCCTGGGGGAGATTGTAGCCCAGTGTAAGAAGGATCCCACAGACTACCCGATGTCAGGATACAGGAAACTCAGGATATTTTCTGGAAAGAAACCTGTACCTTCGGAAGAAGAGGGATTTGAAGAGTGGCTAGACGGCGCCACTCAGGCCCTAGAAGAATGGGAGGTCCCGGAGCGACAAAAGAAGCAGAGGATTGTTGAAAGTTTAAAGGGGCCTGCTCTGGATGCCATACGTAACCTGAAGATAAGCAGGAAAGACTGTACTGCACAGGATTACTTAGACATCCTGCAGAATGTGTTCGGTGGGACAGAAAAAATCACTGAGCTTACCTATCAGCTGGAGCACTGCTACCAGAAGACAGGCGAGAAACTATCAGAATATATGGGACGTCTAGACAAGATCCTGCATAGGATCATTTTGAAGAAGGGGATCGACCCAGGGAAAGTAGACGAGGCCCGTGCTCAACAGGTATTGAGGGGAGCTCAGCCCCTGGATCCTATTGCATTGGCGCTACGCACCCGACAGGATGGGAAGAGCCTGGAATACCCCAACTTGATTCGGATAGTCAGGGAGGAGGAGGCTGTGTTGGAAGAGAAAAGGAGGAGTCAACATACCGAACCAACTACCCTCCCTGCGGTGGGAGTCAGATCAGCCATGGCTACTGAATGGGACTCAGAAGTGGAGATCCTGAAGAACCAAATGACCCAGGTGCTGGATCTTTTGACCTCACTCCTGTCTAAAAACTCAGGAATGGAGGAACCAGAGGAAATTAAGAGTGAACCACGCCGGAGCAGTTCAACATCAACCTCCCCACAGGAGAGAAGAGAGATTGTCTGTTTCAACTGTGGAGGTGTAGGCCACTACCAGCGAGTATGTCCAAGTCCACGAATGGAGACAGAAGGCTGGCGGAGGCCTCAGAGAAGTGACCCAAGAATGGAGAGAAGATCCGGGCCTTCAAAAGTAACTTTCCCTGAATCTGCGAGGGAGCGGTGGAGGACACCTGCAGTCTATGCCGTCTCAGTGAACAACGCCTATCAGCCTTCCAAACAACGCCAGAAACGGCATTCCCAGCGCCGGAAGCTGAAGAGAGCACAAGTCCAAGTATGCCAGCCTGCTGTTACAGGTGTTTCCAAAAGGACTGCTACCCAATTGGTAGGTCCTCTGCCTATAGTGCCTGTTCTGATCGAAGGGATCTACACCAGAGCCATCCTTGATACAGGTGCTCAGGTTACCCTAATGACCAGAGACTTTTACAAGAAGTACCTGTCATACCTGCCCCTGGAAGAGATGGGAGACACCAAGATTCAGGGTATCCTAGCAGAAGAGTACTCTTGTGATGGATGTGTGCGGATCAAGTTGTCGTGTGATCCATTGAGGGCTGGGGAGCCCCAGAACTTTGAGACACTGGCCATTGTCTGTCCCTGGCTGCCAGGGCCCTCAAGAAGCTCTCTCATCATTGGGACCAATACCGATCTGGTGAAACGGCTTTTAGCCCCTGCTGTCCCCAGATGTGATCCCTTACCCTCACTACCGGAAGAGGTTCCTGCTTCAGTACCAGAGGAAGAACCAAGAGTAGCTGAGACTGTGACTCCCAGGGAGAAGAGAAGGAAGAGAGTCATTCATCCTCCCCGGAAACTAACTCATGATCAGATGGGAGAAAGTTCCGAAGACACGGTCCTAACCTCAAGAAGGACCATGCCCACATCTGGTCCCTCCACTGTACATTTGGTGGAGGGCAACCCCAACTCACTCTCTGGCACAGTTAGGCAGGCCACTTCCAATAATATGGCCTGTGAGCAGGACAATCTTCCTCACCATGCTAGGTGGGAGATTCCCCTGCCAGGTTCCTTTACAACCGTGAACTATCTTTTATATACATATTGTTGATGCTGTCTTTGGGGACCAAAGATTTAAAGTGGGGGGAGTGTGTAGCGGGGTATTCCCCTTTAATACAGAGAGACTACATCTCCCAGTACATCTTGCAGCACCCAGGGTGCATTGCTCCAGAACAGAGACTGCTGGGGCAGACTTTATAAAGGGGAGGCGGAGTTTTGGTCGGTCTCTTTGGACACCCCTCTCCTAGCAAGAGGATCTCTGTGCTGAACTGCTGTGTGCACAAGGCCTGAAGCCTGGGCCGTGTGCTCCTTTCCAAAGAGCCCTCTGCCAGCCTAGCAGAGCCTTAGAGACATCTAATCCTCCTTGCTGCAGTACACCAGAAGGATTGAAGACTTGGATGTTGGTGGATTCCTGTTCCTAGACGAATCGATGGAGGAAAGGGACTTGGACTTGTCCAGGTGGTGAGAGCTGTTTAAAGACAGATCCTTTATCCTTACTATTCGTTGGGATTACAAAGTTGTTCTTCAAGTGCACCACCGAAAAGATTGCTAGTGAATATTGTTTCACTGAACTTCCATTTAGATCAGTCAGGCCTGACTGCATAGGTAGACATTGCTGGGTGTTAGTTTACCCATGAGGGGAAGTAGCTGTAAAAGGGCAGCGCTAGAGTTGCATAGCAATACTTTATTATTCTGATTACTCTGTTTATCTTTATTACTGTTTATTGCAGGGATCTGCAACTTGTTATACTGTTGTTTATTACTTGCCCATTAGCCTCAGTAAAATATCTGGGTCAAGTACATTGGTGTCAGTTTCACTTACTTTAATAGAAGTTTTAAAGTATATCACTGTGTGTGTGTTGCCATAGGACTGCGTCACCTAGAGTTGCGGTCACGGGGTCCTATCTCCCCTTACTAGCTGTGCCACGGGAGGTTAGAGCCGATTGCCAGGGGTTGACAGCGGTGCACTACAGGGCCCAAATCAATACCAGCGGCTCTCTTAACTGGGGGTAGCGCTACAGAACTTTATCACAATATGCTAATTTTTTGAGAAGGACCTGTATATATATATATACAGGTCCTTCTCAAAAAATTAGCATATTGTGATAAAGTTCATTATTTTCTGTAATGTACTGATAAACATTAGACTTTCATATATTTTAGATTCATTACACACAACTGAAGTAGTTCAAGCCTTTTCTTGTTTTAATATTGATGATTTTGGCATACAGCTCATGACAACCCAAAATTCCTATCTCAAAAAATTAGCATATCATGAAAAGGTTCTCTAAACGAGCTATTAACCTAATCATCTGAATCAACTAATTAACTCTAAACACCTGCAAAAGATTCCTGAGGCTTTTAAAAACTCCCAGCCTGGTTCATTACTCAAAACCGCAATCATGGGTAAGACTGCCGACCTGACTGCTGTCCAGAAGGCCATCATTGACACCCTCAAGCAAGAGGGTAAGACACAGAAAGACATTTCTGAACGAATAGGCTGTTCCCAGAGTGCTGTATCAAGGCACCTCAGTGGGAAGTCTGTGGGAAGGAAAAAGTGTGGCAGAAAACGCTGCACAACGAGAAGAGGTGACCGGACCCTGAAGAAGATTGTGGAGAAGGACCGATTCCAGACCTTGGAGGACCTGCGGAAGCAGTGGACTGAGTCTGGAGTAGAAACATGCAGAGCCACCGTAAACAGGCGTGTGCAGGAAATGGGCTACAGGTGCCGCATTCCCCAGGTCAAGCCACTTTTGAACCAGAAACAGCGGCAGAAGCGCCTGACCTGGGCTACAGAGAAGCAGCACTGGACTGTTGCTCAGTGGTCCAAAGTACTTTTTTCGGATGAAAGCAAATTTTGCATGTCATTCGGAAATCAAGGTGCCAGAGTCTGGAGGAAGACTGGGGAGAGGGAAATGCCAAAATGCCTGAAGTCCAGTGTCAAGTACCCACAGTCAGTGATGGTCTGGGGTGCCATGTCAGCTGCTGGTGTTGGTCCACTGTGTTTTATCAAGGGCAGGGTCAATGCAGCTAGCTATCAGGAGATTTTGGAGCACTTCATGCTTCCATCTGCTGAAAAGCTTTATGGAGATCAAGATTTCATTTTTCAGCACGACCTGGCACCTGCTCACAGTGCCAAAACCACTGGTAAATGGTTTACTGACCATGGTATTACTGTGCTCAATTGGCCTGCCAACTCTCCTGACCTGAACCCCATAGAGAATCTGTGGGATATTGGGAAGAGAAAGTTGAGAGACGCAAGACCCAACACTCTGGATGAGCTTAAGGCCGCTATCGAAGCATCCTGGGCCTCCATAACACCTCAGCAGTGCCACAGGCTGGTTGCCTCCATGCCACGCTGCATTGAAGCAGTCATTTCTGCAAAAGGATTCCCGACCAAGTATTGAGTGCATAACTGAACATAATTATTTGAAGGTTGACTTTTTTTGTATTAAAAACACTTTTCTTTTATTGGTCGGATGAAATATGCTAATTTTTTGAGATAGGATTTTTGGGTTTTCATGAGCTGTATGCCAAAATCATCAATATTAAAACAAGAAAAGGCTTGAACTACTTCAGTTGTGTGTAATGAATCTAAAATATATGAAAGTCTAATGTTTATCAGTACATTACAGAAAATAATGAACTTTATCACAATATGCTAATTTTTTGAGAAGGACCTGTATATATATATATATATATATATATATGTATATATATATATATTCTGAAACCCTTGCTGATGTTTATACATTTATTCCTAATCTTAACATATGTGCTAAATGATAAAGATAAACAGTAAAGTGGCATTGTCGAAAGAATGGCAGAGATCTCAGCTTGAGATTGCTTTTCAATGTGCCTATATGACCAGATTTACCAGCCATTCAAGCTATGCTGTGATTGAATACAATGGCATTGTTCCAGGCAGTGTGGAGAAAGCTTGCATTGTGGCTGAGCTGCATTTAGCCCAGACAATTTGGCACAGGATTTGTGGCACTGAAATTTGCTGCGCTGTATGTCCATATAAAAATGTTCAGGATTCATATACTGTATTGCAGCACAAGTTTGTTAAAGGGGGATTCCACCCGCAATTTATTTTATTTTTTTTAAACTCAGCAGCTACAAACACTGTAGCTGCTGACTTTTAATAAGGACACTTACCTGTCCTACTCGCCCGCGATGTCAGCCCCCCTGAGGCCGATCCCTAGATCCTGGCAGCTCCCGACACCGCCATCCTCAGTAGGGAAACAGGCAGTGAAGCCGTGCGACTTTACTGCCAGTTTCCTACTGCGCATGCGCAATCCAAGCGACGCTTTGTGAATGGGCCGGCTGCTCTCTGGGATACACACAGTTCCCAGAAGGCAGCGCGCCCCAGTCACCAGAAG
Organism: Rana muscosa; assembly: GCA_029206835.1. Classification (NCBI taxonomy): domain Eukaryota; kingdom Metazoa; phylum Chordata; class Amphibia; order Anura; family Ranidae; genus Rana; species Rana muscosa. The sequence continues at coordinate 1,021,092,279 of CM055117.1, forward strand.
ACACCGCGAGTAGGACGGGGGAAGCTGACCAGCTGCGGACGATGAAGAGGCAGATTAGGGACTTCTGCATAGCAACCGCTATTTCTGGTAAGTAAACTTTTTTTTTTGTTTTTCAATATATTTTTTTTGGCCCAAAATTTTTTTCAGGATGAAACTACAATTTAAGGGAGCTTATCATTTTTTAACACAATAATAATTAGCATGACTTATCAATATTATAGTAAATACTATTAGTATTTTTTAATTGTAATTTTTATGACTGATAGGAATTATAGCTGATCAGGAAATGTAGAGTTTATTTTTATGAATTCCATCAAGGTTTGAAGCTAATGATCAGAAAGATATCAACACAATAAAACCCATATAAAATATTAAACCCAAAATCAAACATTTATTAGCGTATCGATTTTTAAATGTGATGGCATTCAGATGCGGGAAAAAAAAGGGTCCTGTGTCATTTTGGTGCGGATGCGATTTGAGCCATATAAAATGTACGGTGCCCTGTGCAAACGTAATCATGTAAACATAGGCATGCACAGCCTATTGCATTAGGGTGTGCACCCCAAAGCTCAGACACATATGTATGTGTGCATGTGTATATATACTGGTGGTGTCAGTAGAGCAGTGAATGGTGTCATTAGGGCAGAGATTGGTGTCAGTAGAGCAGTGAACGGTGTCATTAGGGCAGAGATTGGTGTCAGTAGGGCAGTGGACGGTGTCAGTAGTTTTTATTTGTATTATTTTATTTTTTACATTTTTTTTGGGGGGGTGAAATATTAGGGGTCTAAACAGGGGGAATCTGCACCACACAGGGTGATTAAGGTGTGCCTAGGGACACCTGACACACCCTGTGCGCACACCTATGAATGTAAACAATCTGTGCAACATATAACAAAAACAATTATTAAAAAAAGTCTGTGTAATTCATATATGTGTAGAAAGTCCCAATATAATCAATCAGGATCAAATTCTTTCTTTTTATTCTTAAATCTTCTTTCTTTCACCACAAAACTGTGAAATCCACCACCAAATATACTAAATAAACTCACCAGAGGTAAATGCTGGTAATTTTATTAACCAGCTAGCAGCTCCTTCCCCTCTGAGAGTAACGATCTGCAGCATCAGCAAACTCTTCTTAAAATGCTCATGCCCACCAATTCATATATCCAGGGAGAAGAAAGAAAAGCTTGCATAGCGTAACATCATTTTTTTTAAACAATCCAGAACACGCAAATTTATAAGTGTCTTCACTGACACAAGTATAATTAATCTAATCATAAAATCAGGCTGGCTCCAACCGCAATTCCTGCGTGGTGACGTAACGTGGTTCCTGCATAGTGATGCAACGTCCAAGCCCCTTCCTACGCGCTTCGTCATATTTAAACAAGATAGCAGCTGAAATCTAATTATTTAAAGTATTTATTTAATTTCTATTTTATACACTGTGGCACCGTTCCTTAATTCTCCCGGGGAGATGAAAGACAGCACCCCGGGTAAGCAAGCACATGGGATATAAAGGGTTGTGATCGGGCTGACATTTGGCAATATGGATGGGGGTAAGGTAGGCTCAGTTGAGTATATAAAGTTGCGTGAGGCGATCAGAGAGTTTAGGTGACACCATCTTACAGCTGTTGAGCACCTCACCCCAATGGTCATCGTCCATAGCCCCAACATTAGCTTTGCTGGCTGCTGTTTTAGTTGAAATCTGAAGTTGTCTGATTCCCCTCCACCCCGAGCCAAGGGACCTGACACCCTTTCTGCACCCCTCTGCATTCACACAAACCGTACTATAGTTCCAGGAATGCAAAGCAATCCATGAATGGAGGATGGGAGGATGAGAGAAAGGTCTGCCTCCTCCATTCATAACGAAAGCTATAGTACAGCTTCTATTCCTTTGTAACGTAATGACTTTATTCTTTTGTTGTTCACTGTAAATGGAGGAGCCAGGAGAATCAAACACCCAGGTTGACTCATCTACCAGCATCATTTGATGGAGAAGCCAGAAGACTTTTGGTCCATCCTGCCCAGCAAGATTTATATTGGCCACATAGTCGCCCATCAACCTGTCCATTTTCCCCCCACATTCATGCCCACTCACTACTACAGTTCCAATTACATGATTGGAGGGTTGTAGTAGTACCTTCTAATGACACTACATACAGAGAGGAATTGACAATTGCTTGTTAAGCTGATCAAAGACGGTTTAAATCTCGGCCGCTTCAGCAGGATTTGAATCATGTATGGGCAGGCTGAATGTACCAAAGTTGATTGAATGATCAACTTGGGTACAACATGCCAGCTTGATTTTACATGTGATTATTGCTAGTGGCTGTTCTCCTGGCAGGAACGGCTTCCCCAGCAGCCCCCCCCCCCCCCGCTGACTGTGTTGATAGGGGAATCAAGCAATTTTCTGTCCTGCAACCCATGGTCTATCTATGGCCGACTTTAGGGACCTCTTCCAGATACCTGGCTGTAGCCACATGTGTTGTCACAGAGGTTAAAAGTGTTCCTATGAACTGAATTTCTAATATAAACAATGTGAATGTTCATAATGTATATATTTAATGGAACATATGTTGCAAGTTTACTGGTATCCTGGAGTTCAGTTTTAAACGACTCATTCATACAAGAGTGCCATACCAACCTATCATTATGTACACATTATCTACAGGCATACAATGGATTTTTTAGGTATAAAATATAGGTGTGATAAAGATCAAATGAATATTATGTGTGATGTTCTCCATGAAAGAGAGAACAGATGGCATTAGTAACGCAAAATTGATCCTGGTGCTCATCTCAACCTTTTATTTTGGCTGCCGCCACTGCATCAGTAATAAACGGCCATACCACCTTCAGAGCAGGCAGCCGGCCATGCCCACAGATGGTCCTATGATGATGTAGCCAGCAGACCATGTATGAGCATCACATGTCTTTGTTGAGGGCAGGTTCCCATGCCAGACTGAATGAGACTGCAGTCTATTTTGTTCACTTTATTTATATGTGCCATGAGAACCCATCCTCTGTGTCATATCTTAAAGGGGAACTGCAGGCAATACAACTCTTTTTCCTTAAATGTATATAATATTAAAGTTATACTTATAGTATAGTATAGTTATAGCCACCTCATATTTCTTTTGTTGAGCTACAGAAGTGTCCACATATTATTTTTTTAACAAGCTGATAATAAAAGCTAATGCTTTATTATTACTATATATTCTGCAGTCCTAGACGTGTTACCTATGAGCAGTCCTTGCAATGCTCCTGCCTGATATTTTTGATAAAACTCCAGAAAAACAGCTAAATACACAGATAAAATACATATCTGGAAGCTCCTTTGCCTGCCAAAGGATTTGTCTTTCTGGCAAGTGCAGTAGGGAAGGCTTCCCAAAGACTCCTGGGATAGATGACACCGATATCCCAGGAATCCAAGGGAATTGCCTAATGATGAAATCATCTAGTTGGCCCAGACTGGAAGTGCCACCTAATGCATTTTAAAAATAGAAATATTACAAAAAAATTGAATATCCATTTGGGAGTGTACTGCGGATGGGCATTGTGATTCGAGGAACGTGTCAAAATAGGTGGAACTCTGCATTAAGTGAAACTAAAAAAAAATCTCAAATGTTGGGTTGTCCTCAGAAAATTCCCAAAGGATTCCCTAATTTTCAGGGATTTCCTCTCACTTCCTGTTTTGGCTATGGGACAGGAAGTGAGGGGAAATCTCCACACAAATGGAACCAAAAAAAGATCCAGCAGGGGTTATGAGCCTCCTTTTTGTGCGATTTTTCCCAACGAAAAACCACATTTACAGTTAGAACTTTATTTTGTTTGAGAAATTCTCCATCCTGCTCCTTTGGCCTTTCTTGTCACTCCAGTTGAAAACAGACATAGATTTGATCGTAGTAACTATTAGAACATCTTAAGAATGTTCCAAAAATAAAGATTTTTGTACATAATTCTACAAGTGTAGAGCCAGCTTTAGAGCGAAGTCATTCTGTTCTGTTCCTTTGCTAACCGTGGTCCCCAACGGCCAACACCAGAGAAGGAAGGCACTTAAAAGGAAACTTTAAATCTCTACTGCTTCCACCTCATATCACTTTTGGTTGAACCACCTATTAGAATATCCCTCTAAATTCTAGCATGCATTTACCATCTCGACCCCCTAACTATAGAATCTGTATCAGTAATCAAATTATTAAAGTTGCTGCAGGCAGAAAGTAAAAACAAAAAAATCTATTTAAGTAGTTATGTATTCATTAAAAAATAGTCAATGTACCTTCAACCCCTTTCTGCCCGCCCTCGCACTTGGAAACATCACTACACAGCACAGGAGGCTGTGTAACAGCGTAATACGAGTAATAGTGAGCACTCAATGGTCAGGATTGACCACATGACTGCACTGACCAATGAGAATCCTCGAGCCTCCATTCTTCGCAGAGGGTGTCCCAGAACAATTCTGGTCAGCCCTGACCAATGAGCGCTTGTTAACGAAAGCAAAATGCTGCTATACATCCTCTAGCACTGTTTGGTTAAGTTTTACCCTACGTTCACACCTATGCGCTTTTTGGTGCGTTTTGCATTTTTCAGAAACGCACCACAGTCCATTTAACATGGTTTCCTATGAATGTAGTTCACATCTGTGCGTTTTGCAGTGCTGCGTTATTTGAGAAGGGTCCCCTTTCACAAGGGGGTCCCCAGATCCTGCCCCCCTTTTTATATGAGTAGGGTGTACATTGTACCCCTACTTATTCACCCAAAAAAGTGTCACTTAGAAAAAAACTGTTTTTGACAATTTCTTTATTAAAAATCCAAAAATAATGTCCCCTGATGTAGATCCATTGTCAATCATGCTGCCTGCCGGACCACTGGACCTGAAAAAAAAAAAAAAAAAGCTCTGCACTCATCAAAGGCTAACCGCCCACTGCCCGCTCCTCCATCTGACAGTTCTTAAATAGGTAAGGGTGGCCCCTCCCCTTGTGACAACATCACCTCAGCGCATCAGTGATGATATCACAAGGGGCAGGGCCACCAGGTGTCAGATGGAGGAGCAGGCAGTCGGAGGTTAGCCTTTCGACGAGTGTGGAGCTTTTTTTTTCCAGGTCCAGGGGGCAGCGTGACTGACGACAGATCTACATTGGAGGACATTATTTTTGGATTTTTAATAAAGGAATTGTTTTTTTTTCCAAGTGTCACTTTTTTGGTGAATGAGTAGGGGTAAAATTTACCCGATACTCATTCACAAAGGGGTGGGGGGCAGGATCTGGGGACCCCCTTGTTAAAGGGGGCTTCTAGATTCTAATAAGCCTCCCGCCCACAGACCCTCACAACCAGAGCCCATGGTTGTGGAGAAGAGGCCCTTGTCCCCATCAACATGGGGACAAGGTGCTTTGGGGCGAGGGGGCAGATCCCCCCACCCATAAGTACCCCCCATGTTGAGGGCATGTGGCCTGGTATGGTTCAGAAGGGGGGCGCTCATTCGTCCCCTCCCTTTCCTGACTTGCATGCTTGGATAAGGGTCTGGTATGGATTTGGGGGGAACCCTACGCCATTTTTTCCCAAATTTATTTGCCGGCAATTCTGTTTTTTTACATTCTGCTCTCAGTGGGCTGCCTGTACAGTCTGGCAGGGTAGTTTAATCTCAGGACTGAATGGAAACAATTATAAATCTTTTGGCAGGTGTAACAGCTCTTATCTATGCATTTCATTTCTGCATTTAGCTGTTTGTGTGGAGTTCGGTTCAATATAGAGAATCTAAAAATACAGAAAGAAAACACCATCATTTCAGCATTTGCCAAGTGTTCTTCAAGTTTGTCTCATCCATCCAAAAAGGCATCTGTGCAGCAAACTGTGGATTCCGCGTCCAGAGATGAATATGGGTCAAGTATTACGCACTTAGCCTTTCCCTGCAAAATGCAATCTACTTATAAATTCACACCATGCATTTTAATCTCTGACAGCACCGGTATTTTAGAGGATAACTGATAGGAGATATTTATTACAGGTGCACAGCTCCAGAGAAAGTAATCTCAGACACGCAGAGCTTAACGTGAAATATAGATTTTAATAATCCCAGCTCTGGAAGATACACGGCTATGACTGATGGAAATGTGATTAGCCATTGTCTGCAACAATAATTGAGATATGTTCATAGAATTGCTTTGAGTGAACTTTAAAACACCTTGATTATGCTATAGTCTGCTTAGTACAATCTTTTTTTAGGCACTATATCAAAAAATAAAATAAAAATAAGATGATAATACTGTCAGTTGTGACATGAGAATAATGCTCTATTTTTAAAAAGCAGGACTAGGTAACATATGATAAAATCCAACTCATACATAGATAGTAATACATATTGAGATACCAGGTTGTCTGCAAAGTTAAGATTTTATCGGAGTAATGAAGCACTGGATCATAATCACGCTCTGTGCACAAACATATCCTGTTTTATCGTGTCAATCATTTTACACAGACTGATGGGACAGCCGCAGGTGAACAGGCCTGAAAGGGAAGACAGAGCGCTGGAGATGAAAGGTTGGTTCCGCAAATTAGGTTTAGCCATTGGCCGAGTCTATATTTGTCTGTTCTATGTATTTCAATCTCTATTTTGGCTAAAATGTTTAAACCAATGAGGCTTTAACTCCTATTTTTTCTTATTTTCCTCTCTTTTTCATGTGAGTCCTGGACAATCATGCCAGTTATGAAAAAATACAAACATTTCTCCATTAGTAGAGCTTTTATTCTCATGAACATGGTGGCCCCGTCTCCTATCTTCCCTCCATTCAAGCGTTTCTGTGATTCTCTTTTGCATTCAACACTTCCAGGACTATCTGTGCAACTGACTGCTAAACTCTGTAATGATGTAGGGGTTGAAGGAAGGGGCCACAGAATTCGGCTGGGGCAGGGAGGGGGTGAGCAGGACAGGAATCAAACACTCCCAAAAGTGTAGAATGCCAAATAGTCTTACAAAGTTCATAGTTCGGAAATGAAAGGAAGGTACAGTAGGTAAGAAACATGAGCCACTGGAGAGGTGAATATATTGGCTTCTCTGTGGCAGGGAACTCTGGGTATGATTTTTTCGGAGGACGGGTACACTGGCCAACTGGGTTCAATAGTGTAGTTCCAGGAATTTAGCCACTTTGCAAAAAGGGAAGACACACTACAATATCTCATAAAAGTGAGTACACTCCTCACATTTTTGTAAATATTTTATTTTATCTTTTCATGTGACAACACTGAAGAAATGACACTTTGCTACAATATAAAGTAGTGAGTGTACAGCTTGTATAACAGTGTAAATATGCTGTCCCCTCAAAATAACTCAACACACAGCCATTGTCTAAACCGCTGGCAACAAAAGTGAAAATGTCCAAATTTGGCCCAATTAGCCATTTTCCCTCCCCGATGTCATGTGGCTTGTTAGTGTTACAAGGTCTCAGGTGTGAATGGGGAGCAGGTGTGTTAAATTTGGTGTTATCGCTCTCACTCTCTCATACTGGTCACTGGAAGTTCAACATGGCACCTCATGGCAAAGAACTCTCTGAGGATCTGAAAAAAAGAATTGTTGCTGTACATAAAGATGGCCATGGTTATAAGAAGATTGCCAAGACCCTGAAACTGATGGTCGACCAAAGAAGTGCAGCGTCATATCCAGAGGTTGTCTTTGGGAAATAGACGTATGAGTGCTGCCTGCATTGCTGCAGAGGTTGAAGGGGTGCGGGTGTCAGCCTGTCAGTGCTCAGACCATATGCATCAAATTGGTCTGCATGGCTGAGGGGACAGCAAATTTACACTGTTATACAAGCTGTACGCTCACTACTTTACATTGTAGCAAAGTGTAATTTCTTCAGTGTTGTCACATGAAAAGATATAATAAAATATTTACAAAAATGTGAGGGGTGTACTCACTTTTGTAAAATACTGTATGTGTTAAAGCATGTGTTACCCCAACACTTCATATTCCTGATATGTGTCTGCTGTACCGCGTACTTGTATGAGAAAGTATCCTGTTCTCTTAGTGCTGCTTCCTTTGTTTGAAATCCCTGGTGTTCCTGCTAGTCATCTTAATTTCCTATTAAAAACTGACCACACTAAGAAAGAGAACACACCATGGTCCGTTCTCTAGCTGAGCCAGATCTTAGTGTACTCTCCTCCAATGACCAGACTTGTCCTGACACCCCCCCCCACTGCACAGCCATTCACTGTGCTCAGTGTGATGCTGCCCCCCCCCATCCCTTATGCAGGTGAGAACAAAGGGATTGTGATGACTTATAAAAAAGGAAAAGGTATTTAGAATTTTTTTATATCTATACAAACATTTTTGCCATCCATTTATATTTTAAACTGAAATGTTTATTTTTTTTACAAGGTGATCGTTTGCAATCACTTTAAGTCAAAGCAGCTGTATCACATCTTCTAGGCGTATCTCTATTTATATGTAAAAAAAAAAAAAAGTAATTTAAAAGAGAAGTATGGGTTTCATTTTTTTTGCTTACATCTATTCTATGTGAGATGCTGATATCTATAAACCCTACCAGCCCTCTGAGAAGTGCCCATATTCTGTTAAAATTCGAGATAAATACCTGTGGGAGGTTCTACAGTCTTTCATACAGCATCATCCTGACAATGGCCTGGATATGAAGTCTGGATCCACCCCCTTTCCTGTCATTTTGCTTGATTGATGTTGGCTCTCCTCCCTCTGCTCGTTCCTGAATCTTCACAGAGGATTGCTGCTCCCCCCTCCCTCCTCACTCCTCTCTCCTCCCCCTCCCTCCTCCTCTGCAGCACGTTTCAATGATCAGAAGAGTCAGCAGAGATTTCAGCACTTCAGTGTAATGTGAGAGAAGTCACTGATAGTGCTGTGTATGTGAATCTACACTATATATTTCTATCTATCAGCAGAGCCACGTCTCTTAGGGGAGGGGGGACAGATTAGTCAATGAAATTAACACTGGCGAAAGGCACACAGAGTAGCTATGCCCACCCCTCCCCTCTGCTGCCCATTCAGAGAAGCTTTTGTATTTTGTAAATGTGTTTAGATAATACAAAGGCTTTTTTGAATGGGCAGGAAAAGGGGAGGGACGAGCATAGCAGCTGCAGCTACTCTACTGTTCAAGATGCAGAGCTCAGAAGGATCAGCATCACTTTGGGAGTACTATAAAGCTGTCAGATATAAATAACAGAGATAAGCTCAAAAGGTGTCATGCACCTCACTGGACTTAGCTCATATCGTGCCTTTATTTTTTACAAAGGAGCTGCATTCCTGGAATTCAGGTTTAACTCCCTGACATATGTGTATGGTCAAAGTAGAATTCTGTATTTAAGAACTGTTGCTCCACCTTCTGCTTCCAGGCATGAGCCCTGCATCCTGTTACCTTGATTGGTGATCAGTAGCATATGTTGATGGTGGAAATATTGGCAATGTTAAACCTATAAATGGGAAGACCTTCTGCTTCCAGGAAGCTTTGCAATCACATAGGGGTTGAAACACAAGTGAACCCTTGGCTTTAATAAATTGTAGCATTTGTGTTGCTCTTCAGACCATTGACCACCACGTGATCTCCTGGGTCCTGGCAAACCACTGGTACTCTATTGGTGGTTCCCTGCATGACTCTCTCTGCAAAATGCAATGAGTGTCCAGTCCAAATGAAATGACCAAACCACCATGCTGAGCACTTGCTGCGCTTTACTGAAATACCTGAAGACTGCATTAGGTTCTTAGACACGTTTTACAATTTGTACTGGAATGCCGCGTACACACGATCGGAATTTCCGACAAAAAATGTTCGATTTGAGCTTTTGGTAGGATATTCTGACCGTGTGTAGGCTCCATCGGACATTTGCTGTTGGAATTTCCAACAACAAATGTTTGAGAGCTAGTTCTCAATTTTTCCGACAACAAATGTTGTTGTCAGAAATTCCGATCGTGTGTATCCAATTCCGACGCACAAAAATCCTACGCATGCTCGGAATCAATTTGACGCATGCTCGGAATCATCATACTTCATTTTTCTCGGCTCGTCGTAGTGTTGTACGTCACCACGTTCTTGACGTTCGGAATTTCCGAGCAAAATTTGTGTGACCGTGTGTATGCAAGACAAGTTTGAGCCAACATCCTTCGGAAAAAAATCCACGGTTTTGTTGTCGGAAATTCCGATTTTTGGTACATTAGAAGACATGTACCAACACTGAAATGCCAAATCTTTATAATTTGTCCAGAAACACAAGCTTCAGTAAAATTCACTTGTGTTGTAAACTATCTCTGATACCTCATTCAACTAATAAATACTTCTTCAAAATTCCAAGGTGTAGCATGTAGCTTGCAAATTATGTGGAGTGCACTCATTTGTCATTGTTACTTGCATCTTTATTGGCAATGTATAGGAATTTTGTAAACACTTTCTTTATTAAATATGGTCAGGACTAAAATAAACACAATACAAAAAAAAATCAGGTAAATAGGAAATACTATTTTCTAATTATTGTCCAGAAAGGGGATCCCATGGGGAATGAGGATCGTTTAACAGTTTTAATTTAGCTTTTTATGGCCTGTTAAAAAAAAAAAAGAGAAAAAAAGCACAACAAAAAAAGCACATTTTGAATACAGACTTCAATAGCTCAAGATTTCATCTACATATACAAGCGAAAGGATTGTTGCAGTAATTCCTCCCTTATCAGAGGGCTCAATCTGAGGGTTCAGTCAAGAATATGGAGCCTCCAAGCAGGCAGCATTGTGCTGTCTTTTGTAGGTTTGCCATAATGCTCTAAGAACTCTTTGTCATGCATTACATTTTAGAGTATGTACTGTAAATATACTAACCTATCAGCCATGAGCCAGCAATACTTATTTAGTGATAGATGTGGAAGTGTTTTACTGCTGCACTGGAGCACTACGACTGAAGGTAGACCCTATTCTAGTTATCAGTAAAAACAGAAACATGTTTATTGCTTATGTATGAGAGATAACATCGTGATCAATGTTTTTTTTCTGGCAAGGAGGCAAAAAAGATGTAGATCTCTTTTAACCATCTACAAGTTGCAATCTGATTTTACAATGTCCTCTAAATCTACCAACAACTGTGTAGTGTCATTAGTGCCGGGACAAAGTCATCCAGTGCCTATAGTGAAAATGCCAAACTGCACCCTCCCTGGTTTATTGCGAACTAGTCAATGCCTCTTCAAGACAAGAACATATTTAAAACATTATAAATAACATTAGGTTTAATTATATGAAAACTGAATTCATTTACACATTTTATCCATATTTGTTTTAGTTGTTCCAATGCTCCCACAGTTTTTTTTAGGCTTATTTTACTTGTGTGGGTGCATAATATGCTGTCAAAATTTACCATAAGGCATACGGAAATGAAAGCATTAATAAAATAACCCCCCCCCCCCCCCCCATGAGTAAAATAAGCCCCCCCCCCTGCATTGGTGCCAGTTTCCGCAATAATAACCACAGCATCGGTGCCAGTTTCTGCAATAACAACCACCAGTATTGGTGCCAGTTTACACAATAATAATCCCCAGGATTGGTGAAAGTTTATATATAATATACTGTATATATTTACAGTATAGATAGCCAAACCTGCCACACAATGCAAGCTCTATCTGTAACATCATTTATATTCAGCATTTTCCATAGAATGGTAACACAATTGCTTTAAACAGAACCTGAATTTGCTGATGGTGTATTTCCTGAGTCCTGACGTTGGCTGGGGGAAATGTTCAAAGCGAATGTGTTCCCATCTAAAGTCCTAAACTTAGACAACCTATGACATGCTTGAAATGATCCATTACATGCTGAAAAAGTCTTCAGACCCATCAGTTATAATTACTTTAAAACTGTAAGAACTTCAGCACGGCTTTAAGACACCTAGGTTTGAAGCTGAATGGTCAGCATGACAACAAGGCAACTAGCAACTGAAGAATAAAAAAATATCAATCATGACCTGCATACCACTCTCAGGAAAGGATTCCTTTAACTATAAAGAAAAATGAAGGAAAAAACTAAATAATTTAAATGAAAGGAACCAAGGTTCTCAAAAAATTCCTGCCTTGAGTTATAGACTGGGGAATTTCCAGTGGATCAGGCATTGCAATATATATTTGTTTTTCAGAAATTTCATTTTTTTAACCATTACACCACACCTGAGAAAAGGACCTGACCCATTTTCAAAGCTTTCATGTTCAACGTGTATCTACACCAAAAACAAAAAAACATTATATATATATATATATATGTAGCGGGTACTTACTTTCCCAGGTGCATTTTTTGAATCTAGCGGTGACATCAGTGCTATGTTCCCTGCGGTCCACCAGGTGGCGCTGTCACCGTGGCCGGAGGAACGAATCTCTCTGTGTGTTGAGCCTCCTTTTTGTCCTCTCTCGGTAGTGGTATGGTGGGGCGGGGAGCCCGCCGTGCTTGCTGGGAGAGGGGATAAAGGGGCCGGCCATCTTGGTCACGGGGTCTTCGTCCCAAGCACCTTCAGCTTGCGGACGTGGGTTCGTGCTAGTCCCCTAGGAGGCCTCGGCCTAGGGGACCAACGGAGATCGTGTTCCACCCCAGGCACCTTCAGCCCTGGGGTGAGGTACTTGCAAGAAGGTCCGGAGCTCAGTGCCCAACACTGAGTTCCGCGAGGGAAGGGTCCTAAGGCACTTCGGGGATGGAGGCCTGAATCTGAGTAAGACGCAATGGACCGGGGAGAGCTCCTCACTCGAAGACCCGGTGCAGCAGACTGCCGGTGACGGGTGAGTCTCTTGTCGGAGACCGTCCAGAAGGATCCCCTTCACCTCGTGCGGAGACCATAGTTCACTCTTCCGGAGGAGAGTGGAGGAGCGAATTTGTGTCTGGGCCTATTCACACTCACACCTCCTTTTCTGTCCTAACTATCAAGGAAGTCCCTGTATGGTGTGTTCTAATAAAGGAGTGTTGGACTTTAATGGTGTGAGGCTCACTTCCTGGCGGACAAAGTTTACGGTGACTCTTGGAGGGAGGATCCGGGTGCGCAACACAGACCCGAAGGTAAATGAGACATTGCTGATACCACAGGTATTCCCACGTGGTGGAAGCTAGGCGTAGCCCACCCGCTCTCTCTCTCTCCACCCTACCAGATACCCCTAGATGAGAGACAGTGCGAGCCGCATGGAGAGAGGAGAGGGGCAGGCGCTACATGTGGGGGCTCGGGTCCGGGATTGTGTTGTGCATCACAGTATTGAACAAGTCTGCTGGATGAGTTAACTGAATAGGCCAAAGTGCAGCCCTGCTCGAAGTTGTGGAATTGACCCTAGACCAGGGAAAGACCCGCGCAGGAAGAGCGGTGAACGGGGGGAGGCCCAGCCGTGTGAGGTACTACACGTGGGGGCTTCTAATTGCACTGCGCCAACAGACACAACCCCCGCCGCTTAGTTCGTGGGCGTGGCTCATGCAAAGAAAGTGAAGAAGCCCGCGAACTGGAGCAAAAGGGGAGGAGTCCAATACGTGAGAGGGCTACACGTGGGACATTGGCGCGAAAACTCTGCAGTGTGCGATGGACCAGCAACAAGTCACCATGTTTGGACATACTTCATGAATTCCAGTTCACCCTGCTACTACCACGACTTCCGCTGCTGCTCCGATAACGGATACCAGGATCCGGCTGAAGCCAAGGGGTCGATTCGCCCTGTATTCGTGCATGGACGTAGAGGCCCTGGGTGTAATTTGTCCCGGGTGCTCGGGACTGGTGTGCCACCTGAAGCCCTTCGGACAATGTGAGGCCTGTGGGGAGTTCCTGTTCGAGGTGGATCCGGTAGTTGAAAGGCCGAGAACCATCTACCCAGGCCGGGCTTCAGGTAACACTACTCGCAGAGGAGGAATTACTGCTGTAAAAGCCATCCCACCGCACACTGCAGCGACCGAGGAGGAGGTCGTTAAAACTCAACGGGAGAAATCCGAGGATGCTGACTGGGTCACCACTGTCTCACAGCGTCCGCCACTGAAGAAGAGAACCAGCATGGTGGCCCCGACCAGTGGTGGTGGCGGACCATCTCGCCAGCTTACGCCAGGCCTAGACGGATCCGTTGACGGGTGTTCCGGACGTCTCGCTTCAAGTAAAGGCCGAGGTAAGCCGGGCAAAGAGACTTGGTGTATGGGCGGAGATGCCGGGAAGGCATGGCCCAGTATGTCCGCGGGAGGTGTTAGCTCTGTCTCTACAACGGGCTACATACCCGCGGAGGAGTGTGGTACTTCGGATCTGGAGTCGCTCTCTGATGTGGGGGATGACACAGCCATTGACGAACTGTTTGCAGAAAAGGGCTGGGACAAAGTGCCGCTAGCTTTGTTCCGAAGGCCTCGAGATTCACCCATGTCCACGGGGGAGAGTACACCCCGGGTGGAGGCTCCAGCGTCTGAACAAGGGTCCTGTCCTGAGCCCACCTCTACATCTCCGGTGCTGCCTGCATCAGGTACTGGGGAGCAGAAGTTGATACTACGGGCACCTATGCCCCAACCAGAAGTGGTTAAGGCCCCTCGCCATCCGGACTCTATAGTTCTACCCGGCGAAGGGGACAAAGCCACAATGCCTCCGCTGTCAAGGCTTCAGAGATTCTTCGGCCAGAAAGTTGCTGCTGACTACGGGTGGGAATACCCGTATCTTCCCAAGGAGTTACTCTACGAAGTGGAGGTGTAACGAGAGCGCTGGTATAATGACTTTGTGTGGACCCATTTTAAGGTTCCACACGCCCGCAGGTATTTGACATGCTCTCCAAAGACATCTCAACGGTTCAAAGACTGCAAGGCAGAGTGGATGAAGGGAAGACACATCCATGCGGATAAGGTGTTGATCCGACGCAAAGAAGGTGAGGATGTGGAGTACCATTTGGAGACCATGGATGGGCATCTAAAACCTATTGTCCTGCCGCATCCCCGCTTCTACCTCTGAGGAGAAAGAGACTCCATTTATTTGCTTTGTTTCAAAAGGACCTTGCACCCCCTGAACTTTGCTGTTTGACTTTCTTGTTGGTGCTATCATCAGTGTTTGCCCGCAAGAGGGGTGCTTGTGTCATTCCAAGGAAGAACTGTTCCAGTGTTGTTCTTTCCTCTCCGGTGAGAAGTTGCAGACTTTGGGGTAGATAGGGCCCGGAATCGAGCAGCAAGAGAAGAAAGAAAGAAAAGAAAGATGGTTCAACGGGTACAGTTAGTGCGATGGCAGTCTTGTGCAACGTTACACATTGTACATGCTCACACTGGAGGGAAAGATATTTCTCTTCGGAGGAGTTTCTTTTTCTCTCACACATACACATGTGTCAGGGTTTTATTGGTTTTTTCTCTTCCCTCCGCAGGAGAGCGTCCCGTCAAGATTATGGAACCTGGAGTGGTTCTTAGTTAGGATGGGAGGGAAAAGTTAATGTTTTAAATATTGTCTTTCATTCCTCTTTTGTTGCAGGGGCTCAGACACAACTTCTCCGTTAGGATAGTTTCCTAAAATTTTTTTGTTTTTTTTTATTGTTAGTTGGTTTCTGGATTGGGTTATGTCAGCCATTGAGGGCGTGATTCACTCCAGACACTGGGGTCCAGTGTCAAAAGACAGGGGGGAATGTGTAGCGGGTACTTACTTTCCCGGGTGCATTTTTTGAATCTAGCGGTGACATCAGTGCTATGTTCCCTGCGGTCCACCAGGTGGCGCTGTCACCGTGGCCGGAGGAACGAATCTCACTGTGTGTTGAGCCTCCTTTTTGTCCTCTCTCGGTAGTGGTATGGTGGGGCGGGGAGCCCGCCGTGCTTGCTGGGAGAGGGGATAAAGGGGCCGGCCATCTTGGTCACGGGGTCTTCGTCCCAAGCACCTTCAGCTTGCGGACGTGGGTTCGTGCTAGTCCCCTAGGAGGCCTCGGCCTAGGGGACAAACGGAGATCGTGTTCCACCCCAGGCACCTTCAGCCCTGGGGTGAGGTACTTGCAAGAAGGTCCGGAGCTCAGTGCCCAACACTGAGTTCCGCAAGGGAAGGGTCCTAAGGCACTTCGGGGATGGAGGCCTGAATCTGAGTAAGACGCAATGGACCGGGGAGAGCTCCTCACTCGAAGACCCGGTGCAGCAGACTGCCAGTGAAGGGTGAGTCTCTTGTCGGAGACCGTCCAGAAGGATCCCCTTCACCTCGTGCGGAGACCATAGTTCACTCTTCCGGAGGAGAGTGGAGGAGCGAATTTGTGTCTGGGCCTATTCACACTCACACCTCCTTTTCTGTCCTAACTATCAAGGAAGTCCCTGTATGGTGTGTTCTAATAAAGGAGTGTTGGACTTTAATGGTGTGAGGCTCACTTCCTGGCGGACGAAGTTTACGGTGACTCATGGAGGGAGGATCCGGGTGCGCAACACAGACCCGAAGGTAAATGAGACATTGCTGATACCACAGGTATTCCCACGTGGTGGAAGCTAGGCGTAGCCCACCCGCTCTCTCTCTCTCCACCCTACCAGATACTAGACTTGTGCACAACGGAAAAATTTGTTCCGTTTCGGTTCGTTTCTTTCCGGTCCTGTTGATTCGTAATCATTCGTAATTTTGCTAGACGGGATTTTTCGTGTTCGGACTCATTCGTATTTTTGCAAGCGACATTTTTCGTTGAATTTTTTGTTGCTTTATAATTCGTACTTTCGGTAGAGTACGTTGTTTTTCGTTGATTCTGGACACAACTCCTACTTTCGTAACTTTTTTTGGGTTCGTTGATTCGTAATTTTCCGTGTCTCTCTCACAACGACGCTGCCTATTATGCCTAATGTGCTTCGAATGGATTTGTACTTTTCTAAATACATAGCGGTTATTTGTAACGATTCGAAATCTCGTATTTTACTTTCGTTTTTTACATGCGGCTATAGGCTCCGCCCCTGTACACCATTTTGAGAGGGTTCAGCACGGTGAGGGAGAAGCAGAGAGCAGAGCAGAGTGAGTGTTATTGTGCTTCGAATGGATTCGAAATCTCGTATTTTACTTTCGTTTTTTCATGCGGCTATAGCCTCCGCCCCCTGTACACCATTTTGAGAGGGAGTTCAGCATGGTGAGGGAGAAGCAGAGAGCAGAGTGAGTGTTATTGTGCTTCGAATGGATTCGTACATTCGTAACTTTTTTCATAACGAATTATGCCGAAGACCTTCGGGCATTCGCTATTTTGCGGTATAATTTATTTTGGATTCGGTTTTATTCGTAATTGCTCTGTTCGGAAATTCGAATGCTTCCGAATGTCCGAAAGTTGCTAAATTCTGACGAATTTTGATTTGTTACGAAACGAATTGCACAAGCCTACCAGATACCCCTAGACGAGAGACAGTGTGAGCCGCACAGAGAGAGGAGAGGGGCAGGCGCTACATATATATATATATATATATATATATATATATATATATACACATATATATATATATACACACTGTACTATATTACCAAAAGTATTGGGACACCTGCTTTTAAATGCACATAAACTTTCGTGACATCCCAGTCTTAAGCCCTGTACACACTATCGGATTTCCTATGGTTTTTAAACCGATGGATTTTTCCATCAGAAAACCGATGAAGCTGACTTCTATCTGTCTTGCCTACACACCATCAGTCAAAAAACCGACCATTCCAAATGCGGTGACGTAAAACACTCCGATGAGTCGAGAAAAATGAAGTTCAATGCTTCTGAGCATGCGTCGACTTGATTCTGAGCATGCGTGGGTTTTTAAACCGATGGACTTGCCCATAGACGATCGGAATTTGCTATCGGTTTTTTATCCATCGGAAAAATGTAAAACATGTTCTATTTTTTGACACCGATGGAAAAAAGACCGATGGGGCCCATACACGATCGGTTTGTCCGATGAATAAAATCCATCGGACGGTTTTCATCGGTAAAACCGATCGTGTGTACGCCCTTTACAGCTATAACCGCTTCAACTCTTCTAGGAAGGCTGTCCACAAGGTTTAGTAGTGTGTCTATGGGAATGTTTAACCATTCTTTCAGAAGCGCATTTGTGATGTCAGGCACTGATGTTGGAGAAAAGGTCTGGCTCGCAGTCTCCACTCTAATTCATCCCAAAGGTGTTCTATTGAGTTGAGGTCAGGATTTTGCGCAGGCCAGTCAAGTTCCTCCACCCCAAACTCGCTCATCCATGTCTTTAGGGACTTTGCTTTGTGCATCCCCAAACTGTTCCCACAAAGTTGGGAGCATAAAATTGTCTAGAATGTCTTGGTATGCTGACACCTTAAGAGTTCCCTTCACTGGAACTAAGGGGCCAAGACTGGGATGCCATTAAACTTCATGTGCGTGTAAAGGCTGGTGTCCCAATACTTTTGGTAATATAGTGTGTGTATATTATATATATATATATATATATATATATATATATATATATATATATATATATATATATATTCTATAATATATTAATATTAGAAATATAAATAACAATAGTATATATAAATATATGTATGTATATATATATATATATATATATATATACAGTATAATAATATAATAATAAATCGCAGTTTACCAATTCTTAGATGTGGTGGCTGCATTCATTTTCTTTTTTAGGCAATGGTGATTTTCAGCAAGTATGGAAAATACCATTTGATCTTGCCAGAAATGCAGTCTCCTTGTCACTTCTTGTTACCTTAAAAGAAAGCACAAATATCCTTATTTTTGTTGTGTAAATTACCAATCCCATCAGTCTTCCATGTAAGGGTCCTTTCACACGGGACGGATCCGTGATGATCCGCCCCGTGAACATCCGCTTGCTCAGTGGGGATCGCTCTGTTGATCCCCGCTGAGCCGGCGGATGACAGGGTGGGACCACCCTGTCAGATCTCCGCTCTCCCCTATGGGGGGATTGGATGAACACGGACCGTCTGTCCGTGTTCATCCGATCCGCTCTGCAGACGGATAGAAGAATAGGATTTTCCTCCGTCTGCAGAATCGGACCATAGCGGAGGCGGATGATATCGGGTGTCAGCGGATATTCATCCGCTGACACCCGCTATCCCATAGGGATACATGTATGTCCGTATTTCATCCAAAAACAGATGGATGAAATACGGACATACTGTCCGCACGTGTGAAAGGGGCCTAATGGAGATGGCTCCCTCCATATGTACACTGGAAAAATTAGTGTAGACAAAAAGGGATAGGAAGTTATTTGTAGCATCAGCAGGTGAAAATAATGGGAAAAAAAAACCTTCATAAAGAATACGAATGCAGCCACCCCATCTTAGGATTGTTAAGTTGTAATATATTACATTTTTGATTTTGGGTTTCGATTTACTATTTTTATTTTGTTATGAATATGTAGAAAACAAAATTCAAAACTTTTTTTTTTCTTTTACTTTGAGCATATCACATACACATTATTTAGTTCTTATAAATTTGTGGTGTTTTAAAATTCTTTCCTATAACAGCCTGGTCTTGGTTACAAAACCCTAGCAGAGACTTTCTAAGCCAACTGACAAAAAGGCTGTCAATACATCACCCTTCTCTTGTGATCAGAGCAGGACGCCTCGGACAGAAAATTAAGCCTTTACAGCATCCAGCTAGATGCAGCCGTCAAAGTGGACTGCTGATTTCATGATTTTATCCCTGGGAGAAAAAAAGCACTTTCCAAAATACATTCACAAAAGCAAGGTGAAGTATGAATTGAGGCAATCAAATAATGTGGAATCTGCAATTTCACCGGACAATTATTCAGGGAGAAGTTTCATGGGATGTATTAAGGGCCTGGTATATTTATTGGGAAGCACTTTTAAGTGCCTGCTGTCTGAAGCATGCTGGTATCTTCCTGGGCTGATAGATTAAAGGGGTTGTAAAGGTTTAATTATTATTTTTTAAATAACAAACATACCATACTTACCTCCACTGTGCAGTTCGTTTTGCAGAGAGTGGCCCCGATCCTCGTCTGCTGGGGTCCCTCGGCGGCTGTCTCGGCTCCTCCCTGCAAGAGCTAACCCCCCTCTGGGAAGCGCTCTCCCAAGGGGGTTAGCTTGCTGGGGTGCTCCCGTGTGATACAGTCGGCAGCTATAGCCGCCGAGTGTATCACTCCGCCCCGCCCCCCGGCGCGCCACGTCATTGATTCGATTGACAGCAGCGGGAGCCAATGGCTGTGCTGCAATCAATCATCCAATGAAGAGCCCAAAAGAGCAGGGGGGAAGGAATGCGGGATCGCGCACACAGAGATTCGGGGCTCAGGTAAGTAACACAGGGGTTTTGGGGGGCCGGAGAGTGCAAGGTGTTTTTTCACCTTAATGCATAGGATGCATTAAGGTGAAAAAACACAAAGCTTTGCAACCCCTTTAAATCGATAATATTGCACCTGTGAAAAAGTCAACCTCATATCTGAAGAATTTTAAAGGAATCGTAACTGAGCAGTTGAGTGTTTCCATGGAAGGTTTTATGGCTATCGACTCAATCACACATTTGCGAAAGGGGCGGTGAACGTCAGCTTCAATTAAAGAATTTATAAGTGAAGTGGATTCAGTAACTTGATACTTTACATCCTAAACGGCTTAGGCCTCGTACACACGGCCGAGAATCTCGTCAGGAAAAAACTCGTCATTTTTCTTGACGAGATTCTTCGACAAGAAACTTGTCCCGGCCCAGTGTACACACGCTCCATTCAAAGAACCCGCGGTTCTTTGAATGGAGCGAAAGCGGTGACGTCATCGACTCCGACGAGCGTGCGCTCGTCACATTCGATGCCATCGCCGCCATCTTGCTACACCCTACCTATGCCTAGGAAGCTACCGCGCATGCGTCAAAGTCATTTCGAGCATGCTCGGGTTTCCACGGCGACAGGTAAGTGTACACACACTCCGGTTTCTCGTCGAGAAACAGGCCGACGAGAAACCCGAAGAGAAAATGGAGAATCCTGATGAGAAAATAGAGAGCAGGTTCTCTATTTTTCTCGTCGAGATTCTTGTCGGTTTTCTTGAGGAGAAAACTGAAAGCCGCGTACACACGACCGATTTACTCAGCAAGAAAGCTCTGCCAGCAAGTTTCTTGCTGGCTCTTGCCGAGAAACTCGGTCGTGTGTACGAGGCTAGCAGGTTCTCTATTTTTCTTATCGACATTCTTGACGGTTTTCTTGACGAGAAAACTGAAAGCCGCGTACACACGACCGATTTACTCGGCAAGAAAGCTCTGCCAGCAAGTTTCTTGCTGGTTCTTGCCGAGAATGTGCATTGGTCATTTCAAAGAAGCTCAGGGACCAATTTTTGGCCCTGGGCCCAGCACATTTATACACATGCATTTTCCTGTGATACTCGTACAAAAACGTGGCAAAATCGCACCACATTTGGGGTACAACTCAGAATGAATGGCACCTAAATGAGCATCACAAATTTTGCCGTGATATGGAATCGTGGACAGAATCGCACCATTTCTGCCAGCAATTCCTAATTGTCCAAGTGTGAACAGGGCCTTGTTGTCTCTCTGCTCAGGCCACTGGTCCTCAATCGCTTCTCTCGCCCTTCTTCTCGCCCTGCTCCTGTGACAGATACCACGGATCAGCATGAGATTAAAGAAATATTGGACTCCAAATACTCCCAAGAGAAGCTACTCTATCTGATTGATTGGAAGGGCTATGCCCCGGAGAAGAGGTCTTGGGTTCCTGTTGCAGATGTCTCAGCCCCACGCTTGGTGACCAATTTCCATCGAAAATGTCCCTTCAAACCAGTCCCTAGACGTGTAGGGGTATCTCGTAAGCAGGGGGGGGTACTGTCACAGATCAGCTGCGGAGCTGATCTGTGTCTTACTGGCTGCATACGTTTTTTTACCTTTTACTGCTGAGGTCGGCTGGTCCCTGTGGTTCCACAAACTTGTGTTCAACTCTTGCTGCACTTAGCAGCTATGGGTGTTGCTGGCTTCACCTGATGCTTAATATATCTTCCTTCCTGCTACTTCCTGTCCAGCCTCCCATGTGCCTCTCTATTTAAATTCCACTCAGACCAGTTTCGGTTGCTTGAGCAACACTTGTTCCTGAGCGCCTTTCGTGCAAACTTTCCTAACCTGACTTCTCGTGAACTGATCTCTTGTGTACCGACTCTGCTAGTTCTCCTGATTACGTTGTCTGCTGCCCTGACCTTGGCTTGCTATCTGGCTCTCATTTTGCTCCATCCCTCCATCCTTGTCTGACCGTGTCTTCGGGTACTCTCCTCGCGAGCAGGGTGAACCTGGGGTTTTGTGACCTGGGGTCAGCATGCAGCTAAGTCCCTGGCAGAATACCGGCTGGCCCTTAGATTCCACGCCCTGGGGGATCCCGTGTCACCTGCTCACCTGTGGGCACACCAGTAGCACCGTGACATGCAGATACATCATCTTAAGGAATGGCAAGCTGTAATAAATGTAATTGTTTTATTTAAGTTTAGTTACTCTTTAATCAACCAACCACAAAAATGAATTTAGAAAAACAAATGAAAATTCATTGTGGATTTGAAAGAGTAAAATTCTCGCAAATCGTTCTGAATTAGGTAGCATATTTCTCTAGCCTAAGTCAGAACAGAGCACTGTGAAGTGATGAATGAATATATATATAAAAGGTCTGAATAAATATTAGCCATTTTCTAACTTTCTTTGTCTCTTTTATTCTTGCATTTCCGTCTATATTGTATTATTAATTTACAAATCTTCGGAGGAAGACAGCCTGCAAGTAATTAAGATGATATATGGACCATAAAGAATGGCTAACTGAGCAGTTTAGAAATGCAATGTAAAGCTTTCTCTGTGACCTTTCCCAACTAGCAAAAGGTTGAAAACTAAAATATGTTGTCTAGATTTGCAGGTGTTAGAGAAGAGTGTGCGAGAAGAATCACAAGAAGAATCATAAGGCCTTTTTTATTCTTGCTAAGGAAATAGAGTTTGTGTCATGGATATGCAGTAGTGTTTGTCTGCCATCTTACCTTCCTCCTCATGTGTTCATCTAGAGACCAGACCTCCTTCACCTGGCTTCCTTTATAATCTCCTCCCAGCCTGACTCCACCCCAGGCCCTATCACTGAACACTATATTAACCTGTGCACTGCAAGCCTGCTTTGCTGATCAACGTGTTTGTTAGGCATTGTGTGTTTGGGTTCCTGCCTGCCGTGTGCTACGTCTGTCTCTCTGTTACGTTATTGGCTTGTCCCCGACTATCCCTGTCTGCTCGTGACCCTTGACCTTCGGCTCGTTCTTCGTTATCCTTGTCTGCTTGTGGCCCCTGACCTTCAGCTTGTTATTCGGTTCTCTCTTATCGTGTGCTGCTGCTTCCCCTCTTTTCCCCTTATCCTACGGGGCGTGAGCTAGGAAACTCCAGGGGCCGCGACCTGGTCCCAGCCTGCAGCCAACATCCTCACCACTAGAGGCCCTGGAGAAGACCAGCTGGGTCTTAGACTCCGCGCCCTGGGGAATCTTGGCTCTAGCTTCCGTTTGGATCCCGGTTGTGCTCCTCTGGTCCCGCTTTCCACAACCACCCAGTTTCCTATCCGCAGAAGCCAGCCATAGGGTTCACTACCTCGCGGTGCACTCCTGTCCCCCTACGGTGTGCATCTGTCACCTGGCCACAGGTGACCCTGACAGTTTGATCAGCCATGAACCCGGCTGACATTCCGCTACCCGCGGATGATCCATTGCAGGGCATAGTTTGCAGACTTGAAACCCAGGAATCGAATCAGACTCAGGTGATGCGATTCCTCCAGGATCTGGCTTCTCGCTTCAAGCAGCTTCAGGCCTCCTTGGGAACCCTGAATCCGCAACCTCAAATACAATCAGCGGCTGCACCTATTGCACCAGTCGCAGCCACACACTCGCTACACCTGCCACCTCCGTCCCGTTTCTCTGGGGACTCCAAGGCTTGCAGGGGGTTCCTTAGCCAATGCACGATTCATTTTGAGCTCCAGCCCCAAAACTTCCTGTCTGATCGGGCTAAGGTAGCCTATATAATTTCCCTCCTCTCTGGTGAAGCTTTAGCCTGGGCAGCCCCTCTGTGGCAACTGAATGATCTAGTGGTTTCTAGCCTGTCTGGCTTCTTGAAACTTTTTCGGAATATCTTCGAAGAACCGGCTCGTGTCTCTTCAGCGGCCAGCGCCCTTTTACGTCTCCGCCAAGAGTCTGCTTCTGTGGGACAGTATGCCCTTCATTTCCGCACACTGTCGGCTGAGTTGAGCTGGAACAATGAGGCCTTAGTCGCAACCTTTTTGCATGGCCTGTCTGATAGAGTGAAGGATGAATTAGCTGGAAGAACCATCCCCACTGATCTGGCCGGCGTTATCTCCTTGTGTAACCAGATCGATATTCGCTTTCAGGAGAGGACCTTAGAAAAGCAACGCCAGCACTCCTTGGTTCTTAGTCAGCCTGAGCTCCCCTCTCTTCGACCCGTAGAGCATCTCCTACCAGCTGAGGAACCCATGCAGCTGGATCGGACCAGGCTATCCCCCGAGGAACGTGATAGGCGCAGAACTCTTGGTCTGTGTCTTTACTGTGGGGGCAAAGGTCATTTTCGTGACACTTGCTCTCTTTGTCCAGAAAAACGTTCGGGTCCACTTCATCTGGAAAGTGGAGTATTGGACCCAGAAATATCACCTTCCCCTTCTCGTCTTCTGCTTTCTGTGTTCCTTCATGTTGGTGCTTCTTCTCATTCGGTCTCAGCATATCTGGATTCCGGAGCCGCTGGTAATTTCATGGACTGGGAAATCGCATCGTCCATGAGACTTACTCTTTTGCCCCTCACCACGCCATTGGTGGTCTTGGCGATTGATGGTACTGTTCTCCCAGGGGGACCTATCTGCTTCCAGACCCTCCCTGTTAAGATGTCGGTAGGGACACTCCACCAGGAGTGGATATCCTTCCTTATCTTACCCAAGGCCTCAACGCCTATAATTTTGGGTCTCCCATGGTTACAGCTCCATTCTCCTCATGTGGACTGGACTACTGGACAGATCCTGGCTTGGGGTCCCTCCTGTTCCTCGTCCTGCCTACCCAAGGTTGCCCCCTGTGAATCTGAGCCGGTCATTCATTCCAGGTTGCATAACCATTTACATTTCTCTGTCCCTAACCACCCTTGGACGCACAGCCAGGCTAGCTTGTCTACAAGTCCTGCAGTCGCTACGTCTTGCGATGCGATTCAGGTAGTCGCTACACCTGACTCAGCTATTCACTCTGCCTCTGTACTAGTTATGCCAGTCCAGCCCATGCCCAGTGAGCCTCTCACTTTTTCTTGTTCGGGACATTCTGCTTGTCCTTCAGCTATTCAGCTTGACTCCGGCGACATGTCACCTTCTAACCAACCTGACTTCAGGGTTCCACTGACATCTGCCCAGTCTGATGGTCCTGTGCAAGATGACCAGTTCCCCTTTAAGGGTCTAGGGGACCCTCCTCAGATTCCTGTTGATCCTCTAATGCCCTTGCTTATTCCTAGAGAGCCTTTGGTCCTCAATAGATCTTCTTGTCATCTCCCTACCTCGTTTTCGGTCTCTGAGGATAATTTTAAGTACGAGGTTAGACAAGTTCTGGATTCTCGGCTCTGCAGAGGCATTCTTCAGTACCTTGTGCATTGGAGAGGTTTTGGTCCTGAGGAGGCGTCTTGGATCGCTGCATCTGATGTCGCTGCACCTCATCTGTTGAGAAGGTTTCATCAGAGATTTCCCTTTAAGCCTGGGTCCAGGCGGGGGAGGGCCCATAAGAGGGAGGGTACTGTCATGGATATGCAGTAGTGTTTGTCTGCCATCTTACCTTCCTCCTCATGTGTTCATCTAGAGACCAGGCCTCCTTCACCTGGCTTCCTTTATAATCTCCTCCCAGCCTGACTCCACCCCAGGCCCTATCACTGAACACTATGTTAACCTGTGCACTGCAAGCCTGTTTTCCGATCAACGTGTTTGTTAGGCATTGTGTGTTTGGGTTCCTGCCTGCCGTGTGCTACGTCTGTCTCTCTGTTACGTTATTGGCTTGTCCCCGACTATCCCTGTCTGCTCGTGACCCTTGACCTTCGGCTCGTTCTTCGTTATCCTTGTCTGCTTGTGGCCCCTGACCTTCAGCTTGTTATTCGGTTCTCTCTTATCGTGTGCTGCTGCTTCCCCTCTTTTCCCCTTATCCTACGGGGCGTGAGCTAGGAAACTCCAGGGGCCGCGACCTGGTCCCAGCCTGCAGCTAACATCCTCACCACTAGAGGCCCTGGAGAAGACCAGCTGGGTCTTAGACTCCGCGCCCTGGGGAATCTTGGCTCTAGCTTCCGTTTGGATCCCGGTTGTGCTCCTCTGGTCCCGCTTTCCACAACCACCCAGTTTCCTATCCGCAGAAGCCAGCCATAGGGTTCACTACCTCGCGGTGCACTCCTGTCCCCCTACGGTGTGCATCTGTCACCTGGCCACAGGTGACCCTGACAGTTTGGGTGATGCAAAGGTGAATCCAGATTTAGAAGAGAATATATAAGCAACCATACACGTTCAGATAAATACAAAAAAAAAAGCAGAAAAGTTGTCCTTCTACCATGAGGAATATAACACTAGCGAAGTAGCAGATGTTTAAAGAGGGCAGTCATATAGACATACCGCAGTTAAAGTGAGACCTAGAGAAGAGCAATAGGATGAAGTGGAGGAATAGGTCAGGAAAGGGTTAAAAGGGTTGAGTGTAGTGTGGAAACAGGTGTAGGTCTTAGCGGATGGTTTGCGGTCAGATGGGCCTGATGGAGCCTAAAGGGTTGTTCCTGTGAAGGCTGCTCAGTATGTATGCCAGTAAATTCAGGCAAAGAGAAACATTTTCCCACCCACTAGCCCTCAAATTGAGGTTCATTGGAAGTCAAAGGTTGGTAGAAAGAAAAAAAAAACACACACACACACACAGCGGCAATTGTTAAACTAAGGGCTCATCTGAGGTATGAGGCTTCCATTTCCTTGGTTATTGGTGGTTTTTACAGGAGCTAGGTTGCCAGGGAAAAAGTAAGAACAAGTGAGTTTAGCAACATCTTCCAGCCAAAGGGGGACATGGAAAATTCTAGTTATAAATTGTACCACCCAAAGAAACCCCTTCTGGCTGTGTTGTTAAAATGATTTATTGCTTGTTGTTTATGTTTATGATTGTTTATGTTATTTGTTGTCTTCCTGAAATAAAAGCATGCTATGCCATTTAAACCTATACCACACCATCCATGTTGTTATTTAAGTGGTTGTTGGAAGAAAGTGTAACAAATCCTTTAGTCAAGCCATAGTTTATCTTTTGTGAAAAGAAAAAGTGCGCCTACTAAGTGCAGTATGTAAAAAACAGTTTTAATGGTACATAAAAATCAGCCAAATGGCTACTCACAAGATGGTAGTTAAAAACATCGCATGAAAGTGGTGATGGTGGTTTGCAGGGGATATCCCCTTGCTCTGCGGTGGTCCCGTGGCACGGTGTAGCTCTGGTAATCAGTCCTGGTATTGTTGATCCGGAGGGAGCAGGTGTAGGTGTCGGGCAGTCAGGAAATCACTGCGCCGCAGCATGCGCGTCAAGCCGGAGCGCAAACAGCTACACCGACAGGAAGTGACGTCAGAGCGGGCTCAGATGGATGACGCGTTTCAATGCTTCCGCATTTTCTTCGGTCTAATTGGTGGGGGAAGCTGCCAGTCTTATATGTGTTCCAAGATGGTAGTTAAAAACATTGCATGAACGTGTTGATGGTGGTTTGCAGGGGATATCTCCTTGGTCTGCGGAGGTCCCGTGACACGGTGTAGCTCTGGTAATTGTTGATCCGGAGGGAGCAGGAGCAGGTGTAGGTGTCCGGCAGTCAGGAAATCACTGTGCCGCAGCGTGCGGGTCAAGCCGGAGCGCAAACAGCTACGGCGACAGGAAGTGACGTCAGAGCGGGCTCAGATGGATGACGCGTTTCAATGTTTCCGCATTTTCTTCAGATCTAATTGGTGGGGGAAGCTGCCAGTCTTATATGTGTTCCCGTTTTATAAATCCTATGGGCTTCCAACTGATTTGTTTTTTAAGGTGGGTGCAGATCTCAGATTTATGATACTGATGGATGGAGTTCATCCAGTATATGAATTTTGTATCAATAGGTCATAAAATCCTTAATATGGTGGACTGCACTCGACCTAATGGTACAAAGCTCCCCACAGATGTTGCTGTAATGATGACTGACTTTGCTGGAGGTGCGTCTGGATTTCCAATGACATTCAGTGGTGGAAAGTTTACAGGTAGGTCATAAAAATCTAAGCCCGCCCTGACATCACTTCCTGTCGCTGCAGCTGTTTGCCCTCCGACTTGACCCGCACGCTGCGGCGCAGTGATTTCCTGACTGCCGGACACCTACACCTGCTCCCTCCGGATCAACAATACCAGGACCAAATACCAGAGCTACACCATGCCACAGGACCTCCGCAGACCAAGGAGATATCCCCTGCAAACCACCATCACCACTTTCATGCAATGTTTTTAACTACCATCTTGGAACACATATAAGTTGCCGTAGCTGTTTGCGCTCCGGCTTCACCCGCACGCTGCGGCGCAGTGATTTCCTGACTGCCCGACACCTACACCTGCTCCTGCTCCCTCCGGATCAACAATACCAGGACTGATTACCAGAGCTACACCGTGCCACGGGACCATATCAAGGAGATATCCCCTGCAAACCACCATCACTACTTTCATGCAATGTTTTTAACTACCATCTTGTGAGTAGCCATTTGGCTGATTTTTATGTACCATTAAAACTGAGTTTTACATACTGCACTGAGTAGGCGCACTTTTTCTTTTCATTTCTTATCCACAGAGCCTACTTCACTCTTAAAGATGCTGCCAACAGTGCTTATGTAATAGAATACATTCTTAACCAGCTCCAGTACCATTACTATTATATGGACTTATATTATTGGGACTTCATTACCTATATTTACTTGTGTTTATTATTCATCATTTGTATTTTGCCCTTTTCTATAAGGTTTACTACAGTGATATATTACTGTATCATCCCTTACCCTTTACATTTTGGTATTTCTGTATCCACTCCTTGCGCCATCATTTTTGTTTGTTCATAGTTTACCTTTTAGACCATGTTTCATGTTACACCCATATTTACTCACACACCCATGTTTCATGTTACACCCTAGCAGAGGGGAAAATGATACTACAAATCATATCTGTCACTGTGGCGGTGGTGCAATGAAAATCCCGCCTCCCTCACCACTGAAGTTCAAAAGTGCTTTCTCTAGCCAGGTCTGTACCTCTGTATGTACCTGAGCCTGGGCATGGGTTTGAAGGAGCTTGAACATTGCACCTGTAACACCCGCAACACTGATCATCGTTGCCATGCTAAGCAGGCCTAAATGCACATTTTTGAGTGGGAGTATTCATTACATTTTTGCAAAAGGTAGGCTACACTAAAATGGACCCAGCATCAGACACTACTTATTAATCTAACAGCCACCACAGTACACCTCTGACAATGCCTTCAAATTCTCCCCTGCAGGCAACACCATCTTTCTTTAGGCATTCATCCAGGGTCAGCATTTAAAGTCTAGACTGAGTTGCTAGTTCATAAATGACACAATCAAATAAATCCTGTTCCACAGAAAAGAAATACCCACACTCCAGTAAATTCAACAAGTAAAAGGTTTATTTAACAAGCAGTGTACACATCACATGCCCCACCTTGACTCTCTGAAACTGACACGTTTCGGCTGTGATGGGAGATGTAGAGATCTCTAAGAGTGTGAAGAGTTTAGCTTTTTCTTGTGTGGACATTGGAGGAGATCGTGCTTTGTCAGGGGGGTCTTCTGCTTACATAGCACTGTCAGCTGAATGGGCTTGGTAAAGATAAGTCGTGGTTGTTAGGACACAGGCAGGTGCCAGCTTCCTAACAATCAGACAGAGGGAAAGCTGTTACATTTAGCAGTTGTAGTAGTAATGCTACTACAGTAAATGTATTACTTCCTGCTGCCGCCAGAAGTTTAACTTGGCCACACACCAATTTTGTTTGGCCATTTCCTGAACCTCAGAACAAGCTAAATTCACCAGCTCATCCATACTGCTGTTTTCCTGCAGCCTCTGTGATGTCGCTTCCCTTCTACATGCACTACCTGTGGAGGCTGCATGGCATTTCTCAGGACCAGTTTCCTGATGGTGGCAACAATGGACCATAGCATGTAATCTGTGATGAAACAATCACTTATGCTTTCCATCATAAGCCAACATGACAGGGTGACAATGAAGGGACTTGCAGATTTACTAGATAAATTGAGATTGTTCGGACAATACATTTTGAAAATATTCACTTCAATTATCCAGTCGTGCAGATGAAATATATAAACTGGGATTTGTTTTCACATGATTGAATAAGTGAAGAGAATCTTCACACATTTTACTGTGTGAATGTTCTCTGCTTCAAAGTGTTGTCACCCTGTAACTGAGGGTGCCTAATAAAAGACCTGAATGACA
Source organism: Rana muscosa (assembly GCA_029206835.1). Classification (NCBI taxonomy): domain Eukaryota; kingdom Metazoa; phylum Chordata; class Amphibia; order Anura; family Ranidae; genus Rana; species Rana muscosa. Next base: position 1,021,122,668 of record CM055117.1, read on the forward strand.
GGATATCTAAGTTTTATTTTAATGAAAGCTGAAGATTTTAAAAAACATGACTTTGGCAGAAAGTTTGGAGATTACGTGACTTTTAAAATACAGGAACAGAAAATATGGCTCAGAGAAGTTGAAAGAAAGGTGACAGTCTGCGGTACCTTGGATTTCTCCTAAGGACCCAAATATTGTTCCCACCACAGACATAAGTGTTTACTATGGTACCATGACTAAACCCTACTGTGGGTGAAACATGGGGGCGGGGGCATGGCATTGGGTGGGAGTGAGCGGTGTGTTGTCATTGCAAAAAAATGTTGGATGGAGTGGAACATCTTCAATGTATGTCCTGTTATTTGGATAGTGGTCTAAAGGGGAGCAAGAGCAGACTTGATGATTGCAGGGAATTGACGAGGATACAGGCTGGCCTGTGAGTGGTGAAAGGGGTTGGGTTTATCTACAATGGAACACGGTTGTCAGGTCACCTGTGGCCAGATGACAGATGCACAATGTTGGGTGTCAGGAGTGTACCACAAGGTAGCGAACCCTACTATGGCTGACTGCTGCGGATGGGACACTGGGTGGTTGTGGAAAGCGGGACCAGTGGAGCACAACAGGGATCCACAGGGAGCTAGAGCCCAAGATTCCCCAGGGTGCAGAGTCTAAGACCCAGCAGGTTTTCACCAGAGCCTCTAGTGGTGAGGATGGCCTAAGCTGCAGCTGGGTCCAGGTTGCGGCCCCCAGAGTCCCCTAGCTCACGCTCCGTAGGGTAAAGAGGATAGAGGGGAAGCAGCAGCACAGGATACAAGGATATTGAGGGGAAAAGCCAAGGTCAGGGCAACAAGCAGACACGGATAAACGAAGGACAAGCCGAAGGTCAAGGTAACTAGCAGACAGGGATAGTCGGGAACAAGCCAATTTCGTAACACAGAGACAGACGTAGCACACGGCAGGCAGGAACCCAAACACACAATGCTTAACAAACAAGTTGATCAGCACGGTTGGCTTTCAGTGCACAGGTTAATATAGTGTTCCCTGATAGGGCCTGGGATGGACCATACTTTGAGGAGAGATTATAAAAGCAGCCAGGTGAGAGAGCCTGGCCTCTAAGGTGAACACATGAAGAGGAAGGTAAGATGGCAGACAAACATTACTGCATATCCATGACAACGATCTTAAAGATCTTAGAGATCATGATCTGAAGACCAAAATTATTCTCTTTCTCAGCTCACACATGATCCCTTTTATCATCAGGTGCCATCAGCAATTTACATTTAGGAAATCAAATGGTGGTTGTTGCAACTTTTTATGTCACACGGTATTTGCGCAGCAATTTTCAAATACTTTTTTGGAAAAAAAAAACGGTTTCATAAATAAAAAAAACAAAAAAAATAAAGTTAGCCAGATTTTCTTGTGTAATGTGAAAGATGATGTTACGGCAAGTAAATAGATACCCAACATATCACACTCGTGGAATGGCGCCAAACTTTGTTACTTAAAAATCTCCATAGGCGACGCTTTAATTTTTTTTTACATGTTACCTGTTTAGAGTTACAGAGCAGGTCTTGAGCTAGAATTATTGCTCTCGCTAAAATGCTCGAGGCGATACCTCTCGTGTGGTTTGAACACCGTTTACATATGCAGGTGTGCCCTACCTCTGCGTTCGCTTCTGTGTGCAAGCACACGGGTAAAGGGGGCGCTTTAAATACATTTTATTTTTTTATTTTTTATTTCACTTTGATTTTTAAATTTAGACACTTTACATTTTTTTGTTGATTACTTTTATTCCTATTACAAGGAATGTAAACATCCCTTGTAATAGGAATAGGGCATGACAGGTCCTCTTTATAAGTCCCCACATTTTGCCTCTAGGCTGGAAAACCTAAAATAAAAAAATAAAAAAAAATCTTGGCTTCCCAGCCGAGGCAATGGCAGTATTTAAAAAAAGGAATGCATCTACAACCTCTTCAGCCTGTGCACCCTGGAAATGTTATATCAAAAGTAGCATATATACAGTGCAATGTGAAAAATATAATATAAATTATAATAATACAAGCAGCAGGTAGTAAAAGCTCAAGGCCTCAATAATGCAAAGAAAACAACTGTGATTTCATGCCACACTAAAACAAACAAATATGTATGTAATAATAATAAATGTCCATATACCACCACCAAACAAATAAATAAACAATCTCCAAAAAAACAAGTGACAATGGTGTCTTCTTAATCTTCAAATGAAAATTGCAGTGTCTTCAAACATGCGTTTGCTTCCACCAGCCCCTAGGCAAATATCCTACTCACCAGAGGGAATTGACACCCATGACACGTAGTCAAAACCAGCACAAGCAGACAAGTCCCCAGAACGACGGTTCAGGAAATGGCACGACCACCAAGTGGATATGGTACATATATCAAGTAGAAAGAACAGGGCTCCTCATAGTGCAGTAAAAAGATTTATTAATTAAAAGCTGAACTTACAAAAAAGATCAACTCACACTCATTGAAAATGGCAGGGGCACAGTCCGCTTTCCACCTGCGTTCCAACGAATGGCGGAAGTTACGTGGCACGTATCGCGGGAACCGACGTGTTTCGTCAGCAGCGTCTGACGTCATCAGTGATTCCTGTCATGGGTTTCAACGGTGTTTACATCTGCATAGGCCGGACGTGACATCATAATGTCGCGCCCAACCTCCGAAAGTTGTTGAGACTGCCAGGGACCATCTGGTCCCCGGTATTCTCTATGGTAATTGGCCACTGCCGGCCGATTCATTCTCCGGCTCACCGATAGCACGGGCGTGCCAGTAGAAGCACCGGAGGGTGGTATTAGCCGCTATGATTGTTTTTACATGACAGGGTATCGCCGGCAGAAAAAGATGATATCTGAATGATGCCTGCAGCTGCATTCAGATTTAACTCCAAGACGTCATATGACGTCCACCTAAGGAGAAATGGTTAAAGCAGAACTAAACCCTTCCATGCTTTACTGCCAAGGAAGCTGCCATCTTAGCCTCTATTTGATCTGCAGTTGTCATGGTGCTGCACATGTGATCATATATGAAACCAGCAATTTGATGGCTTGACAGCCTACAAGCAACAGTTACAGTTATCATTCACAGCACGCTTTCAATGAATCTCCTTTGGGGATAAATTTGTGATTTAGTTCCACTTTAAGTTTTTTCTAATCATGCTGTAGAGGCGTCAGTATAATATATTCACCACCCATTAATCTTGTGCAGAAAACACCTAACAACAAATATCATTAATCAGGACACAGGAATGGATCACAGGAAATAAAACATGTGTGTTTAGATATGTTTACTTTAATCAAATACCGGAAACGCCATGCATATATTTGTAGCCGCCACTCGGGTATTGTGAGAAGAAAGGCTTAAAAAAAAATCAAGAATTGTTGTTTTCTACTGAGGAACTTCCATCAATATGATTAGCATACTACAAAATATTGCGGCTGTAAAATTTTATAAACTGCGGGCTTCTTCCATTCGTAGAGATTTTACTGGTGTCATAAATTAACAGTCTTGCCATGATTTGTAGTTACATTTTCCAATGCATTAAACTTTTCATAACATCTTGTATTTTATTTTTTCTCCTTAGTTACCGCTTTCAATCTCATCGCCAACAGTTTAAAGGGCCAGTGAAACAAAATTATAAATGGACTTTTATAAAAACAACGGACAACGGACAAAAACGGCTAATTTACATTTCTGGTAATCCAGTTATTACACAGATCTGCCCTACAGCATCAGCCCTATCTGGCAGGGCAAGAGACCGGATTTTCCTCTGCTCTAGTTAAGACTCAAAGGCCTCGTACACACGAGAAAACCGTGCGTGTGTACGAGGCTTTCAGGTTTCTCGTCAAGAAAACTGCCCCGAATCTCTACGAGACAAATAGAGAACCTGCTCTCTATTTTCTCGTCGGGATTCTTGTCGGCCTGTTTCCCGACGAGAAACCCGAGAGTGTGTACACTTACCTGTCGCCGTGGAAACCCGCGCATGCTCGAAATGACTTTGACGCATGCGCTGTAGCTTCCTAGGCATAGGTAGGGTGTAGCAAGATGGTGGCGACGGCATCGAATGTGACGAGCGCATGCTTGTCGTAGTCGATGACGTCACTGCGTTCGTTCCATTCAAAAGAACGACGGTTCTTTTGAATAGAGTGTGCGTACACTCGGCTGGGACAAGATTCTTGTCAAGGATCTCATCAGGAAAAATGACAGTTTTTTTCCTGACGAGAATCTCAGGCCGTGTGTACTAGGCTAAAGGTCTTGTCCCTCCCACAGTCTGGGACTGGACAGTGGAAGGAAAAGCAGCAGACTGATAAGCTCAAATGTTTGTCACTCTGCCCTCTCCTTCTATCCGCATAATCCTTGTTAGCGTATGTGTTACAGAACAGCTAATTGGCTGGTTGTGCTGCTTTCCTCTCTTTCAGTCTAAGCTCTGCTGTATAGTGTACTGCAAGAGTCCAATGGAAAATCAAATTAGGGTACCTATACTGTTTGCACTTAAAATACATTATTTTAGGTTATCATTATTGAATACAGAGCTGCAAAAATGTGTTTCATTTATATTTGCCTAGAGTTTAGCTTCAAAATGTACCAAAGGCATGAGCAGGGGGTGTGCCAGGTGTGCCTGGGCACACCTTAATCACTATGTGCAGTGCCGATTCCCCATACTGCCGAGGCTTCCCCCCGCCCACAGTGCTGCTGGCTTCCCTCCTCTCCTCTCCCCTCGGCTGCTGCAGGGGATGTTTTGTTTCAGGATGGAGAGTGGGGGGAGAGGCTAGTAAATATGTAATTTACTGGCCTATTCCTTTTTCAAATGAACATAGTGAACACACTCACTGTCCATTCATAACTAAAACATAGAAAACTGTGTTTACTATTCTTCAGTTTGTGAATGAACATGGTGCCGCTCAGCACAGAGCACTTCCCATTCATTCACGGTCCAGTGCAACTGAGGCTGCAAAGAAAGGCATGTGTGTTTGAGCTTTGGGGGGCACACCCTAATGCATAGGCTGCACACCCCTATGAAATTTACATATCCATATCAATATATTTTACTACCTCTACTACCTGAAACGCCAATGACAAACTCTGTTAAAAATGTCTGCTGTCAGAACATAGCTGTAACTTGAGTTCCCCAGTTCAATTCTGCCCCACCCACAAAAAGGCCCATCCATCAACCCAATAAGCCTTTCCCAATCCACTCAAGTCTCCACTCCATGGTATGCAGGTCGCATCAAGGACGCACATAACACAGTCCCATCGCGCCTGGTGTGAATATACCCTAAATTCTTACATCTGCGTGCAACTGGCCTTACAAAAATATATTATTTATTAATTCAATATAGTTTATCTTTCAGATTTAGCTGAAAGTTTGTAAGCTATGTTGTGTATGTGTGCACTAAGAAGGATTTTAGGGCTCGTTCACATGTGCTTTGCTTTTTGAAGAGCGAGCTGCATTCAGATTGCGCTTCAGAGAGCATTCGCCAGGCGGTGAGGTGGCACTGTATTGTTTCTTCACCACCTGCTTTAACCCCTTGAACACCATACTAGTGCAATGCAATGCGGTTTCAGGGCACATGTAAAGTGGCCCCATTTGTGTAGCACCCTCTAGGGTGTGCTACTAGATTGAGAGTATCCTGACTTATGCTTAGCCTGTGAGTCTGTAATTGGGTCAGTGTTATTAGAGTTTAGGTCAGCATGACTCATACAGACAGCTCTCTAGTGCATCCCCCTGGCTTTGAAAAGTTGGAGAACATTCTGGAACTAGTGGGCGGAGGTTAGGAGGGGCTGTTCTGCATATTTAGGGGCATTTAGCCAATCCCCAGGAGTTGGGCCTGGCAGGGGACTAAGTGAACCCTTAAATAGATATGGGTCATGCTGGGAAGAGAGTTGGGTGAAAGATGGAGATGCAATGCTGTGGAGGCCATTGGTGGCCCATGAGAGACCCCTGCTGGGGAGGGGTTTTATCTCGGGCCAGGGCTCAAGTGCTGGCCTGGTAGGATCCTACCACCGAAGAAGTTAGAAGGAGGCTTTCCTGAGAGGCAGCCGGAGCAAGGAAGGGCAGTGTAAGTACATCAGCACGGCGCAGGGACTGACAAGGGGAGAGATTGCCACATGCAGCAGGTCTTTCTTGAAGAAAGTGGCGTGCTTAAGTCTTCAGCCTTGCCCTGTGAGATATCCAGAGTGTCAGTCCGGTGACTGGTAAAGAGTGTCAGTCAGGGAGACTGGGAAGAAGAAGCAGCCAGGTGGGCCTGTTGAATGGACAGACAGGTGGGCTAGCATTTCCTGCAGTTGGTAGAGCTGGGACCGGTGTCTACAAGGGAGTTGGAGGTACTCCAGGATGCAGTTCACAAACCATGTGCTACTTTTTTTAAGGGGCTGAGAGTTCCTAGCCTGTAAGGGGCTTTTGCTAAGCTAACAAGAGACTGTTGGTTTCCAAGAAAAAAGGAATACGTCAAGCAGAGCTGTACAGAAGATCAAGTCAAGCTGTGCAGGAGGATTGGGAGGAGCTGTATATAGGGAGGAAGTTGTCCCTGTTTTGTTTTTGTTAGAGTCAAGTTGGGCATCCCATGATTCCTATCCGCATCCAAGTTATTATCCCTTCAATAAAACAACAAAAATAAAGCTCAAGAACTGTTTTCTGTGTCTGGATGCATGTTGAAAATGCTATGTGAGTGACTGTGCAGCAGTGGGGAACCCTGACGTTTGCAAATCTTACGGGGGTAGTGCTACATTTGCTTGAAAGCGACAAGGGGTATAATACCTTCCAAAAAGCAAAGCGCCACGACTTTGGCATGTGTACACCCCCCGGGTGGTTTTTATTTTTTACACTAGCGCAATATTTACTCTTATTTTTAATGTGTACACCCCCGGCTGCTGCCACTGCAGCTAAAGGGGGAGCAGTTAGGGGGGGCAGTAAAAATGCAGCTTAACCATGGGGTTTTATCGACCCTCCTGTGAAGGAGCACATAGTGTGTTTTTATAAGAGAAACTATTACTGACTATCATCATCAGCACCATCATTTTATTCTACTGGTCCTGTGCTTACAGAAAGTGTATGGTTTAAGGGTATTTTACAAACTCTGAAAGCTAAAAGTAAAAATTCGTGAAACGTGATAAAAAAAAAAAAAAAGTAAAAAAGCAAAACAAAAATGGTCTGCCCAGCTGAGGTGTAAAGTACCCAGAAGTTAATGAAGATGACTCCCTTTCCTATGGACTCCAATGCATTTCAACAAAATTAAGATGTTTCCCCATTTTTGCCAAAATGTTATCTTAATTAAAACCCTTCAATATTGCTCGTACCTAGTGATTAAATGATTAGAGCTGTGGCCTTGTCGTGTAGGCGTCCTTGGTTTTGCATGTCCCCAGCTGTTCCGGTTTTTCTTTTTTTCAACTTAACATACTCCATTTGGTTAAATGGTTTCTGAAAAATTACTTTAGAAAGTTGTGTGTCTGTAAGGCTGTGGATGGGCATTAGACTGTAAGCTCCTATGGTGCAGGGACTGATGGGAGTGTATTATGTACAGCATTTTGTAATTCAGTCTGTTAATCTTGCATTAGAGCAAAATTCTTAGTTTTAATAATTATTCTTTCAGATAAACAGTACACAGTTCCAGGATGTAATTTAACAGATGAGTACATAAAGTTTTTAGTGCATATAGCTGGATTATGCTGGACTTCTGACTTTTGAATCCCTATCAAAATGAAAAATGCACGGCAGATTTAAAAGGCTTGACGATCGTTCCAAGAATTGAATTTTTTCTTTCTACTGTTCAACCTCTGGACCTTGATGTTTTGTGCCAAAGAACACAGATTTATTTTACAAGATGAACAGTGCTCTTTATCTCAGTTTTTTTTTCCTGGATAGATGTTGAGATCTAGATTTTTTCCAAGTTCATGAAGTTTGATTGCCACTGGGGAACTAAACTTTATTTACAGCAATCTTTATCCAGAGTTAAATGGGCTTATTCAATAATCTGGCATATGAAGGAATAATGATGTGCAGAGCTAAATCCATAGAAACCAATTTCATTTCAACTATCTGCTGTCAGATTAACCTCTTCAGCTCCGGAAGGTTTACCCCCCTTTATAAACAGGCCATTTTTTGTGATACAGCACAGCATTATTTTAACTGACATTTGGGCGGTCGTGCAACACATAAAGTTGATGTCCTTTTTTCCCCACAAATAGAGCTTTCTTTTAGTGGTATTTGATCACCTCTGCGGTTTTAATTTTTTGCTCTATAAACAAAAAAAGGCCAACAATTTTGAAAAAAAAGCAACATATTTTTTTACTTTTTGCTATAAAACACATCCAATAAAAAAATGTAAAAACTTGACTTTCTTCTTCAATTTAGGCCAATATGTACTCTGCTACATATTTTTGGTAAACAAAATCCCAATAAGCGTGTATTGATTGGTTTGCGCAAAAGTTAAAGCGTCTACAAACTGTGGGATATTTTTATGGAATTTGTATTTATTTTATTTTTTTTACTAGTAATGGCGGCGATCAGCAACTTATAGCGGGACTTCAACATTGGGGCAGACAAATCGGACACTAAGTGACACTTTTGACACTTTTTTGGGGACCAGTGACCACAATACAGTGATCAGTGCTAAATAATATGCACTGTAACTGTGCTAATGACACTGGAAGGGAAGGGGTTAACATTAGGTGCAATTAAAGGGATAAATGTATGCCTAGGGAGTGCTTTCTAACTGGGGGGGGGCGCTTGTACTGTAAGAAGACAAAGATCCGTGTTCCTGCTTAGCAGAAACACAAGATCTCTGTCTTCTCTTTTCACAGACCGGTGATCTGCCTTGTTTACATAGGCAGACCACTGTTCTCTCTGCCTTGGCAATGATCAGCAGGTCCCAGTGGACACTGTGTCCACCGGACCCTCTGATTGGCTCCCGTTGTGTCCAATCACAGCGGGAACTGGTCGCCGGGGGCACGTGTGCGCCCCAGACCTAGGAAACGAAATCATGTATAGGTACGTGATTTCACACTGAGGGGTCACCTGGCCGCAGTATATATGTGTGGGGCGGTGCAGGAGTGGTTAAAGGAGGATTCTATCTTCTATTTTGATGCTTTTCAAAGAATATAAAATATTTGCACTTTTGCAGTCAAATTTGAGAAAACCCCGCTCCACCCCAGGTTTGTTATGTGCTCCCATTCACACAACATGTCCAACTTTTTATTTTCTTACCATTTGGATGATTCCCAGAAGAAGGTCTCATGGATGACTGCAATAATGTCAGAGTGGGTCTGTCCCAAGTCTGTCCTCATTAACATACAATGCAAGGAGCCTGGCCTCTAAACCTCTTTGTTAGGACAGACAGGGTTTAAGTTACTAAAACTGGAGAGGGCAAAATCTGGTGCAGCTGTACATGATAGCCAATCAGCTTCTAACTTCAGCTTGTTCAATTAGGCCCCTTTAACATGGGGTGGACTCCATCCAGCGGATCCACATGCTCAGTGAAGGATCTTACTGAGCAGGCGGGTGACAGGCCTGTGTCGGCTCTGCATATCGGACACAGCCCACTCTCCTCTATGGGGCGGTCAGATGGAAAAGGACCGCTTGTCAGTTTCCATCCAACCGTCATCTGATCTGATCCGCCATATAGATGGGGATCCCCATCTGTCTGTTTTTGACAGCCTAGATTGGATGTCCGCTGACATCCGCCGCTCCATAGAGAGCTATGGATGGTCTGATCAGGTCCACCTGAAGAACGGACAGGCGGACCTGATTGGAACGTTTGTGTGAAGGAAGCCTTAAGCATTGACAAAACATGGAAGCTGATTGGTTTCTATGCAGAGCTGCACCAGATCTGGCACTCTCTAGTTTTAGTAAATCAACCCTACAGTGTTCAAATCTAGTTACAATTGACAATGAAGATCTGTCTACACAGTACAATTTTCCTTGCTGAAGGGTCCAGAATACAGCATCTAAGAAAGGTAAGGTACCATTGTGTAAATATTTTTTTAAGTCATGTTATGTAAATAGGAACATGTAACAAAATATAAAGTGGGTGTTATCCCAAGTGGAAATATGCTCTCAAATGGCAATTTTTTTAGCTGATATAGGGAACTAAGCCCCTATCAAGGTTATTTTGCTGTCTATATCCCATCAATATAGATTCATAATATTTGTGTCGGTGTCCATTTTAACTGAGACAGAAAACGATAGGAAATCCTACAAAGTAAGGGGAATTTTTCATTTCCAGGACTGACAACTTCCGTCTGGGTTCCAAACCCAAGCTCATCATAAAGCTGACCATAGATGGATCAAAATTCGACCAGTTAGACAGGGACTAGCCAAATTTCAATCCATGTGTGACCACTCTCGCTCAGTGGAATTTAAACTAATGATCAACTTCTTACGAATGGGATTGTTGATCAATGTATCCTGCTGCCAGAATACAACATCTCACTTGTATGGATGGAGGAATATGTTTTTAGTTTTTTTTAGTTTTTTTTTTATCATTCAGCCCACGGGCTGAACTAGAAAAAAATATCCATCTATGGCCAGCTTTACTACTAATAAGATATTTTTCAACTTAGACCAGTAACATCACTTGGATTGAGGATTCCCATCTCCAAATACCCACTGGATCCTGCTGTAGGTCCTCAAGGACAGTGGTTCTCAACCTCAGGCCTCAATTACCCCCAACAGGCCATGTTTTGGGAACTTCCCTTATTTAGAATAGCTCTTATCAATACTGTGTCATTGATATTGATTTAAAGCAACTGTGCAAAGTAAAGGAAAACCTGAAAACATGGCCCGTTGGAGGAACTTGAGGACTGAGGTTGAGAACCACTGCTCTAAGGGATTGAGAAGAGTGTGCACCGTCTACTGCAGGAGGGGGGTTGGAGGGGTGCGTTGCACACTCTGCCAACAGTGAACTAGTAAGACGTTCATTGGACCATTCATACATGTTTACTTATACACAGGGCAAAGCAAATATTTGCCCAGCGCAGTCAGTAATAGACTCCCCTCCACCAAATCACCTGATGCAGCAGATTTTCCATTACATGCTCATCTCTAGCCACAATACACTTAATTCTATTTGTTCCCTCCTAGATAACCTATCTTACTGTAGCAACCTGCCTCTCTTACTTTTCTTTCTTTCATTCCACAGTGGCTTATCTCTTAAATATAACGCCAAACAAGATTTCCCCCTAGAAAATATGATACTCATGTCATTATATCCGTATTTCGCTTGGAAATGCAAACCTTAACAAATCTGAAAATCCCATAAGTATGAAACACATTACAGGATACATACAAGACTTCCATATAGAAAATGAAATGGTGAAATGCGGAGAATCGGTTTGATATAATTCAATCTACTTCTGACTTTCCGGTGATTTTCTCAGTGCTATACTTATCAAGAGAAAATCCATCATGGCACCTATTGGATTATTTTTTTCTGAAGGCTGGATAAGCACATAAACATTTTAGCTAGTTGTTTAGACTACATCATATGTGAGGTTCAGTAGTGTACCTTAAAGTGAACCTTCAGTATCCCAAAGCCAATTAAACTAATATCAACCAAGGAAAGCTTGTTTTCTCTATCTATCTGCATTACCACTACCTACCAATCGATCTTTTTTATATATAAAAAAAAAAGGCCTATACATATTTTTTAGCTTCAGTCTTCTAGCCAGGACATGAGTCCTTTCTCTTCTTTCGGGGGCCAGTCTTCCTTCTGGACTGAGTGGCACTCACGTAAAGGCATGTGAGTGCTACTCAATCCCAGAGTACTCTGAGGCCAGCCTATGATAATACACACCTGGCAATAGGATGGGCTCAGAAAATGGGTAGAATAATGCCAAATGTCAATTCATTTGAAGGGGACTGTCTGCACTGGATGGAGCAAGAAGCTGAGAACAGGAGGGGGGAGCCATAGAAGGAAAAAAATTGAGTTTTGCTTCTGAACTACAGACAGATAAAATAATGCAACTCTATATTTACTAATATATCAATATGAATTGTTTATTTATTTATTTAGCAATGTCCTGTACAGAAAAGTAAAAAAAAAAATGAAAAAAATGGCATACATACTGTATAGTAAAAAAAGGTTTAAAACATATATATATATATATATATATATATATATATATATATATATGTTTTAAACCTTTTTTTACTATAGATATGCTGTTTTTGGTTTAGAACAAATGATAACGCATTGCCAGAATGCTATAAGTTAGCTAAGGAGACATAACAGCAGAAGCAGCCTGCCTATTGGCTGGCTTTGTCTGACTAAAACTGGACATACACAATTACATTTTCTAAAAATCTAACAGATTCCTCCATTTACACTATAGGGCGCTGATGAACAAATCTCCCGCTACAGTTATCCTCGTCATGAATTTCGGCAGGTTCATCAGGAACCAGCTGGCAATTCACATTGTGTGTGCCAGTTTAAAACTTTAGACTGAGCCTCATGATTCAGCTATGGAGCTCTGTAGACTTTTTAAAACTGTAGATCCCCTGCCCTAGGCTGCCTTAATGTAGTTTTTGGCACTTATGTACCCAGCTGAGCAGCAATTTATTATTAAGGTCTGGTGAGGTCTATGCATGAGCCTGGTGGTTGATTACTCCTGCCTGCTTCTGGAAGAAGCTTTACAAAATAGAGTACGAGGGTTAGCCACTGGGTTATGAATATTTATCTGACCTCAGCCAATGCCTGGGAGGGGGCCCAAAAAGTATGGCTGGGGAGAAGATACATGTTTGGGAGGGACTGATTAGAGCTCTCTCTCCTGGGGCCTCTCTGTAACAGCCTGTGTTACAGAAGAGCTGCTGCTGTTTGACCTTAGCATGTGTTGGCTGATGGCCTTGGAGTAACCTGGACTTTTCTGGACACTACCTTAGGAAGTTGAGCTGGTGAAGGAACCCTTTCACTGAGGAATGTTGTAAGGAAGCTGGTTGGGGAGCTGCCTTTATACACTGTGCATAGGAACTTTCACCAAAAGCTTCAGGTGTGGCAGAGTTAGCTACCACAGGTTGCTACAAGAGCTGTGATTGCTCTTACAGAGTCTCAGATAAGTTGGCTGTCCCCGCTACCTCCAGAATTACTTAAGGCTGCTACTGAAGGGTTTTCCTTGAGAATCCATCCTCTAATGCAGTGGTCTTAAAACTGTGGCCCTTTGCTTGCCTTTATCTGGCCCTTGAGGAAATATTTCTCCCACTGATATGAGGCACTATTCCCCAGACTGACACCAACAATGGCCCATTATTCCTGCCACTGATACCAATGATGAAGCATTGTTTACTCCCCTGATGCCAGGGCATTTTCTACTCACATTGGCCACAGTCTGGACCCCCAAAAGTCTGAAGGACAGTACACTGGCCCTTTGTTTACAAAATTTGAAGACCCCTGCTCTAATGCATGCATGTGTTTTGGAGAATCCTGCACCCTCATCCCTCTACCCACCTGTGTTAACGTTCTGGAATAAATATTCAAATGACAACCCTAGAGTCTGAACTTTGTAAGTGTGCTCTGGAACTGGTACCTGGGACTGGCAGCCTCTGAGTAGGTAAGGGTAACCTGGGTTATTTCCAGCTGTCCCTTTGGGGGTTAGCACTACACAACACTCTCTAGCATTCTCTGCAAGAGATGTAATTTTTTTTTGTGTGTTTAGTTACACTTTAATTATAGCAGAATAGGGGACACTCCTGTTGCATAAAGGCATATGAGATTTTTTTTTGGTTCACGGTTTTCAAATATAACATAAGGAGGAGGTGTTTTCACTCCCAGGTCCTTGTAATTTTTCAAGAAAATTAGAGGTACTGTAATGAGTATTGTTTTAATAAAAAGGTTTGTCCTTTTTGCTGAAATTGCATTGGGGTTGTTTACATACAAACAATGCTTAGGTCGTTTCATTCGATGGTATTATGCAGTAAAGGTTAAACTGCAGTTAGTAGAAATAAGACACCTCCATCACGGAGTGACTTAGACATATTACTTTCAAGCGCTTTGGAATTAAAATTTCATTTTGCTGCCTTTGCACAGTACTGCGCTTCGCTTTCCTGCCCCTCCCCTTTCACTTCTAGTAAATCTTTGAAGTACTATACTTGGTACATTGTGCTGACAAATGCAATTATCATATTGCATTGCAATGGGAAGCAGCGGCAAGAGAATCACAAAGCATATGCCACCCGGGACCAAGAGAAAGAGAATTTTCCTTAAATAATACACCAGTAATAGATGTTGTGATCCAACATTGCTTTCTTCAGGTTCTTTGTTGCTTGTGATGTTACATGGCTTAGTAGGATGATACAGGAATAATGCAAGTGTAGGGCAAGAATAGGCAAAGTGGCAAATTTGCCCAGGTTTAATTGGTGAGAGGGTTCGCCAAATCTGGTTTGAAATTTGCAAAACTCAAAACACAGCAGCAAATCCCACTGGAGACTATGATGTGTGTACATGTGTGTGTGTGTGTGTGGGGGGGGGGGGACTTAATACCAAATTATGGCCATTTTAAAATCTAAAAGGCACTCTAATCTTTGCATTGTCACACATACAAAAAAAAAATTACATTGGGGACAAGGTCGTGTTCATGCGGCTTGGAAGGCATCATGGAAAAAACACAAATCTTTCAAATAACAGGTTTAAAGGATGCCTTGAAAGATAGGTGTTGTTTTTCAGAACCAACACGTTTTTGATGGTCATTGAGAAATTACAGAAAGCAACAAACCAATTCACTTTCATTTGATAGATTTCAGTAAAAAAATTAAAATATTTATTTTTGTTTAATACATTTTTAATGAAAAATAAATACCTTTTATTGTGGCTTGACTGCCATGAGTAGTAGCCCCAAAATACTATTTTTTTTTTTTTTTTTTAAAAAGCTGGTATTGCTGATGCACCCTATTCCTTCCCTTCCACTAATCCTGCCAAAACCCGATGGCTGGATATGGTAGAATCCTTTGAGCACTCTAATTCTTGTTCGCTGCAAGAGAAGCCACAAGCAGAAGTTGCAGGGAAGAATATAGATTATATATTGTCTTTTCTAACTATCCTGATCTATCAATCTGTCCTTAACTATTTAACTTATCTATCTATTGATCTTAATTATCAATCTACTTGGATCCACCTCTCAATATTTAAGTATATCCCACCAGCCCTCTTCAAGCTGTCTATGCTTAGAGACGACAACATTGTTAATGTGCTTCATTTCTTCCTTGTTGCATATGGAGGCAAGGACACGTCTCAGGGTATGTTCTCAGGAGGCAGAGTGGGAGTGACAAAATAATAAAAAAAAAACTGAGCAAGAGAGGGTTAGTATAGAGCCTATCATTGTTTTTGAGGAGGCCACCTATCAGTAAGAGGTCAGCAGAAATGCCGCAGCTGGTGCTTTCTGCAGGATGGGCACCAGTACGTAGATGATGTGTCAGAATGCACTTTGCTGGCATCGAGAGGAGACCAGGACATCCCTAAAGGTGAGGCAGAAGTGGGAGAGCAATGAAATGCTGCAAGTGGGAGAGAAGGGATGTTATAGTGTATAATAACCATCTAGAGCTGTAAAAAAGTGTATGATAACCACCCAAAATCTAGCGGTCCCAGCCCTTTGCACTGCAAATCTCAAATAAAATTATTATATTATAAAGGATTTATATAGCACAACAAGTTTGTGCAGCACTTCACAAAATTAAGGCAGACATTACAGTTACAGTACAATACAATTTGGCACAAGAGGAATCAGAAGGCACTGCTCATTAGAGCTTCCTTACTTGGGTTTACTCAGAGTTGCTGATTCAAATAATGTTTGTTATTTGTTATTCTCATACTGGTTTACATTTTTTTTTTTTTGTGATGGTTGGACTGCACACAGCTAAGGCAATTCCTCTGCTTTGCAAGCATAATATTTCTTCTCCCAGGCACTCAGTAGCTGGCTGTACTTTTTTTTTCTTTATATTTCTTTATTTTATTATAGTTAGGGCACTGGAGGCATAGCTTCAGGGGGGAAACCCACTGCCTTTCCACAATACTGGGGGAAGGGCAGGCAGCAATTTAGGTATTAAATCCTATGGCCATAGGCTGCCCACTTTTCCCCAAATAAGGATCAAAAAAAAAAAAAGACAGGTAAGCTTAACCACTTCAATACCGGGCTTTTTATACCACTTCCATACCGGGCCTATTCTGGCACTTCTCTCCTACATGGACAAATCATCATTCTTTTGTTAGAAAATTACTCAGAACCCCCAAAAATTATATTATATTTTTTAGCAGACACCCTAGGGAATAAAATGACGATCATTGCAACTTTTTATCTTGCACGGTATTTGCGCAATGATTTTCTCAAACCCCTTTTTTTTTTTTTTTTTTTTAAATGGTTTCATAAATGTAAAAATAACAAAACAGTAAATTTAGCCCAGTTTCTTGTAAAATTTGAAAGATTATGTTACGCCGAGTAAATAGATACCTAACATGTCATGCTTTAAAATTGCGCACACTCATGGAATGGCGCCAAACTTCGGTACTTAAAAATCTCCATAGGCGATGCTTTGAAAATTTTCACAGGTTACCAGTTTAGAGTTACAGAGGAGGTCTAGTGCTAGAATTGTTGCTCTCGCTCTAACGCACGCGGCAATACCTCACATATATGGTTTGAGCGGCGTTTACATATGTGGGCGGGACTTACGTTTGCAATCGCTTCTGAGCACGAGCTACAGAGGACAGGGGCGTTTAAAAAATATATATATATTATATATTTTTTTATTTTACTTAATTTTTATTTATTTTTTACATTTTTTTATCACTTTTATTCCTATTACAAGGAATGTAAACATCCCTTGTAATAGGAATGGTGTGTAACAGGTCCTCTTTATGGAGAGATGCAGGGTCAATAAGACCCCACATCTCTCCTCCAGGCTGGAAAGCATAAGATTGTGAAAAAAAATTCACTGATCTCATGCTTACTAGCCGCAATCGCGGCTTTGTTTACTTCTGGGAACCCGGGCGTGACGTCATAACGTCGTGCCCGGGCCTCCGACGGTCATAGAGATGACTGGTGACCATCTGGTCACCAGTCATCTCTATGCTTGTCATGTGACAAGACACCGGCACCGGACGATTCTTTCTCCGGGCCCCCGATGGCACGGGAGAGCCCGGAGAAGCACCGGATGGCGACGGGAGGGGGGGATGTCCCTTCCCGCCGCCTATAAGAACGATCAAGCGGTGGAACTGCTGCTATGATCATTCTTATCGTGCGCAGAATTTCCGGCAGAAGAGAAGGATATCTGAATGATGCCTCTAGCTGCAGCATCATTCAGATATCCCCCCACAAAGCCCAGGACGTCGTATGACGCCCACCCAGGATGGGAGATCCCATCTGTGGGCGTTATATTACTATGGCTGGGTATTGAAGTGGTTAAAAGAAGAGGTAGAAGTGTTGGTGCATGCAGGTAGAGCCACCCCCCTAGTCCATAAAGATGTCATTTTAAAAGACTGTATTCAACGCAAAAAAAGCAGAACTTTCTATATCTATAAATCATAGCTACGTTTCATTGTGCTTTACTAAGCCACAAATATTAAGGCATTATTGCAATAATTATTTTTGCCTATCTGAAGGTTTTACATTCCCATTAGGGCAGTCTGAAATAGAGACACCACTCCACAACAAGCAATTTGTAGTTACTTGGGACGTTCAATTTCATTTTATGTGGTTATGTGGTTACATATGCTGTTTTATTCATGGATCGGTGCAGCTAAAAGCCTGGTGCTTGTAATATTTTCAGATGTGTTGATTTGTAATACAATATCAAGTCTTCTATTAGAGCTGTTGTGTCAGTAGCTCCATTTGTGTGAATAATGTGTCTGAGTTATATACATACTGGTGAGATCCAAAAGGTTAAATGTAATTGGTGTTTACAATTTTTAGAGCAGTGCCATTCAACTTACAAGAGCTCAAGGGCTACATTTGTGTCTACAGGTTGAGTGAATGGACCACTCTTAAATGAACAATGTAACATATATAAATGTTTGGTTTTTCTGGAGAAGCAATTTTCTATGCAAAAAGGTATAACAAGAAGTCTTTTTCTTGACTACAGTAAGATTTAAAGTGGGTATGGTTTTTCTGGTTGCAGCCTAGTGCAGTGCAAGAATCTCTAGAAAAAACACTGATGAGCATTGAGTACGACCACCCACACTTTGCGTGGAGACAGTCATATTCTCCATATGTGCTAAAATAGGTTACTTGACCCTAGGACTGGTATCCGGCAACCTTATGAATGTGAGTATATGCTTACTTTTTGCTATACTTTCCATATACTATACAACATAATACTAGTCTTAGAAGGATCTTTCTCTAAACTTTTTCTCCTTTTTTTTTCTCCTTGTCTCTTCTTGACTGGAGCCCCATTGACTCATCTAAATTTGAATGTATGCTATTGAAGATTGTTAATGTGATGTTATTATTTATAATGTAATGAATAAATGCTGAAGATGTGGCATCTAGACAAGCAAGAGTGTCCATTGTCCTGATGATTTTCATATTGAAAATAATAAATGCTAAAAAGTGATCAGTGCTGAGGAGAGTACAATTAGCCATAGCATTAGCCATCCCAGGAGTCCCGCACAGAAGGTAATTCTCCCTTTATTACAGACCATGGACCCAGGGCCAGGACAAGGGGTGGGCAAGAAGGGCAGCTACCCTGGGCACTGTGGTATCATGTGAGGTGGGGGGCACCACAAGGAGTTTGAGGCAAGGGGATTTGTGTTTAGAAGGAGAATTCAGGGGGTGGCAGGGGTAAGAATTGTGCTAGAAGTGGTGATTTAGGGGGATTTGTGTTGGGAGGGGAAGATGATTTATACTAGGAGGAGGGAATTGAGGGGTTTGTGCTATGAAAGAAAAACAGTAGAGGGAAAATATTTTATGGGGGGGGATTTGTGCTAGTAGGGATGATTGGGGGGTATTTTGTGCTGGAAGGGGGGATTTGGAGTGGGGGGGGACGATTTGTGCTTGGAGGACAAATTTGAGGGGTAGAGGATTTGTGCTATGAGGGGGAAATTTTTTGGGGGAGGGTGGGGGGGGGGATATCGTGCTGGGGCATATTGGGAGAGAGAGGATTTGAGTGGGAGAGGATGGTGGGGCAAATATACTTAGGGAGTGAGCAGTTTTTTTGGGGGGAGAAGTGGGATTTTCGTTGACACATAATGCTTATACATCTTGAGGGAAAGGGGGGCACAATTTAGCATGTTTGCCCTGGGCTCTAGATGACCTTGTCCCAGCACTGCATGGATCCTTCAGGGAACAGAAGGGGGTACTTGTAGAGGGGGTTCTAGCAATCAAGGGGTAGAAGGATGTGAAAGCAGGTGAGAACTGTTTACAAGCTCTCAGTCCTTGGGAATGTTTTTTGCCCATACTGCCTGTCTACTAGCATCTTTTTTACAAACTAATGGATATTTCCAATACAGTGTAGACTGGCCAGAAGAGATCAGGGTAGGCTGCATCTAAATAATAACTTCCTCTAAACTGTAAACTGGCCAGGAGAGGTCAGGGTAGGCTGCATCTAAATGATAACTCCCTCTAAAGTGTAAACTGACCAGAAGAGGTCAGGGTAGGCTGCATCTAAATGATGACTTCCTCCAAACTGTAAACTGGCCAGAAGAGGTCAGGGTAGGCTGCATCTAAATGATGACTTCCTCCAAACTGTAAACAGGCCAGAAGAGGTCAGGGTAGGCTGCATCTAAATGGTAAATTCCTCTCAACTGTAAACTGTCCAGAAGAGCTCAGGGTGGAATGCATCTAAATGATAACTTCCTCCAAACTAAACTGGCCAGAATTGGTCAGGGTAGGCTGCATCTAAATGATAACTTCCTCCAAACTGTAAACTGTCCAGAAGAGGTCAGGGTAGGCTGCATCTAAATGTAAAAAAACACTAATATATATTTTTTTCAATTACTATGTACAACTTGCCTGGAGTTCTCCCATAAAACGTTATAGATTATTGCTCGGCTAAGTTCACAATAGATGGTTTATAAAAACAACTTTTAGACTTTCTTTGACTCAGACAACAAGACTGTAGCCCCCCCCCCCTTACACGCACAAACCAATCATCACCTTCCAACCGGGTGGCAGGTAATTATCAGCCTACATCAAGCACTCAACCCTCATAGGTAGTTTGTTATTTCCACACAAGGCATGTATGCGTCATTCCACAATTTACCACTTACATTTACAATATACACACACTTATCACTTTTATGCATCATTGAAATGAAACCTAATTTGTGAAGTTTGTGTAAATAAGACCCAGAGCTTGAATGAAACAATGTCGCTGACACAGAATCCGGCTCTGCATCCGGAATATACTTGGCACTGCCTTCAAACACATGGCGGGAGGAGAGCCTGAAATCGACAGTCTTTTATGTTGCGCTTTTGAATTCAAATTGCCCATTGTTTATTCAGCTGCACAGTCCAAACAGAGGAGCGAAATGAAATAAATGATAAAATCCCCAGCGTGATTGTCGAACTGCGCCACACAACATGCTTGTACCGCCGCCATTGTGTCGGTGCCAAAAGATTCTGCCGACTAGAAGGATGCCGGACTACCTTTCTCCCTCGTCTCCATCACTGGAGTTATGAAAGAGGCAAAACAATGAGGCCTAATTTTTTTTTTGCTTTTTATAAATACAACAAAAAGACAGAAATGAATAAGTATTCACTAGGCTCATAACTCTTATTGTAGTGCTAGATAATAAAGATGCAGAGAGGATTGGTATTATAGAATGTAAGCTGTAAACACTAACGCTCGCGTTTCGTACACATTACTTATTTGTGTCACTTCATCTTTCAGAAATCTGCCCTAAATAATGAAATAAATGATTTGTGTTTGTTACAGAAGAATTGGTAGAAAAAAAGGCAACTGGGCCTCAATTCAAAGGTTGACAGACTCATGCAAACCACTGTGGTCTGCCAAGGCAGCATCCATAGAAGCAAAAGTATATAAAGCGGAACTTCAGTAATTTTTTTCATCTTTCCATCTAATAAATCTGCTGCCCTTGTTGTTTAACTTTGGATAGTAAAACATTTTTTTTCTGACAGTAAATACCTTATACAGCCCACTTCCTGTTTCTTGTCCGGTCATTAGCCTAGACTTATGACATCATGCACAGCTCACTCTTTCACTCTTGTGAGAGTTTGCCAGGAAGGGAGGGGGATGATAAGAGGGCCAATGAGAGCTGCAGAGCTGGAGGTGTGTGTCTGTGTAAATCCAGGAACAGGCAGCAGCTTCAGCTGCCCACAGTTAAAATGGCTGCAGCCAGACTCAATGGAGGGAGCATAATTGACAAGTATAGAATTACAGTATATAAAAAATAATATGTAAAGTGGTTGGAGGGAAGCTTCAGAATGGCATAGATGTTTTTATTAAACAATTATATGAGCAGACAGCAGTTCATCTTTAAGGATGAATTCCAAGTATGGATATTTCATTTATAATTATATTTGACCAGCTTGGACCAATGTAACTATAATACAAATCATTGCTGAGGACTGGCCTCCTTAACCTCTTGTTAACCGCCCCACGTACATTTACTGCAGAGCGATGGCTCCTCCGCATAGAATCACGTACAGGTACATCATTCTGCACTACTGGGTCTGGGACATGCATGCGCGCCCCCACGACCCGCTTTTGCTGTGATTGGACACAGCGGAAGCCAACCACTGGGTCTGCTGGGACCTGCTGATTGTTCGAGGCACAGGCAGAATGGCGATCTGCCTATGTAAACAAGGCAAATCGCCATTCTGTGACAAGGGAAGGCAGTGATCTTGTGTTTCTGCTAAGCAGCAGCACGGATCTCTGCCTTCACACAGTACAAGCACCTCCCCCACAGCTAGCACTCCCTAGGAACACATTGAAACCTTTGATTGCCCCTGATGTTAACCCCTCTCCTGCCTGTATCATTAGTACAGTGACAGTGCATATATTGTTTAGCACTGATGACTGTATTAGTGTCACTGGTTGTCAAAAGTGTCAGTTAGGTGTCCAATTTGTCCGCCACAATTTTGCAGTCCCACTATAAGTCGCTGATCGCTACCATTACTAGTAAAAATTTATAAAAACTCCAAAAATATATCCCAGTTTTTTTACAGGTCAGCTTTCTGATGGTGTTTCCTGATTGGAATAACAGAGAACTTGCCTGCATAATGTGTATTGAAAGGGCCACTTGTAGTCACCATCAGACACCTATGTGACAATGTGAAAAAACAGAGGCACAATTGGAAGACAGTAATAGAGTATTGTCACCTTATAGCAGGATGCCAGAACAATGACCTTCATGTCAGGATCACAAGCATAGGCGTGCTCACAGGGTGTGCCGGGTGTGCCCAGGCACACCCTAATCACCCCAGGCGCATTAATGTTATTGCTCTGTGTAGCAACAGGAACATGGGAAAGATCTCCCTCTTACCGATTCTGCCATAAGAGAAGTGTTTATGCTCTTCTCTTTCACTGTGCCAGCAGGGAGATCAATGTGCCAGTGTCCTATATACAGTATGTAGATACGTACACATGCATGTGTGTTTAAGCTTAAGGGTGCACACCCTAATGCATTAGGCTGCGCACACCTATGATCACAAGGTATTATTTTAAGAAAAAAATGTAGAATTACAAATAATAAAAATTACTTTTGCAATTACATTTACATATTCAAGATTTTGTGAAATTTTACTGACTGGATTTACATCTACATCGAGCTTATCACTGCCACTTGTCTTATTATGAAACATATACTATATTTAAGAGTATAACTTCTTTTTAAATTGTAGTGAAACAGCTGGCATTCCTTTCAATCAATTCACATTCATATTATAAACACAAAGCATCATCTAAATGCTATAGTGAAACAAGCTTTGAATGCTAATGTACTTGAAAAAAACATGAGAAGCTTGGATATTGTGTGTTACTTTATATCATTCATCAATTCTCTATCTAATAAAACAATTAGTCTAGATGTTTCATGAACTTCCTACTTATATTTGTGTGCTAGTAAGAAGTGACATAAGGTTCTGCAGATGGGATTAAACTGACAATTTAACATTATTCAAGATGACACTGGTGTGTCTCCAATATTTGATAATAAAGCAGCTCATGGTGCAGCATGATGGGCTTGCAGTGTTGGTATACTGGTTCAAATTCCAACAGGCACAGTTTCGTCATAGAGTTGGTATGGCTTTAAACTGCATGCTTCTGCTTACTCACAACTGAAAAACTTCACTGATTCCTGAACAGATTGGGGATTGTCTATGTCTGTTATAGGGAGCCTCAAGTCCAAAAATGATAGGGTCTTTTGATTTAGACCAGCACTAGCCTTCCCTAGAGGTGATACCATGGTGGAGACAGACCACAGACCACAAAGCCATTTCAAATGTTGATGATATCCATTCTGTGCTAAGCCTTACCCCTAATGCCCTGTACACACGATCAGATTTCGTGATGGAATAAAATCTGATGGAATTTTCCGTCGGAATTCCGATGAAGCTGACTTCCATCAGTCTTGCATACACACCATCAGACAAAATTCCGACCGTCCAAAACGCGGTGACGTAAAACACTCAGACGAGCCGAGAAAAATGATGTTCAATGCTTCTGAGCATGCGTCGACTTGATTCTGAGCATGCGTGTTTTTTTTCTCTGTTGGAGTTCCACACAGACGATCGGAATTTCCTATCGTTTTTTTTTTTCATCTGAAAAATTTAATACATGTTCTATTTTTTTACACCGATGGAAAAAAGTCCTATGGGGCCCACACACGATCGTTTTTTCAGATGAAAAAAGTCCATCAGACGGTCGTGTGTACAGGGCAATAGAGTATGTTTGTTATAGGAGCACTCAGTCTCAAGTACGTAATTCTCTGACCTTTTGATCTAGACCAGCACTAGCCTACCCTAGAGGGGATGCCATAGTGCAGATAGCCTGAAAACTATTAACAATGTTGCCAACATCCATCCTATACTAAGCCTTACCTCTTGGTTATCAGCTATGTCTGGTTATAGGGGCTATCAGCCTCAAGTACAAAATCCTGGGGTCTTTTTTGTAAAACCTTTTTTATTGAGTATAGTTACAGCTTACAAATAGGTAAGACTTGTTCATCAAAGTGACAAGCATTTTATCTATTACAACAAAACAACAAAGAAAAAAAAAAACACACGAAAAAGGACTCATGGTAGCCAAGACAAGTAAAGTAAAGTATAAGGAGGTTATTCTTGAGAGTAGGGTGGATGGCTTGCATACCCTCGTCTGAAATCTAATCTCAGCGCAGCCCGGACGCAGCTATCATCACGAGAGGGAATTACCTTAGGCAGCCCCAGGGGTGACCCTACCCAGGTTCCACGCCGTAGGAGGGGTGCCATTCAAGGCCTCCAACAACCTCCCACGGCGGGTTCCCCAGGCCTATCCCCCCCGGCTCCCGCATCTCACAGTATTGAGAGTCACAGTTTTGATGCCGTCACTCAGGGTGCTTATGCGTGGGGCTATAGGCCCTGTCGCGCGCAACCTTCTCAGCATTTCGGAGGTATCTACCATCAACCTTGTCAACAGCAAAAAACGTTTGAATTGTTTAACCATAAGAAATGGAGAGGAAAAGGAAATGGGGGGGGGGATATCAGAATCTCACCACAGACATATGAGGGACTCACTGCGCCGACACCGGACCACCAGTCGCCAGGCTATCGTGTATAAAGAAAAACGGGTATGCAATGTCCGCGGTCTACGCTCCATTTCATGGGGGTTGATATTCCTGTTGTGACTCAGGGTTGGGTCTGCTAGCTTTAGCAGAGCTTCGTCTATACTAGAGGGGATATGATTGGGGTCTGAGAAATGATCTGTCCAGTCCTGGGGTCTTTTGAACTAGATCAGCAATTGCCTACCCTAGAAGGAATGCCACAGTGGAGACAGACCACAAGCCCATTTAAAATGTTGCTAATGTCCATTCTGTGATAACTCTTGCCTTTTGGCTATTGACTATTCTGTTATAGGAGCACTCAGCCTCAAGTATTAAATTGTGGGGTGTTTTGATCTGAACCAGCACTAATCTACACCAGAGGATAAGTCATTATGGAGGCAGACCACAAGCCCATTTGTAATGTTGCCGATGTCCAGTCTGCTAAGCCACAACTTTTCATCACCATTATGACGTTCACTGGACACTGCCACTGCAGCATAATACCACAGATGCCCTCTTTTGTGGTCTAGGAATCCCATGCCATCCCATACATTACAGTAGATCACATTACTCCAGGTTGCCTTGTAGCAGAAGTATAAACAAAAACTTTGCAGTTCTCCAGTTCACAGATTGCTAGTTACAGCTAAAGCTACATGAGTGTTCAAGGCTCATACACGTTAAAGTGGACCTTTGAGTAACTTTACACGTCTGCATTAATACATTTCTGGCACAATATGCAGCAACAGTATTAATATTTTTTTTCAAAAGCTCCACCTTTTATAATTAAAATTCAGTCTTTGGGTTGCAGTTCAGTGACTTTGCCTAGAATGAAATAATGTCATCAGTCTGCTGCAGACAGGAGGAAGCATGTCCTTGGTTTAGAAGCTTTTTTAAAGATAACCTCAGGAGACCCTTCCAAATGCCCACAATGCAAGAAAAATAGGTATTGTTAACTATTTCAGCCATTCTGTTAAAGGATCCAATATCTCTCTCTCTCCCCCCCCCCTCTATCTCTGTCATGTCTACCCCAAGGCAGGTGGGCAGACACTATAGCTGGCTACTGTGTGCTTCACCTATAGCAGCCCCCTTTGCCATAAGGCAAGCAGGCCTACCAGTACTCGGTTGCCCCCAGGACTTAAACACAATGCTATAGTGTCTGGCCACCACATCAGAGCAGATGCGAACTGAGAAAATCAAATAGATATTTGCGGTTAGCAAAAAGATAACGTGGTACTATGACAGTCCAGGTAAAAGGCAGAATGAGTTCAAGGAATAGTCCAATAATCCGGTCCAAAGTCATACACAGGGAAATCCAAACTAGCAAAGCAGGGCAGACAGGCAGGGAGCTTGATCAGAAACAACACGTTTCACTCTCTATCACAAGAACCCAAATGAGGTTTGAGCTGGCTTATATCAGGCTTGGTTTCCACCCAGAGACTAATCAGCCTGCAGGTGGACAGACAGACAAGGAGAGTGCCATAGGGTAGGTGGCATTCCATACTGATTGGTGATAACACACAGTTTTAATATTCAACCAAATGCCTGTTACAATTTATGTTGTGTAAGTGTGGTTTTAAGGAAATGGTCATCTTGAATGAACTTTTAAAACGGTATCAGGCTATGTGGAGCCTTTTTTTACATGACTAAACCACCCTGGGCGATAAAACTGTTTGAAATAACCGGACCAAACGGGAGACACCTGGTGTGTTCAAGGCTTTTGAATTACATCTCTTTGGTGAGTGTAAACCCCTAGGGGAGTGTGTTTCATGTGGTGTGGACTCTGGTGGATGGTATATGCCTATCAATCAATAACCACTTGCCGCCCGCCCTATTACAAAATGACGGCGGCAAAGTGGTTTCAATATCCTGACCGGACGTCATATGACGTGATCAGGATATTGAGCCGCTGCGTGCCCCCGGGGGCGCGCATCGCGACGATCGTTGTTGTGTGGTGTCAGTCTGACACCCCGCAACACCGATCTAGGTAAAGAGTCTCTGACGGAGATTCTTTACCACGTGATCAGCCGTGTCCAATCACGGCTGATCACGATGTATACACGAAGAGCCGGTGATCGGCTTTTCCTCACTCGCGTCTGTCAGACGCGAGTAGAGGAGAGCCGATCGGCTGCTCCTCTGACAGGGGGGGTCTGTGCTGATCGATTATCAGCGCAGCCCCCCCCAAGGATGCCCACACTGGACCAGCAGGGACACCACTAGGCCAACCAGGGACATCACCACCAGGTATGCCACCCTAGACCACCAGGGATGTCAAAAAGTGCCCACAATGGATGCCAATCAGTACCCACAATGGATGCCTATCAGTGCCCACAATGGGCATCACTGATTGGCAGGCATTATTGTTTGGCACTGATTGGCATCCATCAGTACAATACATTACAGTACATAAGTGCCCATCCATGCCCATCCTTGCCGCCTATCAGTGCCCATCCATGCCGCCTATCAGTGCCCATCCGTGGCACCTATCAGTGCCCATCCATGCCACATATCAGTGCCACCTATCAGTGCCGCATATTAGTGCCCATCATCAGTGCCACCTCAGTGCCACCTCATCGGTGCCCATCAGTGTCACCTTATCAGTGCCCGTCCGTGCAGCCCCATCAGTGCCCATCAGTGAAGGCGAAAACGTACTTATTTACAAAGTTTTGTAAATGAAACAAAAAAAAATGTTTTTTTTTCCAATTTTTTGGTCTTTTTTTTATTTGTTTAGCAGAAAATGAAAATCGCAGAGGTAATCAAATACCACCAAAAGAAAGCTCTATTTGTGGGGGAAAAATGATAAAAAATTTGTTTGGGTACAGTGTAGCATGACCGCGCAATTGTCATTCAAAATGCGACAGTGCTGAAAGCTGAAAATTGGTCTGGGCAGGAAGGTGTATAAGTGCCCTGTATTGTGGTTAAGTAGAATCATTTACCTATCAATTGAACTGTCTCATCACCTATCAACAAACTACTGATTTCTCATATGTTTTTTCATGTGAATGCTGGTTATACTTCATTTATTTGATTGAAACACTGCTTTGGTATTGGAAATTTGTCTATATGGACTAAGGACTTTTTTTACTTACGTGCATATTATATGTTCATATGTTTAGATAACTGTATAAATCTGACAAATTTCAGTTCCAATTTCAAGTCGCTTAACTACATTGTTGAGGGGCCTGTGCTGCTCTTACCATACACGGTTTACTCACCAGTTTACAACCATCAAGCATCTACTAATGAAGTAGAGAATTATATTGTATGACAGCAATGCAATCTTCTTGCTAGCACAAATATATTTTGATTATGAGCACAGAGAGACTCTGTAAAATGTAGTTGATGTACATTAGAAGTGTTTTGAGTGCTGCAATATACGAGCTGGTGCATATGATTTAATTTACTACGCTGGATAACAAACATTTTTTTCAAGGTCCATCATCATCATATGAGCCTTTTGATGCTTCATATATGCCCATACAAGATCTGTTAGATCCTGCTCATTGTTATTATCATTTTTAGAACCACAAAGGTATTATTACTTTACCAAAGGTATTACTTTAACAGAACTAATTACTGCTAATCGAGACTCCAGTTGAAAGATTTTTGTTTACTAAACTTGGCCAAATACTTGACGATTTGATCAAGTGATCTGACTTCCTGTTCCATTTTTTGTGAAAATCGCAAACCAAATAAAAGGCATAAAATTATGGTTTAGACTGGGACGAGGTAGAAGTGGAATCACTTTGATTAAACATTGAGGAAAAATACAATCTTTACCAGATTGTCGTTTTTTCCCACTTTATATCCTATTTAAATATATTAGCAAATATTTTATTTAGCAATTTCAGGTGTAGAGACTACTTTACTTTATTTTTTAAGCTTCTTATGACATTGACTAGAAGTGCTTCTGTCATATTACAGTAATACAACTGGACCAAAAAGACTGAAAGAACATATCAGATATATACGACTGACTTATGTCTAAGATAGTTGTCTGGCTGTTGCTGACTTCAATCATTTCTGATGGCCCGTACACACTCGCGGTTTTCTGCTGGAAAAAGTCAGATGAGAGCTTTTGGTCGGGAATCCCGACCGTGTGTATGCTCCATCAGGCTTTTTCCAACGGAAAAACTGTTGTAAAAAGATAGAGAGCAGGTTCTCTATTTTCCCGTCAGGAAAAAAGCTGATCGGAATTTCCTATCGTGTGTACAAATTCCAACGTGCAAAATTCAGACGCATGCTCGGAAACAAATCGACGCATGCTCAGAAGCATAGAACTTAATTTTCTCTGCTCGTCGTAGTCTTTTACGTCACCGCGCTCTTGGCAATCAAAAGTTCACCGAACTTTTGTGTACGTGACCGTGTGTATGCAAGGCAGGCTTGAGCGGAATTCCATCGGAAAAACCATCCAACTTTTGACCCTGAACATGTATGAAAATGACAAAGTCAGAGTAGGGTTAGAACTCCTAATTTGCATACTTTTTTAAGCTCTGTGGCTGCTAGGCATGCTGACGTCACCCCGCACCTGTTTGCACCAAGCAGGGAGGGCCTGGGGTGGGACCAGTATCTAACACAGTATGTATATACTTTCTTATCTTAGTGCTGGGATTGGGCATCAACCATTGTGAGTGTTAGAACTTATTTTATGGATTAATTTTAATAAACGGTTTTATGCTATGGGATTTTTTTTGGTGGTCTCTTGTTTCCTATTATGGAAATTATATAAATGGTGATTGTGGCTACTGGGTTAACGATAAGCAAAACTGACCCACTTATCAAATTAACCAGGGGTCTGGTGAGTGCTTGTCTATATTTGGCTGAATTATTCATAGTACAATTTTATGGCACCACACAGTAGGAGAAGGAACAACAAAGAGTGATTTCAATATTGTGAAGTACTGTGCACTATTTTGACATTGTGTGCACTTTTAATGGGTTTAGCATTATACTGTATATGTTTATTGGTTCACTAGCTAGAATGGAATGATATGTTACATTATCTGGTAAAAGTCTAATTAAAGTGGTAGTTGTAGTGCTTATCTACTCCAGCCTCTTTCTTTTCCAATAATTTTTATTGAAAATTGTACATATCAAATTTTCAAGGCAAAATATTGTTTATAAGAGATAGGCATTTCCATATACAAAATAACGTCTCAAAGTAATGGAGGTATGAGCAAAATGTTATACCCTATCAAGGGTGCTCGTTGTATCTTTTATCTCTTTATACTTCAATTTAATGAATTACATGAGAAACCTGTAACAAATAAAAATAACAGATAAAAAAGGGAGTAAAGAATAAGCGCTTTCTTAGATCCCTGTCATTCCTTTAGGCCCCTTTCACACAGACTTTCCGTATGTCCATTTTTCATCCATCCGTTTTCGGATGAAAAATGGACATACATGTATCCCTATGGGATAGCGGATGTCAGCGGATGTCAGCGGATGAACATCCTCTGACATCCAATGACATCAGTCTCCGCTATGGTCCGTTTAGCATGACGGAGGAAAATCCTATTTTTCCATCCGTCTGTGGATCAGATCGGATGAAAACGGACAGACGGTCCGTTTTCATCCGATCCCCCCATAGAGGAGAGCGGCGATCTGACCGGTCCATTTCTGCACAGTGTGCAGAGACGGACAAGTCATCCGCCGGCTCAGCGGGGATCAACGGAGCGATCCCCGCTGAGCAAGTGGATGTTCACGGGGCGGATCATCACGGGATCCGCCTGTGTGAAAGAGCCCTTAGGCTTCATGAAAATGCTGAGGAGGAATTTATATCATGTGACCAAGTGGTCTATGTCCGCTTACTGGTCACTCAAACAGGATGCAGGGGAAGAAAAGAAAAGCCTGCAAGAGGGAGGAAGAGAGGGGAGAGAAGGGAGAGGGAGGTAGAGGGGGGAATGTGCACCCCTAAGCTAAACAGTACTGGTGTCTCACAAGCCTTTGGACAGGTATTTTATCCACGGTTACTAGACCCTATCAAAGACTGGCTGTTTATCGAGTAATATCACTGAGAGGCATTCATTGATCATTAACCACGACAACTTAGTTTTCACCAAGTCGAAGGGGATCATGGGCACCCTCCAAGATCTAGCTACACTACCGCTATCCTGGATGCAGTAAAGATGAATGATATGAGTTTCTTCATGTGTCCTGGTACTCCCTCCACTGTGCTTCCTAGTAGCGCCTGCTGTGGTGATTTTATTAGGTTCACCTGAGAAAGTGAGAAGTTAAAATTAGGGTTAGGGTTATGGTTATGGTTAGGGTCATGGTCAGGTTTAGATGGGTTAGGGTTAGAGTTAGGGTTAGGGTTAGGGTCAGGGTTAGATGGGTTAGGGTTAGAATTAGAGTTAGGGTTTTCCCTTTAAGAACAAAACTAGGACACAGGATTTGGAACAGGGACCTCCCCCAGAGGTCAAAGGTCAGAAAGCGGGTTCCCAGAGGTCAAAGGTCACTGGGCATGGCTGACCCACCCCCACCAAAGTGTACCGCCTACTCTAACTAAGCCGGGGAATGAACAAGTCGGGGAATGAACAAGTCAGGGAAAGCCAAATTCTCCTGACTTTAGAGCATGTCCACCATATATGGTATACTGTGCCTTCTATGCCGCATCCCCTAAAACATAGAGGGGAAGTGCCTGGGATATATGTTGCGACTCTCGCTGGTACTATGTATCATCGCAGCAAAACTTTGTAATTCGCCTCGATTAGTGAGGTATTAATGTATGATTTTGAGGTGAATTGCGCCATTTTAACCCATTTATCAATTTCCAACGTTACCTCTATATCCTGTTCCCACTTGTACATATAAAACAATTTTTTTACGACTTAGAGCAGTGTTTCTCAACTCCAGTCCTCAAGGCGCAGCAACAGGTCATGTTTTCAGGCTTTCCATTATTTTGCACAGGTGATTTGATCAGTTTCACTGCCTTAGTAAATACCATAGCCGTTTCATCTGAGGGAAATCCTGAAAACATGACCCGTTGGGGCGCCTTGAGGACTGGAGTTGAGAAACACTGACTTAGAGGACAAGATACTGTATATTTTCGAGATATGACTGGTATGCTTATCGAAAGACCCGCACAGATATTCCATTGGGGTGGAAGTTGGTAAATCATTTGTACGCTGTAGAGTCTTCAAATAATGCACTGGAACTAAAAACAGTGCACTAAAATCTGGAAGTAATGGTACACTTCTGTGTTAGGGAGTTGTTTTTTTTTCTAGTAGGGTTTGTTTCGATAAGATACCTTTATGGTCGCACATTACTCCAGCCTCTTTTAATCACTTTTGGTGTACGTGCACCTACTCCAGTGTCAGCAGCACCTCATTGAACTCAACTAGGCCGCTAACAGCGACCGTGCATTTCTAATGTGTGCCAGCACAGCTGCTTGTATTCTCCACCAGAGGAATATGTGACAGGGTGACAATGCAGGAGCACCATTGAAAGACAGCTGTCAACCCCTAACAGAAACAATCTAAACACAGACCATGGCAGGACCACCAGGTATTAGCTGTGAGAGTCAGCAGCCTGCTGTTACTTTCAAATGGGCTGCCTCTTTCAGATAATCGCAAGAACTCTGGCTGGGGTTCTGGTAGGTAAACGGAGTGTGGGTGCATTTGCAAGTGTCAATGGAAGTTGCTGTAAAAGAGATTGTAAATTCTGTATATAACTGTATTCTATTTTATATGCTTTGCTTGTGTATTACACAATGCACTCATTGTACTATTAATGTTTTGATTACGCATTTGTCCTGATAAGAAATTAGTCTGCCTATGTTACGCCCCTTGTTACCATTAAAGTACAATTGTAAAATGAATGTGATACCTACGTAATCATGTATATAAAAAAAAATTATATTGTGTGGCATAAACAGAACAGTAATTTGGAAAGATGTGGAGTGTATCTTTTTGTGTCTGTTCCCTACTGTAGTAATTATTAATTGGGAACCACTTAAAGTGGAAGTAAACCCTCCTATCATTTTCAGGCAAGGAAGCTGCCATCTTGGCCTCTGTTTAATCTTCAACTGCCATGATGCTGCACATGTGATAAGTTATGACACCAGCCATTGGATGGTTTGACAGTTTGGTTGAGAGCACAACCAATGTGGCAGTTAGCATTTCCGGCATGCCGGGAATGTAACTTTTTTTTTTAAACTATTAAATCCTTGGGTTTACTTCCGCTTTAACAATATAAGGATAGGAGTTGCCTATATATAAAATTTCCAGAACAATTGCAGATTTAAAAATCTGCAGGATAAATTTTCCGAACTATAGAAGAAACTGGCTAAACTCAGTAACTTCCAGCATTAATAAAACATTATTTTTCTGGACAACACAAAACTGAGCCCTGCTTGGGACACTCTGACCCATTTCTACTAGAAATAGGCTTAATATTAGAGACCATTAACCACTTGCTGACCAGGCTTTTTTGCTGGCACATTTTGTTTACAAGTTTAAATCAGTATTTTTCGCTAGAAAATTATTTATAACCCCCAAACATTATACATCAACCCTAAGTAATAAAATAGTGATTGTTGAAATTTTTTATGTCACACGGTATTTCCGCAGCGGTTTTTCAAACTAAATTTTTGGGAAAAAAATACACTTTAATGAATAATAAAAAAAAAAAAACACAATAGTTACCCCAAATATTTTGTATAATGTGAAAGATGATAAGTCACACTTTAAAATTGCACACGCTTGTGAAATGTCAACAAACCTGGGTACTTA
This sequence comes from Rana muscosa, assembly GCA_029206835.1. NCBI lineage: Eukaryota > Metazoa > Chordata > Amphibia > Anura > Ranidae > Rana > Rana muscosa. The sequence continues at coordinate 1,021,156,080 of CM055117.1, forward strand.
AAAATCTCCATAGGCGACGCTTTAAACACCTTTGCAGGTTACCTTTTATTCTACACACACTTACCTCACTGACTTCATAGCTGTTTAAAAACACTGCTTGATTACTTCTGCCTTACTTCTTGGGCAAGCTTTAGGTCATGACACAGGAAGGAGTTGACCAGCTGAGGGTAGATGATGCAGGTTACTTAGGGTTGATGTATAAAGTCTGTCCAGGAAGTAAGGCAGAAGTAATCGAACAGTGTTTTTAAACCACCATGAAGAAGTGAGGTGAGTGTGTAGAATAAATGGAAACCTGTTTTATTTTTTGCTAAATAAGTACATTAATGCTATATTGGTACATAGGGGAACTGGAATTTAGAAAAAAAAAAAAAGCAGAGGTGAATTTAGCCTTTAACCTTAGATTACATTTTAAAGATTAGATTTAAGTCTGCATTAATTTGAATGAATCTATTTAAAATCAAGACTCAAGAAACCTGACTGGAAAATTCCCAGAGATTGCGTCTCCCCTTCCTGCCTTGTTGCTAGGCTGTTACTAAGACATGCCCACCTGTTGCTGTGCACCTCCACCATCACAGGAGGGAGCTCTTTCTCTGATTCAGCCCCCCTCACATGCACTTTCTCTCCCCTGTTGCAGTAGCTCTGAGCTCAGCATTTCAAAGATAAATCCTGTGACGGTGGGGTGAACAGTCACAGCTGGACGTGTCTTAACAACATCCTACCAACAAGGCAGAACAGGATGAGCCATCCCTGGGAGTATTTCAGTCAGGTTTCATGAGGTACGTAAATGGCCTACAACTATAGCAAAGGGCATTATTCAACTTTGGTCAAAGCTGAACAGTTTAATTTTATCTACAGACGGTCGTTTTATCTACATAGGTCATTTTTTTGACAAAGGTAAACTATGCCTTTAAAAAAAAATACATGTTAAAAATTAACCATAGTCCAATAAAGGCTATGGTCAAAGCAGAACATACAGCCTTTTACTTATACATTTTAAATTTACCTCTGATGTTTATTGTAACATACGGTACATTCACACAAGAAAAATAATTTGTATGGAAATTATGAATAAATTGATTGCAGGGCAATTATGTGTGAAAACACTTTTGCACAGAACAATTAATGTATTAATTTTTGGTAAATCAAGCGTGGGGGTGTTATAAAGGTGTCTGGAGACATTGCCTTGAGGACTTGCTTCTGAATGCTTTTCAGCAAGAGTGAGCCTTTATTTTTATAGTCAAAACCATATAATATGCATTCCAGTACAACCCCAAATGATGCATTGTGATGACTACCTCAGGAAAATAGATAGAAGAGCTCTAAAGGGAGGCAAAGGATCTTATCCCGCAGTCTCCAAAAGCCATACCTAATGTACAATGGTGACCTCTGAAAACATACATAGAGTACATTCTTCAATTGTGTCTCATACTCCCTATCTCGGACACTGCAGCTCACAGTGGGAGAGTTTCAGAAGCAGAGGCAGTGCTGGCAGTCCTGAAATCTGTGGACAGGGTTAGGAATGACCAGGTGCTGATTAACAAGCAATGCATAGCCATACCCTCTACAACGTTTTTAACCACTTAAGCCCCGGACCAATATGCAGCATAAAGACCAGGCCCCTTTTTGCGATTCGGCACTGCGTCGCTTTAACTGACAATTGCGCGGTCGTGCGACGTGGCTCCCAAACAAAATTGATGTCCTTTTTTTACCACAAATAGAGCTTTCTTTTGGTGGTATTTGATCACCTCTGCGGTTTAAATTTTTGGCGCTATAAACAAAAAAATATTCTGACTGCCATAGAATAAAGTGGATAAATGTAACAATGGGGTGAACGGGACGTGACTTCTCACATATTTTTTAAGTTCAGTTGTTTAAAGTTACGAGTGCTCTAAAAGCATCACAAGTGGTAATATATAGAAATTGATGCTTTGCAGATTTTTATGACATGGTACTAAGGCATCACATATAGCCAACGCAAGCCTCATATGTTATCAGTTGCGATTATTAGTTTTTTCCACATTTGGAAATCGGGCTATGCGAATCTGCAATAGAGACCCTTGTCTAAACAGCACACATCCGGTAACCCGAGCCAAGAGTAACTTGGCTCTTCCATGTCTTGACAGCATTTTGGCCATACTAAACATACACTACCCAATCAGGGAGCAGACTGAGTGCACGCGCCAATCAGAGCGGCGCATTCTGACCTGCACGATTGAGTACTTCCGCCCATAGCAGGGCATAGACGCGGACACTCGAGTGCGCATGCGTGATGACGCGGGTGACCAGGACGTGATCCGACGTCAAGCCGAGGGCGGGACATCAATAGGTATTTAATCCAGTTGCTATGGCTGTTGGTCACGCCCTCAGAAGAAGTCAGGAAGTGACGAAACGTCAGGGCGTGACCAACATACCTAGCGGACCGGAAGTGACGCTTTTGCGCTCCAGGACATGCCAAACAGGAAGACGCCAATAGGAACTACCAGTTGGCGTTCATCAGAGGCAAGTTTATAGCGCGGAAGCGCTCATTCTTTATAAATCGCCTGTTTATTTTTCACTTTTGGTACGCACATTTGTAAAGGGGACACTCGGGGGTTTGTTTTATAATAAATTGTTCAAACAATACTGCCCTATGGAGATGTGTTCTTTTCCCTCACATATGCCTGCGGTGCCATTGATGTAATATTGCGGTGAAGAAGATAGAAATATTGGAGGAGGATGGTTTATCTATGCTCACATTAATTTAACATCTGAAGATAGAAATATTGGAGGAGGATGGTTTAACTATGTTTACATTAATCTAACATCTGGTGAGTGCATCCCCTGAAGGGGGCTTTCAAAATCCCCCCACGTGGTGAATTACACTTTGGTGAAAGGAGCACTGGAACTAAGATTTGGACTAATTTTAATTAGACTCACCATCCACTACCTCATTACCTATATGAGCAATTCGTATAGAAGACGTACATATGAACTTTTGTCCGTAGCGCTGCTACAGTTTTATTTTGGACTTTTAATATAAGTTTTTTTAACACTGTTTATACACACATTGACGTTTGGTTTTAAGCAGCCGCTGTCAACTTTTCATACATTTTTTCCTAGTGCTTTTATCTTGACGGTTTTTATCCATGAGCGCAGAGTGATACTAAGAAGGAGGGCCAGGTCACTTTAGTATCTTTTATTGAAATAACTATAAATAATTATAACAAATAGTAATGTAATTATAATAAAAATTATCCAATAATGTAATCAAATCAAAAACACAGAAATTTGCTCAGTTGCAGAATTGTCGCTGTCATTAGATTTAGTGTTTGATGACGAATTTTCCCACAAATCGCTATCGCTCAATTCTGCAAGTGATTCGAGCGAGGAGACGGCTCGCACACACTGCAGGAGGACATTGCAGGATCCAGGGAACAAGGTAAGTAACTTCCCTGTATCCTGCAGTACAATCCCGAGTCTGGCTCGGGGTTACCGCTCTTAGCATGAAAAACTCACCCCGAGCCTGACTCGGGATTACCACCAAGGGGGTTAACCATAGACATAATATGGTCTTCACACCATCATTTCCATTGGCATTGATTTTCCAAGCTGACTGATCTCAGAAAATGGCAATGGCAACACTTTGTCAGCTAGTTATTGTTTTCATAAAGATAAACTGGTGGTTTAGAGTCTAGACCGTGCAGCATCCTTTCTTTAAATTCCAAAAATAGGAGGACAGGGCAGGCTTGACACCCCTAGTGTTTATGTTTATGTGAAAACTTGTTGAAAACGTATCAGGTCAGTAAAATAATGCTTGTATGTCTGTCCATCCTGCCAGGTCTGCAACCACAGTGAGAAACAGCCCAGAAGGCCCAGGGGCCGATCTATAAAGGAAGATAATTATTGCCTAGGCTTTGGTGGTCTTCAAAATATAAAAATCCCCCAAAGCCTGAGACAAACAAGAATGATCTCTGTATATTTTGCAGCCTGGCCAGGAAAAGATGGGCCTACTGGTCATCAATGCGTGTCGGGAGTCCACTTTTAAAAGGAAGCAAATAAAGATTATTGTGGGTATTGTTGTGCACATGGTAAGGCCTCTTTGTGATGTTAACAGAGAGGAGAGCAATCTGGACTACCACAACCTCAGTTTGGATTATACTTGACATGGATCCTGCACAGAAAGAGACTTATTGCCCGATTGGTGAATAAACTGGCCGTCTTTGTGTTCTCTTTGAAGCTAAACCCTCAAACCTCCTTTAGACTTTAGGAAAAGTCTCTGAACTAATATCTTTATATACATATTTCATAGCACTCATTCCAAACAAATACCTTTATAACATTAGACAGCACAGGATCAAATACTAGTTACAAACAAGTATTCTGTAAACCAGTGAACAGGGAACAAACATCACAATTACCTCCCTCTATGAATTTACAGCCCACAATTACATACATCCAAATCTTTCCAACAAGGGTATAATGATATACATTATGTAGAATATCACCCGGCATCAAATATTAAACACCTGATTATTTAAATTAGGGCAAAAGAGACCACGTTATTTGAGTTAATTTGTATCTGCTCTCACTGGGGACCTTGTATACAGAATATCTCATAAATTAAAAAGAAAAATTGACTAGGCTGAGAAGAAAAATGAGATGCAGAGACTGAAGCACAGGGATGAAAGATATGCATAATAGATAGAGCTGTAAATGTTTCATGGTAATGACACAAGTGCCAAATATGAAACTTAAAATAGCTGATCTTCAATTTCCCAAGACCGTGGCAGTCCTTAGAATTAATTTTATGTTAGGTTCCAACGCCTTCAATGGTTAGTTAAGTTATAATATTAAGCCTATATTTAAAAGACAATGGGGGAAATACAATTGGAGACAGTTTATTTATTCATAATGTTCTGTATAATAAAAAATGCCATGACATTGCCAAATATAAAAAATGATTAGAAGAGCAAATTCTTTTATATTTATTAGTGTCAAACACCAAACATTCCTATATCATTATTGTATTGATCTATAAACTGAGTAATCTGAAAAATATCATTGCATACATGGATTGTCAATGAATTTGATGCATCTTACAGCATTTTAGAAACACCCTACACACTGTTCCCTTCAATATTTCTGCATTATTGACACAGTGAGGGCTGAGCTGACGGACAGACAGGAAAGGCTTGGGTTCTGTTATGGGAAAGGCTCAGCAGCAGCAAAAGCCTCTCCTAGCTCTGAGTTGGTTGGCTGTCTCTAGCATTCTGCAGGACCAAACCGTCATACTCCCGAACAACATACTTAAAGAGGTGCTGGGAACGTTTAGACTTGCATGTGTAGTCAGATGGAAAAAACTTCAAATAAGTTCAATAGCTCCGGCAAGGCAGCTTCCACAAAGCAAGGCTTTCCTCAATGGGCAAAGCAAAGGATTACAGAAAGGAGAACCAGACTAAAACCAGATGAAAGAGTCCAAGATAATTTTAATTGTTGCTACAAAAAACAGCCAATGCATTTCGAGGGCAACCCCCACCCCCCCCCCCTCCTTCATCAGGGCTCAACAGGCAGGATTAATTCCAACCTTGTAGAAACATTTTGGGGAATCCCTTTTCTGTTCTGGCATGACTGTGCCAGATTAATAAACATTGATTTAATATATTGATTGCGGAGGAACTTAAATAGTTTGCACAGGAGTGCGCATGCGTGAGGCTCCTAAGATGGCCGCTTGAGCCGAGAGCTCTGCTTCATCCCTCCACAGCGGTGCCAATAGCGGCAAACACGGTGGTGGTTCTGCCCTCATTTCGACACAGCTGACTACCGGAATACCAGAGAACATCCCCAGCTTACCTAATCCTATTTTTTAGAGGTTTTCAGGCCGTTATTTGGCTTACTAATGACGGATGTAAAATCCAAGATGGCCGCCGCATCACAGCATTTGATCCCTGAGCCGCCATTTCTGACTGAAAAACTACAGAATACCCGCTCTTCCACTGCTAAGTTCTCCTCAGGAACTCAAGAGGTACTTACTCAGGTAATTACCACCACTCCAACTACATCTGGAACTATAACTAACCTCTCTGCCTCAGAATATAGCCATACTGCATTGGGGCATGACACTGCTATTCAGGCCATTTCTTTTACCTCAGACGCCTGTCAGGGAATAGAGGCTTATCAAATGGCGGACTTATTTCAGAAATTCTCTGACTTACTTGACAAAGGTCTGGCACAAACTGCTAATAAAATCACAAGGGATCTGAAAGCAGATTTTCAAAGCTTGGGCTCTAGAATTGATTTTATTGAAAATAAAATCGGTGAAACTGCTGCAGCTACTAATCAAAATATGGAACATATCAACACTGTTCAGGAACAACTGGATATTGCATTGTCAAAAATCGATGAACTCGAAAATAGGTCCCGCAGATACAATGTCAGAATTAGGGGACTTGCTGAATCTGTAATTGATGTACCCAAAGTGGTCCAGGACTTATTTAGAAATATGCTTCCTAATACCCCACTTGACCGACTGGAACTGGATAGGGCACACAGAGCCCTGGGACCACCTAGGAAGGATGGCAATCTGAGGGACATTATTGTCAAGCCTCATTTCTATGCAGTGAAGGAAGATATTATGAAGCAAGCTAGATCTTCTCCACAAGTGACATACCAGGGTCATTCAATTCAATTGTTTGCTGATCTTTCTCCGTCCAATATACAGCGCAGGAGGTCATTGAAACCTTTATTGTTAGTCCTCACTAAAAGGGATATCAGATACAGATGGGCCTTTCCATTTGCTGTTAGATTTAGTATCAACGGGAAATCCTATTCTTTCTCCAACTTTCAAGAAGGTGAAAAGTTGTTCTTACAACTGAAATTAATCTCGCATGAGGCAGAAATGGATACTTCTCCACCCAGTTCTGGATCATCTAAAAGACCAACGCCGACGAGTCCAAATTCTCTCCAATGGAATAAAGGAAGAGCTAAAAAAATGAAGGATGCTGGCCCTACTTGATTTGATTGTATTGTCTGTTTTTTTTTTTCTTTCCTTTATTCTCGTTTGGACCGAGGGTCCAACTTTTTTCCTTTGGGGAAGTCTGTCGATTGTTCTCCCCCTTCCGCATTTTTTGTGCCCCTAGTGACTTAAATTTACAACAACAACCTGTCCTATCTTATTTTTATTTTTTTTATGTATATATATATATATATATATATATATATATATATATGGATAAATTCTAAACTTTCATATATAGACTTATATATGGACTTGACACTCTTATTATCTCTCTTCAAATAGATGTATGTGTGTATGTGTATACATATATGTATGTATGTGTATGTGTGTGTATGCATATGTATGTGTGTGTATGTATATGTATATGTATATATGTGTGTATGTATATGTATGTGTATGTATATGTATACATATGTATGTATGTATATATATATATGTGTATAATTTTTTTTTTTTTTTTTTTTTGAGGGGTAGTGATTCGCTAATCCTATATAGGTCACTTGTGAACATCCTGATATGTTCAGTTCAAAATGTTATATAACCGTGTTACAACTTGAATGCAATTTTTTTTTCTTTTGGGGGCGTCCTGTGGGGTGATGGCTCACATGCGCCTCCACCTATCTCTTGAAGACCAGTAGTCTTTGGAGGATAGGTTGTCTGTACCTTTGGGTCAGACATTTTTTGTTGAAGGGCTCTGGGGGGTTGTCTCCCCCCGGATCCTGATATTTGATGCTAGGAGACTTTTCTTTTTTTCTCTTTTTTTATTGGTTCTACTTTTTCAATTTTTTTTTCTTCTCCCTCATCCTTCTTTTCTTCCCCTCTGTGTACATGCCTGACTTATCTGTATTTTACAGGATCACATCCACCAGATTTACAGTGAGCACATTCACATATGGGTATCTGCTGAGAGAAATTCTGAGCTCAACTTCTACCAGCTATCTCTTCTGGGTGAGTGGGTATGACTGTAATAGATGCTTCCACCTTGACTTCCATGGCTAATACCACACATTCCAACCTACTAATTGCCTCGCACAATGTACGGGGCCTAAACTCTCCAACCAAAAGGAGAAAATTTTTAGACTATTATAAAACTCTTAAAATTGATATTCTCCTACTCCAAGAGACACACTTTCCTATACGGTATACTCCTACTTTCCTACATTCACATTATTCACAATTTCACCTAGCCAATGCCGAGAATAAGACAAAGGGGGTAGCCATTCTTTTTTCAAAATTTTGTAAATTTGAAAATATTACTGAATACTTAGATCCTGAGGGACGATTTATTCTACTAAAAGGTACCATTGAAGGGCACTTTTATTCTTTAGTTTCCTACTATGCCCCTAACAAGGGTCAAGCTTCTTTTTTTTAAAGTCATGATGGATTCCCTCAATCCCTTACTAGAAGGCACGATCCTTCTTGGAGGCGATTCCAATGTTGCTTTGGACCAGGCTTTGGACAAATCTAAACCCCAAGGTACTCAAATAACTAGACCTACTAGAGAAAGCCACAAATTTGCAAAATTACTTTCGACCCATAACCTAGCTGACATATGGATGGAGCTGAATCCTTCAAAAAGAGATTTCACTCACTTCTCTCATCCGCATAATACATATGCTAGAATTGGTCATATTTTAACATCCACATCTCTTCTCCCATTTATTCTCAATGCTCGTATTAAAGATACTGTCCTTTCAGATCACTTAATTGTACTTATAGCTCTTCACTCTAATGCTTTGAGCGGAAAGAGGGGCAATTGGAAACTCAACTAATCCATTCTTTCTGATCCATTAAGAGTTGAGACGATTAATAAAGCTCTTCAAGATTATTTTCTTCTCAATGATACTGGAGAAGTCTCGGTTGAAACGCTTTGGGCGGCTCATAAGGCTTTCATACGGGGTAAAATAATTCAGCTAGCAACGCAACTCAAAAGGGAACGTAAAGATAAAATAGACCGCTTAGAAAAAGAATATGCCTCTCTCAGAGCCAAACACAAAAAGGACCCGTCCAAAGTTCCTATTGCCCTCATTGATAAAGCTAGACTTGATCTAAACTTACTCCTCACTACTCAAGCTGATAAAGCTATTCGCTGGACGAGTAACAAATTCTATGTTCATGCTAACAAAATAGGACCCTTATTAGCTGCTAAGCTTTACCCCCGGGTTCGAATCAATACTACTCCTAAAATCAGAATTTCTGGTCAGCCTCCCACAGCTAACCCAGTCAAAGTTCTGGAGGCCTTTCATGAGTTTTTTTCCGACCTCTATAAATCTTCTTCCCAAATTGATACAGACTCAGTTACTAAATTCCTTGATGATCTTCCCATTCCTACCGTTCTATCTTCGCATAGGGATTTACTTGAGTCTGCCTTTACTGAGGAGGAGGTTCTTGAAGTCATTAAAGGTCTCAAAGCGGGTTCGGCTCCGGGTCCTGACAGGTTCTCTATTCCCTATTATAAGGCCTTCGCGGATACATTAGCTCTACATTTAACTAAATTTTTCAATGCTAAAACAGTGGGTCTTCCTTTAGATGTCCAATTAAATACTGCATATATCACAATTTTACCTAAGCCTGATAAAAATCCTGAAGAAATTAATAACTACCGTCCAATCTCTTTGATAAACAATGATATAAAAATAATGACGAAGATACTAGCCAATCGTCTAGCCTCTTTTATTAATGTGTATATACATAAAGATCAAGTTGGCATCATCCCTGGTAGACAAAGGCCTGACCAGATAAGGAGAGCAATAGATTTAATCTCTATACTTCAGACTAATTGAGAGGGGGCACGAGGCAACAGGGATTCCTTTTATCATTAGACCTTCATAAGGCTTTTGATTCGGTTTCATGGACTTATATTTTTACCCTTATGGAACGTTGGGGTTTTGGAATGTGCTTTAGGGGTCTTCTTCACTCCCTATACTCTCATCCCACAGCATTGCTTCGTCTCCAAGGTCATTATTCAAAACCGATTAACATAGAAAAAGGCACTAGGCAAGGTTGCCCGCTTTCTCCGCTCATCTTTGCCATTGTGATAGAAACCCTGTCAATAGCAATTCGTCAAAACCCTAGCGTTAAGGGGGTGGTATGCGGAAATCAAACACATAAATGTGGGCTATTTGCGGATGACATTCTTTTGTTTGTTACTTCCCCTTTAATTTCTTTACCAAACATTTGCAAAGTACTTAATGACTTTTCTAAAATTTCAGGTCTAACAGTAAACTATACGAAATCACACAGGAATATAAAACAAAAAAACATCAGCGCTAAAACCCACAGCAGAACTAGTCACAATTTTGGTGGAGTGGGAAGGAAGGGAAAGGGGGGGAGGGGGAGGAAAATTTAATAAGGAATGATCAAAGTGCCCAGTGCTGCATGGAACCTATGGCTGGAGCACAAACATGAATAAAATAAACTAAAAACCAGCGCTCAATGGGCAAAGATCAGATAATAAAAATTCAATTGATAAAAATGCCTTTTAATTAAAGTTCATAAGGCAAAAATAATAACAAGTTCAATAGTTCATACACGGTGACATATAAAACCAGGGAAAGGTAATAGTAATCATAGAACCTGACATCCATGGAGGTGGGAGCTGAATCCAGGTTGCAGAGTGTAATGAAGAGAGGGCTCAGCCGTCTGACTCGCTGGGACTCGAATGGGCCAATGGGCAGTAGTCCGGCAGAAGGGAGGACTTCCCACTGATGTATAATGCGTTAGGGAAGGCGGATGGCCTTTGGTGAGGAAAAGGCAATGAAAGAATCCAATCCTGTGGACAAAGCGCTTGAAGCGCGAAACGCGTAGTCAGAGCCACTCAGGACCCCCAAATTCCCTTTTCATTTCATCCCATTTTTCAGTGGAGCCATATCGCATTGAAATTATTTCCAGAAATTGCAGCTCTGGCTAAGCTTGAATGATCTGCATTACGGCACTAGATCCTTTGAGAAGTTTCCTAGGAAGCTATATCACCTGGGCAATATTGTCCCCCCACCATTGTATCTGTGCCCTCCGGAAGAAGGACTTTCCCTCTGCTGGGGTCACCGAGTTGCCGTTTCAGACCCGCCCCCTTGTTTTCAGCCGCCGGCCACACAGCTGGTTGGTTTGACCAGCGGAAGTGCTAGTGTAGTGATTTCATCACAGCGGCGGTTCCCCTCCGTGCTGTTCTCATCACAGGAGGATTCAGAATCTGCAGCCTGTCGCTACCCCCAGCACTTAGCGCGGTCTGTCGGATTGGATTCTTTCATTGCCTTTTCCTCACCAAAGGCCATCCGCCTTCCCTAACGCATTATACATCACTGGGAAGTCCTCTCTTCTGCCGGACTACTGCCCATTGGCCCATTCGAGTCCCAGCGAGTCAGACGGCTGAGCCCTCTCTTCATTACACTCTGCAACCTGGATTCAGCTCCCACCTCCATGGATGTCAGGTTCTATGATTACTATTATTGACCTTTCCCTGGTTTTATATGTCACCGTGTATGAACTATTGAACTTGTTATTATTTTTGCCTTATGAACTTTAATTAAAAGGCATTTTTATCAATTGAATTTTTATTATCTGATCTTTGCCCATCGAGCGCTGGTTTTTATTTTATTTTATACGAAATCACAGGCCCTAAACATCTCGCTCCCCTGTTCCTTTGTTTCCTCATTACAGCAATCATTCAAATTTGAATGGAAAGATTCTATCAAATACCTAGTGTGAGGGGGTTAGCTCGGCAGCGGGTGTGTGTGACCCCCGGGATGGGCTCCCCACTCAAAAACAGGCCCAGCAAACGGAGGTTGTGGTTTTCAAAATCAAAAAGGTGCGGTTTATTTTCTATTTACAGTGACAAAACACAGCAAAGCAAAAGAAACATAAATAAAATAAATCCTGGTCAACTTGACCTCTGACTAAACATACAGGTTTCCTAACTAACAACTGGGATCATCCTAGTGCTGTCCTAGTCCCTAAGTCCCTGGTTTTAAATGTCCAAGCAAATAGCCACACAGGCTTTGTCTCACCGCACAGGGGTTCACTCTCCCTAGACAGTCCACACAGGTCTGGTTCCAGGCATGAGCTAACATCTAATGAAGCTGGGAGTTCTTATAGAGGCCTAAATGAGCTGACAAGCTTCAGCTGGTCTCATCAACTCCCTGTCTGCACGACGCCCAGCACTCTCCCTAGAGGTATGAGTCATCCATGAGCCTACTAGCCTCAGCTGGGCTTATACAACTCTCCACCTAGTTGTATAAGTCGGCGTAAAGCCTGAATCTGGGCGAAATATATCTACCCCCCTGGATGCAACCAGGTGACTTTACCTTCCTGCTGTCACATACCCCCCCACTCTTGTTTTAACCTCGGGGTTGGAACACCAGCAATCAGGCATTCATGTACTCGAGACAAAGCATCCACATTCCCCATTTGAACGCCAGGGCGATGCTTTACTGTGAAGTTGAATTCCTGGAGGGCCAGGAACCACCTATTCACTCTTCTATTTGTTTCCTTGTTTTGAGCCATCCACTTTAACGGAGCGTGATCCGTAACCATGTCAAAGTGCCTACCTAGCAGGTAGTACCGAAGGGAATCTAGAGCCCACTTCACCGCTAAACACTCCTTTTCAACGGTGGCGTAATTTACCTCATGGGACTTCAACTTCCTGCTGAGGTAAATGACTGGGTGCTCTTCCCCGTTCCAGACCTGGGACAATACTGCTCCTAACCCCACATCTGACGCATCACTTTGTACGACAAAGTCTTTAGAGAAGTCGGGTGAGTACAACACTGGCTGGCTACATAAGGCTTGTTTCAAGAATTGGAATGCTGCCTCAGCCTCGGGGGTCCATTTAATCATGACCGACCCTTTCCCCTTCGTCAGGTTGGTTAGGGGCACAGCCTTAGAAGCAAAGTGGGGAATGAATCGCCGATAATACCCAGCGATTCCCAGAAAGGCTCGTACCTGCTTCTTGCTGTTGGGACGTGGCCAACTCTGGATGGCCTCGACTTTGTTGAGTTGGGGTTTTATTACTCCCCTCCCAATGGTGTACCCAAGATATTTGGCCTCCTCCTGCCCAATGGTACACTTCTTGGGGTTAGCCGTAAACCCCGCTTCCCGAACAGAGTCCAGGACTGCTTGCACTTTTGGCAGATGTGAGGCCCAATCTGTGCTATGGACAATTACGTCATCCAGGTAAGCCGCAGCATACTTCCGATGGGGCCTCAGCATCTGGTCCATTTTCCGCTGGAATGTGGCCGGCGCATTCTGTAACCCGAACGGCATTCTTTTATATTGGAACGCCCCGTCTGGGGTTACAAATGCGGTTTTCTCTTTGGCCGACTTGGCCAGGGGGATTTGCCAATACCCTTTTGTGAGGTCAAGAGTCGTCATGTATCGGGCTGTTCCCAGCCGGTCGATCAACTCATCTATACGTGGCATGGGGTAGGTGTCAAATTTTGTAACTTTGTTCAACTGACGAAAATCGTTACAAAATCGCCAGCTCCCATCCGGTTTAGGCACCAACACAATGGGACTAGACCAATCACTTTGGGACTCCTCTATCACCCCTAAGTTCAGCATTTTCTGTACTTCCTCCCGTATTGCCTCCCGTCGGGCCTCTGGGATCCGATAGGGTTTTAACTTCACCCTTTCACCGGGCGGGGTAATGATGTCATGCTCTACCCCAGATGTTTGTCCCGGCAGCTCAGAGAATACCTCCTTGTTGCGAAGCACAAACTCCTTAACCTCCTGTTGTTGGGGTTGTGACAAGGTGGCTGCTATTCCAACCTCAGGAATCACGCAACCAGTTTGAGCTGGTGACCAAGTGTCTGCGACTAGGGACTTTCTATCCCTCCAGGCTTTCAACAGATTAACGTGATAGATCTGTTCGGGCTTTCGCCTTCCTGGTTGTCTGACCTTGTAATTCACTTCGCTCACTTTTTCCATTATCTCATAGGGGCCTTGCCATTTGGCAAGGAATTTACTTTCAACCGTAGGGACAAGTACCAGTATCCTATCCCCCGGGGAAAAGGTACGGGTCTTGGCTCCACGGTTGTACACTCTCTGCTGTGCTAACTGCGCTTGGGCCAAATGTTCCTTCACGATGGGCATTACCTGTGCAATTCGGTCTTGCATCAGGGCGACATGCTCAATCACACTCCTGTGGGGAGAACTCTCACTTTCCCAAGTTTCCTTGGCAATATCCAACAGCCCTCTTGGGTGTCTCCCATACAGTAACTCAAAGGGGAGAATCCCGTAGAGGATTGGGGCACCTCCCTAATAGCAAACATCAAATAAGGAAGTAGACAGTCCCAATCCTTTCCATCTCTATCCACCACTTTCTTCAACATTTGTTTTAGGGTTTTGTTGAATCTTTCAACCAGCCCATCGGTTTGGGGGTGATACACAGATGTACGTAATTGCGTCACTTTGAACAATTTACACAGCTCCTTCATAACCCGGGACATAAAGGGTGTACCTTGGTCCGTAAGCAGTTCTTTACAAATACCCACCCGGCTAAACACAAGAGATAGCTCTTTGGCTATGGTTTTGGCCGAGGTATTTCGGAGAGGGATCGCTTCTGGATAACGGGTGGCATAGTCCATTATAACTAATATGTACTGGTGCCCCCTAGCGGACTTGATTATAGGCCCTACCAAATCCATGGCGATCCTCTCAAACGGGACCTCAATGATGGGTAGAGGGACCAGCGGGCTACGGAAATGTGGCATCGGGGCCGACCTCTGACACACAGGGCAGGAGGAACAATAATTTTCTATGTCCTTCATCACCCCCGGCCAATAGAATCTCTGTAATACCCTCTCTCGGGTTTTCTCTGTCCCCAGATGACCTCCAAGAATGTGCCCATGGGCCAACTCCAACACCAACTTCCTGTAAGGTTTGGGCACCACAAGCTGCTCAACGGTTTCTTCTGCCCTTTTTGCCACCCGATACAGTAGGTCCTTCTCTACGCTGAAGTATGGGTAAGTGCAGGTATTATCTGGGTTCACTAACTCGCCATCTATTTTCACTACGTTTTCCCGTGCCTTTATTAGGGCGGGGTCTTTCAACTGTTCTGTGGCAAAGTTTTCCCTGTGAACCTCAAGATCAGAAAACTCCACAGACGGTAGGTTTTCGTCTGAGGAGGTGGGCTCCTCTCCAGTTTCTTGAGTCTCCCCTGCCAATACTGTTAAGGGAAATTCCGGAGAGTCCTCACCACTCTCAGGGGAGTTCTGGCTATCACATTCCTGGTACATAGGGGCACCAGTGGGGGGCTCAGGATCATCCCACAGTTCCCAGAACTTCGGAAAATCCCTTCCCACAATGGCGTCATGCGGTAACTGAGATACTAAGCCCACTGGATGAGAGAGGGTACCTTTGGGGGTCTCGAAACACACTGTAGTCACTGGATACTCTCGGGTGTCCCCATGCACACAAATAACAGCTACCTTGCTATTCCCAAAGACCTCTGTTTTAACTAACTCAGCCTTTATCAGGGTCACAAGGCTACCTGAATCCAGCAATACCACAACATTTCTACCATTAACACACATTTTGCATAAATGTTTTTCAGTTCCTCGAATGGCAGTGCATGCGACTATCGCACACAGCGACTGACGTCTGCCCGTCAGAAAGTCACACTGCATGGGTTCCTCCACAACCGGGCAATTGGCTGCAATATGTCCCGCTTGCCGGCAGCGGTAGCAAACGATCCTTCTTGCCGCCTCTTGAGCCGCTGATTTCCCAGGCTGTTCTCGCCAAACTTTGGGTAGAGCTCCCACCCTCTCACTCTCTCCACCCTCACCCCTTGGAATCCTCTTATCCGCCCCTGGGGATGGTCTGGTCTTAGGGTGGAAAGTCCGAGAGTCTCTGGAAGAGGCCGTCAGGTTCTCTGTAGCCAAGTATTTCTCCACACGATCCACAAGACCATCGGCCGTCTCTGGGTCTCCATGGCTTACCCACTTTTGGATGGCAGTAGGAAGAGCTCTCAAAAACCGATCCATTACAACACGTTCCACAATCTTTGGTGCGGACAAAGTCTCTGGCTGTAGCCACTTTCTGCTCAGGTGAATGAGATCATACATTTGAGACCTGGGGGGTTTTCCAAGCTGGAAAGTCCAGTTATGCACACGCTGAGCCCGGACAGCCTGGGTGACACCCAGCCTTGCCAAAATTTCAGCTTTTAGCATCACATAGTCTTTTGCTTGGTTAGGCTCTAGGTCATAGTAAGCTTTCTGCGATTCACCAGTTAACAGAGGAGCCACCAGTCCAGCCCATTGCTCCTCAGGCCACTTTTCTCTTTCAGCGGTCCTTTCAAATGTGGTCAAAAATACCTCTGGATCATCCTCTCCAGTCATTTTTGTCAATAAACGACTCACCCCAAAGGACGCGGTATTAGTGGGACGGCTTTCCTCACTGGTCTGCGGACGTTGCTGCATTACTGCTTCCATTTGTTGTAGTCTCTGCTCTTGCTTCTGTAACAGGTCTATGAAGCGGGCCTCAGATTGCTGCTGGGCTTGTTGCTGAGCTTCCAGACTCTGTTGGTGAGCTTGCTGCTGGGCTGCAAGGCTCTGTTGATGAGCTTGCTGCTGGGCTGCAAGGCTCCTTTGCAAACCTGCATTTGTCTGCTGTTGATTGGCATTTGCTAGAGCCAGCTGTTTCAGTATCTCCTCCATGCTGGCTTAAAAAAAACTGCCCGCATTCTCCACCAACTGTGAGGGGGTTAGCTCGGCAGCGGGTGTGTGTGACCCCCGGGATGGGCTCCCCACACAAAAACAGGCCCAGCAAACGGAGGTTGTGGTTTTCAAAATCAAAAAGGTGCGGTTTATTTTCTATTTACAGTGACAAAACACAGCAAAGCAAAAGAAACATAAATAAAATAAATCCTGGTCAACTTGACCTCTGACTAAACATACAGGTTTCCTAACTAACAACTGGGATCAGCCTAGTGCTGTCCTAGTCCCTAAGTCCCTGGTTTTAAATGTCCAAGCAAATAGCCACACAGGCTTTGTCTCACCGCACAGGGGTTCACTCTCCCTAGACAGTCCACACAGGTCTGGTTCCAGGCATGAGCTAACATCTAATGAAGCTGGGAGTTCTTATAGAGGCCTAAATGAGCTGACAAGCTTCAGCTGGTCTCATCAACTCCCTGTCTGCACGACGCCCAGCACTCTCCCTAGAGGTATGAGTCATCCATGAGCCTACTAGCCTCAGCTGGGCTTATACAACTCTCCACCTAGTTGTATAAGTCGGCGTAAAGCCTGAATCTGGGCGAAATATATCTACCCCCCTGGATGCAACCAGGTGACTTTACCTTCCTGCTGTCACACTAGGTATAACTCTAATTGCACGAACGGAAAATCTATATGACTAACTATCCGCCCCTATTTAAGAAATTGGAAATTGATCTCAAAGCCTGGTCCAAATATGATATGTCCTGGCTTGGCAAAATCAATTCTGTCAAAATGACTCTACTCCCGAGGATTCTTTATTATTTTAGATCATTGCCCATCCCTATTAAAAAAAAAATCATTTGAAGTCATTTCAGAGCAAGATTCTTAAATTTATTTGGGGTTCCTCTGGTTACCGTGTATCACAGAGCACTCTTTTTCTTCATAGAAATAGAGGGGGACTAGGTCTCCCAGACTTATACAAATACTTTGTTTCAGCAAGATTAGCACAACTCTCCTCAATATACTCTAAGACTGAAAAGCCTGATTGGGTCTTAATAGAAAATCAAGCAGTACCCTGCTTTTCCTTGGATTATCTCCTATGGTGCCCTACCACGTTTTGTCCTCCTATAATGTCTCCTACCTTGTCGCAATCTATAGCGCTTTGGGACAAATTTAGAAATCTTCCAACCCTTACATCTGCTGGACGGCCTCTCACACCTGTACTTAATAATCCAGATTTTCCCCCTGGTCTGAATGTTGATGATTTCAGATGGTGGACTAATAGGGGACTATACCGTATAGGAAACTTCATTAAATCTGGGTGTATTAAAATATTAAAACTCCCAGACTCTTAA